>CM019067.1:86898586-87465967 GCA_009667805.1 Leptobrachium leishanense | reverse complement strand
GGTCCCCACCTGCAAAACAAAAGTGTGCTCATTGAAACTAGGGAATGGGCAGAATAAATAAAATGGTGACAATTGTCATGGTTAACACAAGGGAAATTATTTTGCAAATACTGCCAATTGCGATCTCTTGCCTGTAATTCTCTATATATGTCACATTTGAATTGTCTGAAAAGCCATTTTCAAACCTGCAAAGAGATGATTGAAGCTATAAAAATTGCTCTACCTCTTTAACACTTCTTTTAAGAATATGTCTCGGATTTATCACTGTCACATCTGTACAATTTTATGAGATCAAACTCTTATGTTAAATGTCTGCCTACCATATAATTATTCATGCATATCATCTGTATACTCACACTAAATGCCAACATATATCTCTCCAGTGTTGTCCTGCAGGTCACTGTCCATCATGATCTACAGGGTTAAATAGTACACATTATTCACACATGACCGAGTGCACATTAACAAAACGAAATATAGACCAGCTTGTATTTGAGGCAATTGTGGGATAATCTGAACCAATGTGGGCATGCGTGGCGAAAAGACAAAAGATCTCTGCTGAAATAGACACATATAATCAATTCCTGCTGAATGCTGATAGCCATTACATGGAAAATGACACCTTGCAGCATCTTTTACAAGAAAATAAACAAGGCAGCGCTACTTCACTCTTTCGGGGGAAAAAAATGTACACAGGGAAAGGGAAGAGAACACAAGGATAATATAATGCCAACAGTCAGAAGAGACTGGTGAAAAAAACCATTGAGTTCAAAGGACACTTGAGATCAAGTAGAACATACATGGATGCATATTAACCCCTTAAGGACCTCTGACGTACCCTGTACGTCCTGTACTCGGGTCTCCCTTAGACCCGCGGACGTACAGGGTACGTCAGCGGCGCCTAATCCCCCTCCCGCCCGATACTCACCTCCCTCGCCGGATCCCACGGCGATCTGGCAGGGAGGAAGCCTCCCCATGTGATTTACATGGGCAGGCGAGGCTGATGACGTCGCCACACTGCGTGGTGACGTCATCAGCAGGCGTCCCCATGCTTTTCAATGGAGGGGAGGGGGGGGCTCTTCGGAGCCCTCTATCTCCCCAACCATTGAAGCTAGGGAGATGCCGTTTGCACCGCTGGAGAGGGGAGAGCCTCCCCTTTCCAGCGGTGTATGGCATTAACCATTTCGCCTGCGGATCACGTTGCGGCGCCAATTGGCGCCAAAACACGATTCGAACCTGGAGGGGGGCTGACATCTTGGATGTCAGCCAAGCCTCCAGGTCCCCCCCACCCACTGACAACCTCACCATATGTGTGAGGATGTCAGTGGGCCAGTTAACCCTCTAGCTGCCATGTAGAGATAAGGGGATCCTAAGGATCCCTTTATCTCCCGATCCATGGCAGCTAGATGGTCATATTTGCCATCATTTGAAAGGCCTGATTATGGCCTTTCAAATGATACCAAACATGACCAGGTTTGGTCTTAAAAAAAATTAAAAAAAAAATTAAATAAAAAGAAAATAATAAAAAAATTAAATAAAATAAAAAAATGGGGTTTTTTTTAAAGTTTTTTTTGTCTGGGGGGAGTTTAATTAAATAGGACCTAGGCTGTCATCTAAAAATAAATATCACAAAATGGTCAGAATGAGCGCAGCGCACATAGGTGAACTGTCTCAGCAGTGAAGGGGTTAAAAAGCAAACGCATGTAAAAATTGGGTATTTCTAGTCTCGGGACAAAATTTTAAACCTATTTAGCTGGGGTCATTTTGGGTTTTTGTAGATTTTGGGGATTAAATTACAAAAAAGTGTGTTTTTACCATTTGTTTCCTCATATTTCATATTTTTTTTTATAGTAAATTATTCGATATGATGGAAATAAGGGTATTTCTAGAAAGTCCATTTAATGGCGGGAAAAAGGGTGTATAATATGTGTGGGTTGAATAAACGAGTAAGAGGAAAATTTGACCTAAACACTAACAGCGCAGAAACGTAAAAACAGCAGCGGTCACTAAAAGACGGATTTGTGTAAAACCGCCCGGTCACTAAGGGGTTAAAGAATGTTCTAAAAAATGAAGATGGTTTCTGTGCATAAGTGTTCTTTCTTCTGTTTGTGGGTATATGTCCAGCTTGTGGGGTGGATACCTCGACAGAGAAAGAGAAAAATACGTAGTTCAATACTGTATGTCCAAATGGAACGATAATAAGTATGGAAAAAGTAGTAGAAAAAAGAACTCACATTCTTCGAGAGCTTCCAGCCCTCATATGTTCACCTTCCAGGTTGTTATAGGCCAACTGGTTTGCCCTTGGACTCACGGCTCAGATCTCCATATGTGGTGTAGATCATCTCAGGCATCTCAATAGATAAAGAATATGGATACTCGGAGAGTAGGGTAGATAAGTTAAAAGGGCATTTATTATTCCCAAAAGGGAGTAAATACAGTCAAGGGCTACAGGGGTATTTGAAATAAAACCAAATGTAAAAAAACAAAAAAGGTTTAATGCTAGACGCGTTTCACGCCACTAGGGGCGCTTCTTCAGTAGCAGGAGAGAGAAGGAGAGATTACCGTCCTCCTCTCAAGCCCAGTTTATATGATATAGGGCATAGATGAAGCACCTATCTCCGGAGCTAAAACGAAAGTATTTCCGGCATGTGTTCAGAACGCCAACCGGAAGTGGAGGCTGCAGACTCTCAGTGTATACCGGAAGTCCGGACTGGAGGTCGCGAGTACCGCGATTTCTCTATACATAGTGACTGATCCATCCTCCTTCAAACAGAAGTAGGTGGTAAAAACCAGAGAGGAGTTTTCTCCAAAAAATAATACATAGACTGGGCTAATGCACACCAAAGGGACACAAATTCACTAGGCATAAATGGCAGTAGATCATACATATGTCCGACATTTATGCATAAACAGGGATTAGTGAATACTCCAAAGGTCCAGATACAAAGGACTATAAACAAAATAAAATAAAAATATATTATTTTTATTTTTATATTTATTTTTATAAGAAAACCAAAAAAATAAAAATGAATGAAAATAAAAATGAAAGTACAATAAAAAGTGAACTTTTGAACTTATAAAAGAACTAGAAAACAGTAAAAACGAAAAAACGTAATATAGAATAAAAAACAAAAAGAAGGCAGGACCAAAAGGGGTCCTACTAGGGCATAAAACTAAAAAAATGGGTACTATAACTACAAAAAAATGGGAAATCCTCTATATGGTCCAACCGGGATTATGAGTGGGGGATCTCAAATGGTACCTGTCCTTGTGGGGAAAATACTATATACACTAAAGAGATGGACAAATCCCGACTCAATGAACACCTAACATAAAGAAAAGGGGAAGAAAAATAGAGTGTGTTATCATATGTCTAAAGAAAATGACACAGTTCAAAATCGGAATTCAATCCGTTAGGGATCAAGGTGTTAAAGTAAACAATAAATTTCATCTCCTCTTGGTTGGTTTTCCTAATAAAATCTTCCCCTCGCCAATTTCTGGTGATCTTTTTCAGGATGCAAAATTACATGCCAACAGGTGACCCTTCATGGTATTTCGAGAAGTGGGCAGAAACAGTATGATTCTCAAAATGTTTTCTGATGTTACGCACGTGTTCCATAATTCTGATGTATACAGGCCTAATAGTTCTCCCTATATATACTTTATTACAAGGACATACCAAAGCATAAACAACATTTTTGGATTGGCAGCTAGTGATGCCTCTAAGTTTCAAACCAACTGCATGTTGAAAATGCGTGGTGACTTTCTTCTTAAGGTTCAAATTCCTGCATGCATTGCAGGAACCACACCTATAAAAACCCTCTTTAAGAGAGGAGTTTTCTCCAAAAAATAATACATAGACTGGGCTAATGCACACCAAAGGGACACAAATTCACTAGGCATAAATGGCAGTAGATCATACATATGTCCGACATTTATGCATAAACAGGGATTAGTGAATACTCCAAAGGTCCATATACAAAGGACTATAAACGAAATAAAATAAAAATAAATATAAAAATAAAAATAATATAAGAAAACCAAAAAAATAAAAATGAATGGAAATAAAAATGAGATGGGCACACTAATCCCAATCTTACTCCAGTCAGAGATAGATTTCCGAAGAAAATGATTCATGCCCCACTCCTTGAGAATAAGGAAATAATAGACACGGAGAAATCCCAATCACTGTCGCTGGCCTTCCGTCCACGAAATTCTGTTTCTCCACAACATCAAGATCCGGTAAAGGTCCCCACCAGTCACATCCCCATTCGTTTGAAGACAGAGGCTGTATGTTTCCAACCCATAGAAGAAATTTTGAGTGTACGACCTAGTGTTCCTCTAGAGAATAAGGAGGTAGTATCAGTAATGGAAGAACCGAATGACAACTTTTCTACCCCTAATGGCTTTAGTCCCTCCAATGATTATCAATGGAAGTCCAACTGGAATAAACATGGATTCGCACAACATGGACCTATTCTGCAAAATGGGTTCGATATTTTGGGAAAAGAGGATCCACCGGAGGATTTTCCCAAACCCCGGAGGGAGAAAGTTACTTTACAGAACAAACATCATATACCTTTAGAACCAGACATCGAGGTGGTCCAGCAGCCGTTACTTGGAGACCTGGCAAAGACATCCAAGAAAAGATTAAAAGAAAGGCAAGACGAGGA
Source organism: Leptobrachium leishanense (assembly GCA_009667805.1). Taxonomy (NCBI): domain Eukaryota; kingdom Metazoa; phylum Chordata; class Amphibia; order Anura; family Megophryidae; genus Leptobrachium; species Leptobrachium leishanense. Next base: position 87,461,294 of record CM019067.1, on the reverse strand, counting down.
ATTAGAGGAGGAAGGTCCTCTAAAAAGAGAAAAGAGATGAAAAAACCTGTTGAGGCCAAAGGGATTTTTAACCTATCCCAAAGGATATTAAGTAACACCGAAATTATGGTCTTACAAAAAGGTTTAAAATTCGCCCCGAGCAGACCGCTCAGTAAGTTCGATATGTTTTTAGATTAGGAAAAATTTAAACGAAAGCTGTGTTTGAAAAAGTTCTTTTTAAAAAATCCGATTGCTCGCCCAGCGGTTCCGAGTGAATATGTCCATACTCAACTAAAGAAACCGTCAACTTTTTTCCCCAAACACATGGTGTCGGAGGAAATGAAAGTATTCCAGCATATGTGTATGAGAGACATAAATGCCATTCGAAAACCCGCTCCATCTAAATACAATCTCTCCAAAAAAGAATACACCTCTTTGATAGGTCTACAAAATGATTCATCCATTATTATTAAACCAGCCGATAAAGGCGGGGGTATCGTCATCTTAGACCCTGCCGAATATAGAAAAGAAGCGAAACGTCAGTTGAATGACTCTAATACATACAAAATTCTTTCCAATAATCCTACTATAAATATACAAGAAAGATGTAAAGAATTACTCATAAGGGGTAAAGACCAGTTAATCTTAAGTGAGAAAGAATTCACATATTTAGATATTGCATTTCCTAAGATTCCAGTGTTCTATCTACTTCCTAAGGTACACAAAGACCCTATTCACCCACCAGGGCGCCCCATTATCTCTGGCATCGAATCCGTCACCAGTAGACTATCCCAATATATTGACACTTTGTTACAACCAGTTGTCCAACAAATTCCTTCTTATCTATGAGATACAATGAATCTACTACAAATAGTGGAGAATATGAAGTGGGAACCAGACTACTTTTTGGTGACATGCGATGTCCGTTCTTTATACACTATTATTGCCCACCAGAAGGGTAGTCAAGCAGTGCAACATATTTTGGAGCTTTATACTCTATACCTCGCTGCTCAAACCCAATTTATCATTGATGGGATTCATTTTATCCTAGAGAATAATTACTTTTCTTTTGAGGGTGATTTTTATCTTCAGTTTATGGGGATTACTATGGGTACACGTTTCGCGCCCAGTTACGCGAACCTTTTTATGGCCCACTGGGAATCCCAGTGGTCCTCGGTTTCTGGTGACTGGGCACGGAACCTGATACTATATAAATGTTACATCGATGACCTATTTATCATCTGGAAGGGGAGTGAGGCCAATTTGAATGATTTTTTTGGAACAATTGAATAGAAATACTTGGGGGATTTTTCTGGAGACCCAATACAGCTCAAATTAAATAAATTTTCTGGATTTAACCATCTATATAGAAAATATGGAAATAAAGACCAAAACCTACTTCAAACCCGTAGATACTAATAGTTTTATCCAATTTACCCGCTGTCATTCTCACAGCTGGTTAAATAGTGTCCCGGGTAGCCAATTCACTCGTATTCGAAGAAACTGTAGAGACGATGATATCTTTGAAAAACAAGCGTTGAAGATGAGGCAGGATTTTAAAGAGAAAGGCTATAAGGAGGACCTTCTTGACGCAACCATGGATAAGATCAGAAAGAAGGAGAGAAAGGATCTCATACAATATAAACCACGACCTCCGACTATGGAGAATATCTCCTCTGGGGTCCCACTTATTTACAATTTTAATTGCCAATCCAAACAGATCAATAATATTTTTGCTAAATATTGGCCTGTTCTGCTTCAAGACACTACACTCAGAGAGATTTTGGAGGATAAACCTAAAATCATTAATAGGGGGGCTAAAAATATCAAACAAAAAATTGTCAAAAGTCACCTGTGTCAAAAAGAAAAAAGTACTAATTTTTTCGAGATTAAAGAGGGTTTTTATAGGTGTGGTTCCTGCAATGCATGCAGGAATTTGAACCTTAAGAAGAAAGTCACCACGCATTTTCAACATGCAGTTGGTTTGAAACTTAGAGGCATCACTAGCTGCCAATCCAAAAATGTTGTTTATGCTTTGGTATGTCCTTGTAATAAAGTATATATAGGGAGAACTATTAGGCCTGTATACATCAGAATTATGAAACACGTGCGTAACATCAGAAAACATTTTGAGAATCATACTGTTTCTGCCCATTTCTCGAAATACCATGAAGGGACATCTGTTGGCATGTAATTTTGCATCCTGAAAAAGATCACCAGAAATTGGCGAGGGGAAGATTTTATTAGGAAAACCAACCAAGAGGAGATGAAATTTATTGTTTACTTTAACACCTTGATCCCTAACGGATTGAATTCCGATTTGAACTGTGTCATTTTCTTTAGACATATGATAAAACACACTCTATTTTCCTTCCCCTTTTCTTTATGTTAGGTGTTCATTGAGTCGGGATTTGTCCATCTCTTTAGTGTATATAGTATTTTCCCCACAAGGACAGGTACCATTTGAGATCCCCCACTCATAATCCCGGTTGGACCATATAGAGGATTTCCTATTTTTTTGTAGTTATAGTACCCATTTTTTTAGTTTTATGCCCTAGTAGGACCCCTTTTGGTCCTGCCTTCTTTTTGTTTTTTATTCTATATTACGTTTTTTCATTTTTACTGTTTTATAGTTCTTTTATAAGTTCAAAAGTTCACTTTTTATTGTACTTTCATTTTTATTTTCATTAATTTTTATTTTTTTGGTTTTCTTATATTATTTTTATTTTTATATTTATTTTTATATTTATTTTTATTTTATTTTGTTTATAGTCCTTTGTATATGGACCTTTGGAGTATTCACTAATCCCTGTTTATGCATAAATGTCGGACATATGTATGATCTACTGCCATTTATGCCTAGTGAATTTGTGTCCCTTTGGTGTGCATTAGCCCAGTCTATGTATTATTTTTTGGAGAAAACTCCTCTCTGGTTTTTACCACCTACTTCTGTTTGAAGGAGGATGGATCAGTCATTATGTATAGAGAAATCGCGGTACTCGCGACCTCCAGTCCGGACTTCCGGTATACACTGAGAGTCTGCAGCCTCCACTTCCGGTTGGCGTTCTGAACACATGCCGGAAATGCCGGAAATACTTTCGTTTTAGCTCCGGAGATAGGTGCTTCATCTATGCCCTATATCATATAAGCTGGGCTTGAGAGGAGGACGGTAATCTCTCCTTCTCTCTCTCCTGCTACCCCTAGTGGCGCGAAACGCGTCTAGCATTAAACCTTTTTTGGTTTTTTACATTTGGTTTAATTTCAAATACCCCTGTAGCCCTTGACTGTATTTACTCCCTTTTGGGAATAATAAATGCCCTTTTAACTTATCTACCCTACTCTCCGAGTATCCATATTCTTTATCTATTGAGGTGCCTGAGATGATCTACACCACATATGGAGATCTGAGCCGTGAGTCCAAGAGCAAACCAGTTGGCCTATAACAACCTGGAAGGTGAACATATGAGGGCTGGAAGCTCTCGAAGAATGTGAGTTCTTTTTTTCTACTATTTTTTCCATACTTATTATCGCTCCATTTGGACATACAGTATTGCACTAAGTATTTTTCTCTTTCTCTGTCGAGGTATCCACCCCACAAGCTGGACATATACCCACAAACAGAAGAAAGAACACTTATGCACAGAAACCATCTTCATTTTTTAGAACATTCTTTAATATGCATCCATGTATGTTCTACTTGATCTCAAGTGTCCTTTGAACTCAATGGTTTTTTTCACCAGTCTCTTCTGACTGTTGGCATTATATTATCCTTGTGTTCTCTTCCCTTTCCCTGTGTACATTTTTTTCCCCCAAAAGAGTGAAGTAGCGCTGCCTTGTTTATTTTCTTGTATTTCATGACCTCTGGTACTGGGGAGATACCTATTTGGCCCCTATAGCGATCTTCACTTCTCTCCCTCCATTCTGTAAGCGCACTATCCTCTAATTTTTGTTGCAGCATCTTTTAGGTTAGGGTCAAGCAAACGCATTTTTTGTGTTGTCCGTAAAAAAAGTGCGTCCGAACGCATTAATGTATTTTTTTCACGGAATGCGCGAAAACGGTCATACGATGCGCATTTTCGTGCGTGATTTTTTACGGATCCAAAACAGGAAACTTTGGGTGTCTGGACGTTATGTTGGACGGACATGAGCAGCGTCTGATGTCTCCTAATCAGGCACACACGCCGCTATGCGGCGCAGCGCACTCTGTACGTTAGTACTAGCGGTTTGACGTTCTCAAAAAAATGCGTTCGCTTGCCGCTTGCGTTGTGCGGCCGAACTTTCGTGCGGCCGTACTTAGTATATTGCCAGCCATTGCCCATCAGCTGCTACTACGGCCGTGATTAAGTGCGCCTAAACGCACTTTAAAAATGCGTTAGTCTGACCCCAGCCTAAACTATACGCTGCAGTTCATCAATCAGACAAGGAAGCCCAGGTGACCAGTCATCATTGGCCTGTTCCAGCATATGAATTATACATGTTATAGGGCAGACCTTTTTCCTGTGCTCCCATATGGGTTTAAATAGCAATATGTGTCCTCTGAAACATGTCAGATAGGGTCCCCTAGTGATAAGGGACACATATTGGAAGCATTATTGTATGTAGGACATACCGTATTTTTCACTCCATAAGACGCACTTTTCTCCCCCCAAAAAGTGGGGGGAAAAGTGGGTGCATCTTATGGAGCGAATGCCCCATGATATGCCTCAGCTCACCTGTCGCCGCCGCGTTAGGCTCCCTCTGAGCGTGCGTCCGCGGCAGGAAGCTTGGGCACTCACCTGGGGGAGCCACGTGGCTCCCCCAGGTGAGTGCCCAAGCTCCTGCCGCCGGACACACGCTCAGAGGAGCCTAACGAGGCGGCGACAGATGAGCGGAGGCATATCCATGAGCTGCTGGGGCACATCCATGAGCGAGCTGGGGCACATCCATGAGCGAGCTGGGGCACATCCATGAGCGAGCTGGGGCAATATCCATGAGCTGGGGCAATATCCATGAGCTGGGGACAGTATCCATGAGCTGGGGGACAGTATCCATGAGCTGGGGCATATCCATGTGCTGGGGCATATCCATAAGCTGGGGGGCATATCCATGAGCTGGGGGACAGTATCCATGTGCTGGGGCATATCCATGTGCTGGGGCATATCCATAAACTGGGGGGCATATCCATGAGCTGGGGGTCATATCCATGAGCTGGGGGACAGTATCCATATGCTGGGGCATATCCATGAGCTGGGGGAAAGTATCCATGTGCTGGGGGACAGTATCCATGAGCTGGGGCAGTATATCCATTATTTCACTATTTGATTTCAGAATATTTATTTTCCTGTTTTCCTCCTCTAAAAACTAGGTGCGTCTTATGGTCAGGTGCGTCTTATGGAGAGAAAAATACGGTACTTGTCCAGCACTTAGCAAGGGATCCTCAAACATCTCACAAACAAAATAAATCAATATGTGCTTTTACATCTTGCTTGTGCTGACATGTCCTGGTCACTTACATGTCCTGGTCACTTGCATCTTCGGGGCAAGATCCATGAGATTTAAGAACGTCTAAAGGAGACATTAAAATTTTAGCAGAAATTGAACTTTTCTAAATTAACAAATCGTGCCTGTAATAAGATACAATAAGGTTTTCCTGGGCACATCCAGCAAGCCTATGTATGGGGCATTTGACAAAAATCACAGTATAAATTATGGCTAATATTTGGTATTTGCTTACGTTTTGTTAATCGAGAACCTGTTTGCATCTTCATCATGAACATATTTCCATCATAGAACTATTTTCAATGTTGTCCCTAAGGATCATATCTCCATGTAGTTAATGGGGCATAAAGTCCGTGACACATATCCCCATTTCAGGCAGGGTGAAGCACACATATTGAAGTGCTGCCCTGCAACATGTGTATTCTATGTGCTGTAGTTGGTTCGGTAATCAAGATGTTAGCCACATACAATTCCTTTTGTGCTGCTTATGGATTGTACATGGTGCAGGGTGATTTCACATGCAGTGTCCCTCAGAATGAGCGACCTGTGTTCACGAACGCATTGGCTTATCTGCCAAGGTGAGATGTGATATGCATTTACACAGATAATAGCAAAGGATATCTGTGCTTGGACACCTTACCTGTATAAAGGCACGCACAATACACTGCCTTATGTCTCTGCAAACGTCATCAGCGTCGTTAAGTGGACGAATTGGCACATCATCAGGGGCCAAATCAGGCTTGGAGTCCATTAACATGCCCTCCCCTTGGGCAATATTATGCAGCATTGCACATGCCAGGACAATTAATGCAGCTTTTGAGCGGTTGATACTGCAGGGCACCTCCAGACCTGTCCAGACATCTAAACCTCATCTTGAGCATCCCAAATTTCCTCTCAATGACGTGTCTAGAGGTTTGATGAGCTGCATTATATGCCTCCTGCTCCGGGCCTAGAGGCCCTCGAAAGGGTCTCATAAGCCATGGTCTGAGCAGGTATCCTGAATCGTCTAATATGTGGTATATAAAACACTGTACTTCGGTTAGATTAGGCAATAGTTTAGTGTTAGTAAATTATTAGCAATATGAGAAATACATAAACACTGCATAATGACACAGCATTAGTATTTGCAAAGACATCCAGCAAATGACCCTCACAAGCCTGCGTTCTTAAAATCCTCAAAGGTGGTCATATCACCAGGGCTGGATTTATTACTAGGCAGAGTAGGCATGTGCCTACATGTGCCTGCCACAAGGGGGTGCCTTGCTCTGTAAAAAAAACAAACATTTTTTTTACAATCATTTAGACCACTGTTTCTCTGGAGCCCTGAGGGCTAGACGGATATTATGTATCAATGGAAAGGCCAGATTATGGTCTTTCCAGTGATACCAAATATAATCAGGTTAGATTTATGTAAAAATAAAACAAAACAATATTTCTCTTTTTTTTCTTTCTAACAAAGCACTATTATTCAGTTTACAATTATAAAGTGAACAGTGACGCTGCGCTAACTCACCTTCTCATTTCCCACACTGCCAGCAAGTGTGGAGCTGATGATGCAATTCATTGTTTCATCAACAACTTAGACCATGGCACTGCAGGGAGAAGAGACAGGGGGACTTTGGATCCTGCATCTCTGAAATTCACATACATAGTAGGTAATATTTTGCAATTAGCACCTGTTCAGAAATTAGCGCTGGCACCAAGTGATCTGATGGTTACAAGAGCGCAAGTGCTCTCTAATGCTCCCCATGCTAAGTATAGGATGCGGAAAGTACAGTAAGGTCACGGTATGAATCGCTAATGGCGACAAAATGATTTTTCCTGTTTCTAGCGGGAGGCAAACAATCTGTTGGTCAGGTGCTAGACTGAATTAACCTGATGCTAACGCAAAACATGCCGACGCTAGGGTTAGCTCACAAAGGGTGATAGTGCCCCAAGTGTCTGAAAGTCTTATTGGCAACAACTGTGTGTGCGCTGGAACACACAATAAAACCAAGCCACAACAAGGGGCTAAATAGGCCAATAATCTGAATTTTATGTAGGGAAAAATGTAGCACTTAATTAGGTTTCAAAAATCTGTTGGCAAGGTCAACACGCATTGTGTTTTTATATTACAGATTCATGTTGAAAACAAAAAAACTAATATATAGAAATTACTGCCATTGCTTATGTTAACCAGAGCATGTAGTATGTGACATCATTAGAACAGTGTTTTGTTTAATGTGTTTATTGTTTATAAAGATGTTTTCTCAAGCTAATTTCCATTAAGCATCCGTAACATAATAAATCATTTAGCTAATTGCCCACAATTACCTGATATCTTGATATGTATTATTTCAGCTATCATCATAAGAAGTGCATGAGAGAACTAGAGTACATAGTGTTCGGGAAAGGAATAATGTTAAAAGCAATCATTGTTTCGTTTTATTTACAGTTTGTACTGAACTAGATGCAAGGAATACATTAAGTTCCGCCTAGAACAATTTACCAGCACCTTCTTTCTCTTTTTTTTTTTTGTTGCTAATTATGACATCCCATACACACAGAGCTTTAGCCATGTCGTGAAATATGCCTTTGTGTGTTATAAGCAATGTAAGATGAAAGAAGGCTCTCTGTAAATCATCCTGCAGAGCCATTCGACAGATAATTTAGTACAATCCTATTCACTAGGCTCCTGTTAGCTAATTTGTGTAAATAGCCCAGCAATTTTCTACTAAAATCACATCAAAGTCATGGAATATATCTAATATGAGATTATATATATAAAAATATGGGAAAGGAAAAGTCTTAACTCCTTTTCTGCCAAAAGGAACGCTTTAAATCTTTCTGGGCAAGTTCTTTAAGACTCATTGATTTATATGTTCACAAGCGTTCACTGTATACAGGGCCGGCCCGTCCATGGAGCGGGATGGAGCAGCCGCTCCTGGTGGCCATTTGTCAGGGGCAGCATTTTGCCACCCTGTCAATGGCAGGGATTGGCAAGGTGTTCACTCATGGACACTGGTGTCCGTGAGCGTCCCTTGCACGGTCTGCTGCCAGTGCCTGCAATGATTCAGGGGCGGGTCCATTTCAGCTGGGCTGGGCGGTGCCTCAGGCCTCACTAGCCTTGTGCTTAGAGGGTGAGGGAAGTGTCCGGGGCGTGTCTCACACTGGTTCGCTGTGTGCAGAGCAGCTCAGTCCGTAAGGCTGGAAGGGCAGCCAGCAGCCTGTGAAGCTGGCAGAGTGGGCGGTGCAGTACGCAGAGGGATGCTGCCACACTGCTTCCCAGGTATTGCCCATTACTTGGTACTTGGGGGACTGTGATTGGCCGGCGCGGGGCCCAGGTGCCCTGTGAGCGGATGTGCCACATGTGCTGGGTTCCCAGCAAGTGATGGCTTTGTGTGTGTGACCTGAGGCTCCTCAGGGGGGCGCCTCATCACCATCAGGCAGGACAAACATGCTGCACGGGAACATGCATTAGTTATCACATGGATATTGCCCCAGCGTGTGGATACTGCCCCATCACATGGATATTGCCCCAGCGTGTGGATACTGCCCCATCACATGGATATTGCCCCAGCGTGTGGATATTGCCCCATCACATGGATATTGCCCCTTCACATGGATATTGCCCCATCACATGGATATTGCCCCATCACATGGATATTGCCCCAGCGTGTGGATACTGCCCCATCACATGGATATTGCCCCTTCAAATGGATATTGCCCCATCACATGGATATTGCCCCTTCACATGGATATTGCCCCATAACATGGATATTGCCCCATCACATGGATATTGCCCCAGCGTGTGGATATTGCCCCAGCGTGTGGATATTACCCCTTCACATGGATATTGCCCCCAAGCTCAGACCCCAGACCAGACATGGGGCGGCTGTTCGAATGCTCTATCGGCATTCGGACAGCCGCCCCATGAGATCCTCATACTTACCTTCCCGAGCGGTGAAGTGGAAGTTTCCCTGCTTCCGGTCTTTGAAGGACCCAAGCCGCGGTCACGTGGGACTCCCACGTGACCGGGGCTTGGGTCCTTCAAAGAGCGGAAGCGAGGGAACTTTCCCTTCACCGCTCGGGGGACGGGTTGGATGCGCGCGGCAGCCGGGTAGAGGCTGTGAGCGCAGCCTCTACCCGGCTGCCGCGCGCATCCAACCCCCGAGCGGCGGAGGGAACTTTCCCTTCGCCGCTCGGGGGTTGGATGCGCGCGGCAGCCGGGTAGAGGTTGCGAGCGCAGCCTCTACCCGGCTGCTGTGTGCATCTTGTAACCGCCGCGGCGAGCGCACAGCCGGCTCGTGCCGCGGCGGTTGCATGCGCGCGCAACCAACCGCCGCTGGTTGCGCGCGCATGCGCAGAGTAAGGCTTGGCGTCGGACACGCCAAGCCTTACTCAATTATAGTATAGATGTTTCAATACAGTACAGCAATTTTCATCATAGTCCAATTCTAAACCCCCTCTTGACCCCCACCCTTTTATTTTTGATCGTTGTCTAACATTATATGTATTTTCTATAGAACCATGGAAGTAAGAGTAATGCAGTTCCTTTAATCATTTCATTACCAAAAGTATGTATTTTTGAGAAGTTATTCCCTAACCTCAGAACTTGCCCGAATTGCACTGAACGGTGAATTTCACCATTTGGTGCAATCTCGGGGAAATTCATGATTCACTAAGATGTCAATTCACCAAATACAGATGAATAGACAGTGAAATACGGTGCAATTCAGCGGTGTTTGTTGGTACCGGAATTTTCCCATAGAAGACTATCGGGACTTCTATTCAAAGAACGCCGAATTGCACTTAAATGCTGGCAAAGGCTGGGGTCAGACTAACACATTTTTAACGTGCGTTTAGGCGCACTTAATCACGGCAACGGTAGCAGCAAATGATGGGCAATGACGGCCAATATACGAAGTACGGCCGCACGAAAGTCTGGCCGCGCAACGCAAGTGGAAAATGAACGCATTTTTTTCGAGAATGCAGAACCGCTAGTACTGACGTACAGAGTGCGCTGCGGCAGCATAGTGGCGTGTGTGCGTGATTAGGAGATGTCAGACGCTGCTAATGTCCAGCCTACATAACGTCCAGACGAAAAAAGGGTTTTATTGACGATCCGTAAAAAATCACGCATGAAAATGCGCGTCGTCTGACCGCTTTCGTGCATTCCGTGAAAAAATACATCAATGCGTTCAGACGCACTTTTTGACTGTCGCTGCGAATAATGCGTTCGTTTGACCCTAGCCAAAATGTCCTGACTTTGTTTCGGTTTGACAGATGTAACCAGTTCAGCACAAAGAATGTACGTGGAATGTCTTCCGTTTTCAATCCTGTCTGCGGAGGACATGGCCGTACGTCTTCGCATTGAAGCCCCTCCCACCTGATACTCACCTCTCCGTCCGGGGTCCCATGGAGATCTGGCTTCCTTGAATTCAGATCTCTGGATTTATACCACTCCCGGTGCACTGACGTCATTGTGCCAGGTGTGATTATTATTTTTTATTATTATTCTTTATTTATAAAGCGCCGCATATTCCGCAACGATGTACAATAGGCACAGTATAGACGGGGTTACAATACAATACATTGAATAACATTTGACAAACAGTACAGGAGGAAACGAGGGCCCTGTTCCCGTAGGAACTCACAATCTAGAAGGGTTGGGGTTGGAAACAGGAGGAGAGGACTGCAAGGTGAGAGTAATTGATGGTTGCGTCAATGAGCCGGGTGGTAGGCTTCCCTAAATAGGAACGTTTTAAGGGAGCGTTTGAAGGAAGAGAAATTAAGGGAAAGTCTCACTGTACGAGGGAGAGCGTTCCAGAGAATGGGGGCTGCGCGTGAGAAATCCTGATGTGTATCATGGGAAGAGGTGATGGAGGGGGAAGCTAGGCATAATGGGAGGGGGGTCCTTTGGACCCATCTATCCCCCCATCGGTGACACACTGGAAAGGTCGCCAATTGGCGCCAGATCACAGCCTATTTCCAACTTAGATGTCAGCCCTGCCTCCAGGTCTCCTTAACTGATGTCATTGTGCATGGCGTTAGCGAGTTAACCCCTAGCTGCCTAGGGATTTCCTATGGAAAGCACTATGGTGGAGATAGGGGGGTCCAAAAGGTCCTATCTCCCGATCTGTGGCATCTAGAGGGTCATGTCAGAGTCGAGTGAAACAAAAAACATAAATAAATAATAAATATATATTTTTTAATTTATTAATGCAGCACTATTGTTCACTTTTCAAGTATAATGTCAACTGTGCTGCATGAACAATTTTCTTTCAGCTAAAATCAGGTATTTTCTCAGAACAATACAGTAATGAGTTCCCATTTCTATTTTTTTTTAACAAGTATATAACCACAAAGGCCTGGATGATAAAATGTGAAAAAAATTACTTGCTTTGTGTAAAATAATTTAAAAGTAAAAAAATAATAAATTACAATTTACAATCATTTAGACTCCTTTATCTCTGGAGCCCTACAGACTAGAGGGACATCCAAGGTATCAGTTGAAGAAGCCGTTTGTACCGGCAAAATGCGATCTAGTTGTCCAATTTTGTCCACTTTTCCAGAAGTGAACCTTGGTTTCATTGGGTTTATCCACCAAATCACCCATATGTGAATTACTAAGTGCCAGGGAAATCCCTGGTATTTTCTTTCTCATTTTATGAATAATATGTGGTGAAAGAGGACCTCGCAAGGTGTGTGCGTTACCTGAGAATTAGGAAGAAAACAACTAAGAGGCTGTTCCCCTCTTAGAGCCAGTGTTGGGGCTCTAAAAATTGTAAGTGTGTTGGGCAAAATAGGTCCACAGATATTTATTTTTCGTGGCAGATTTAATGTCTGCAGGCATCTGAGTGGAGAAAGGTAAGGCAAAGGATAGCTTGGGATCAATTGCAGCAGTTAAAAAGCTCATTCGGAGGTTGACACTCTCAGGGTAATTCAAAGAGATTTGAAAAGTCACCGCACGTTCGGTGACTTTTCATTCTCTTCAATTCGGTTTGTTTTGCCGATCCCATTTCGGTGACCCTGCGGTGTATTCAGCAAACACCACAGGGTCCCCGAATTCCATGGAAAAGCTACCGCAAACCTGACGAAAATTAACCGCAAAACCTGTCGAATGCACGCCGAAAACCCATAAAAACATCTGGATTAACCTGCCGAAAACCACAGAAAAACCCGAGCAGGAGCCGATCGCAGCCTCCAGAAAAAGCCGACGCCAGAAGAGGCAGTGAATAAATTAGAAAAACAGTTTGCTTGAATGATTGAAAGTGAAACACTGTTTGCAAAGAAACTACTGAGCGAAAATGTCGGAAATTTACATATGAGATCCAAGGAATGATAATAAGAAGGGCTGTTACAGAAAAAATAAGTAAACTTAAAAAAAAAAAAGGACTTTTGAATAAAAAAAAACAAGAAAAATGCTTAAAATATCCTAAAAAATCTATAAATAAAGAGACTCTTTACTGCAGAATTTTATAATGAACGGTTTATTAGATATTGAATTAAAATGGGAATATTTTTAACATTGAAGCCTATGGGATTCTCCTGAATAAACTTGCCGAATTAAACCACCGAATGGCAGGGCATTAGGGGAACCTTTCACTGTTGGTTTGTGTTCTCTGAATAGCCGAAGCAGTGCTTTTTCATGGGGTTTTCACTGCCCTCGAACAGGCACCGAACAGGCACCGTATGTGCAGGCAATTCGCCAGGATTTGGCGAATTGCCTGCTCTCTGGATAGCCGAATGGCCAAGAAAGGTAACCGAACACTGATTTTCAGCGTTCGATTACCTTTCTCAAGCAATTCGGATCTCTTTGAATTACCCTGTCTAAGACATCTCAGTTCACACATCTGATTGCAGGCTTGTCCAGGCTCCACCCCTCAATCTGCATACCTTTTACAATATTAGTTCTCTCTGAAGAGAAATGGAATTGGATATGAGATCTCTCTTCTGTCACCCTCTACTACTACTATAAAGCAGCTACAAGGAGGAACAGCATCCATCCTCACTTTAACAAATAGTTCAACAAATCTTACTGCTCTATTGCAACAGTCAGGGAGAACACGGAACACAAGGCAAGCTCTGGGATCATTCATTGCTGTATAGGGATAATATTACAATTTCTGAAAATCTCTGTACAGTACAAAGTGTTACTGTAATTTCAATGAATACATTATGCCACATACAAATTGTATATTTTATATTGTATTGCCCTTCTGTGGATCCTGCATTCCTAATAATATTATCAGGATGTCTACAAATACATAAGCAGGATACCTGACCATTGATATTACCTATCATTAACTAATTTACTGTATTTGATACAAAGGCCATTTTTCCTGTATGCTACTTACACAGACCTAGTTTGAAATTCTGTAAGATATGGGGCACCATCTACAGTTTAGATCCTTTTATCCCATTAATCTTTCTGTAATGGATGAGCAAATAAATGAAAAATTCAAATTGACCAATCTGTATTTCAACTACCCCAAAATAACAAATTGTATGCCCATTTGTCATTTTATCACACTTTAAAGTGTTAACTGCTAAACCCATGCTTCAAATATATGTTATATATATAAATAGATTTTTTGTCAAAGTCTGGCACCAAAAGGGCTCAGGAGAAATTTTACATCAAATATTTCAGTAAATTAAAAAATTGCTAGTTTATACTTTTTATAGACGCTTGGGCGTTTATAGTGTGTTCTCTTGAGTATTAAATATGGTCATAATCCATTTAAATAGAAATGAATTGCATATAGAAGATTTCTGAATTACTTTAAATGTTCACGCTGATCTCTGAAACATATCTCACTGCAACTTTGTTGAGGTTTCTGTGCAAATAAGAGATTGACTTGGGAGTTTTCAATATGAAAATGGAATGCTTTTTTTTTCCAGTATGAAATATACAAAAGGTGATGGAATGAAATAGTGATTATTCTGAAATAAATTAATGTATTGTTGCAGATAAGCAAAAGGTAAATTAGTTGAAGGGCAAATATTCGCGAAAGTGTTTGAAAAGACAGTTTGAGAAGTATAATAAAGCATATTAATTATTTTCAGGTGCCGGGGCAAGACAAAATTAATACAAGTCAGATGTCATACTGAATATATGCTAAGTATTTTACATTTAAAAGCAGGAAAGATTTCTAAAGCAAAATAAATCTGGGTTCCACTAAGGACGTCTCCTGAATCTAGATAAACTTAATATTACATTATCAGTCTAGAATTTTACATTTGAATGAGATGTATAAATTCTGAGGTTGACAAAAGTCTCACTTTTGACTTGACAGATTGTATTTCATCTTTATGTATTTTAGAAAAATAAGATTTGGCACCTTACCTCTACAGTATGTGGTCTGAATAAACAAACTTTGCAATGTAATTATATAAATAAGTAAAAGAGCTGGTCTCCAAAATAATGTATTTTTTCAGCAAGATATAAATAAAGATTAGCCACATGCCAATTTGAACAAATCATCGTGTATGGCTTCAGAAGTTTGTGTCTGATGGAAAGTTGGATGATATGCATAAGTTAGAATGAAACATTTCAGAACTAGGAGGAAAAGATATGTGTCAAAATGAGACGAGTATAAGGTGTTTGGATGGTTTCCACCTGACAAGATTAGGTAGTTGTCAAAAAAAGTCACTGAATGGAGGACTTTTTAACAGAAACTTAAAATTGGTATTCAGGCAAAAGAGAACAGAGGAGGATATGAAGATTTAATAGCAAAACATACAAATACAGGTAGAAATTGACCTTTCATGCAAACATTTAGGTCAGTGTTTCCCAACCCTGGTGCTCAAGTACCCCTAGCAGGTCAGATTTCAAAAGTCCACTCTACTCATCCTGACCACATTATAGATTTAAAGTGGTCAGGATGTGAGGCGTGCCCACCCCCACTCCACCGATCTTGTGAAATCACAGGGTGAAGTAGAGGAATTCCCTCCACCTCATCCAGTGTCACCAGAAGCTTGGATTTTTTAATTTCCCAGCTACCAGTCACCAGATTGTCACTAGTGATATCGGCATGCAGAGAACTTGCCGATGTCACTCTCTCTGGGACCAACAGTTGTAGCGATCGGTCTCAGAGAAGCAGCCAATGGATCAGATCGGGGCATGCGCTATATAATACAAGATACAGTGTAGAATGGTTATGACTTAACCAAAGTTGGATGGAAATTGGGAGAGATGCGACGTTCCATCAAATCCAGTAAAACTCATTTTGCATTTGTTCCCACAAAGATTTGGATTAGCACCCCTTACATTTTCATTGCTTTTCTATCGCAACTAGTAGAGTGGATAGGGTGTAAGAGACAGAGGGCTCATAAGATTCAATGATCTTGTTCGCTTTGCCTGTTACCAAAGTGCAATTGTCTAAGGAGGCCTAGCAGCTCAACTCTGGGTTGAGTACAGTGTTTTATTGGATAGCCCTATGCTTTTATGTAGCCCTGATCTAGGCCAATGCAAACTCTCACTAAGATACAAGTATCTATGAAAAATATATTCGTTTTTGTGGCACTCTATCATGCATACTCTTGAGACAGAGGAGAAATACGTTCCTTTGCTGTACCAAGACTATACAACACACACACACACACACACTTGATAGGGTTAGAGGTTATCTTCATATATTTTGGTTCTTGAGACATTCCATGACTTTTATGACTGTTGTTTTGATTCTATGCATTGTTGCAATTGTTATAAATGGAGAAAATTGAATGCATATTGAGCAAACCAAATAACTTTTTGACCGATACAAAATTGGAGGTCAATAAACAATCCTTTTAGCTTTAAAAAGAATGATGGAAGTGCCTTCAAGTGGAAACAAACAAAATCTACTCAGATAATTATCTCTCTCAAGTCACTACGAAAAAAAAAATGCCAGGAAGGTTTTATGCAATAAACGGTACTTTAACAGCAATTATTTATGAACAAAGCAATGACCTAAATATAAACACACGGTTAACATGCTCATTTTCTAAGTAAAGTCAAAACAGGTAAATTATTTAAAGTTAAAAATGACCATTATTTGAATCTATGCTGGTGTTTTGAGTGAAAGCAGTAAAATAGTATGTTCTCTATGTTTGCATGGATTTCTAGTTGAATTAAATATTGTAAGTTCTTTATCGTAGTGTTAAAATGCTGCTTTAATTCCGTTGCATAGAGGTACCTGTAGGCTTTGTTGTTAAAGAGAGGGTTAAGCTATTAACATCAGAAATGATGAAACAGACAAAAGTACTTTGTTGAAAAAGAATTCTCTAGGAATGACTCATATCAATGTGAATAATTTTATTTTAATATACAATTGAAATGCTAAGCAGTTTGTGGGAGCAGTCAAAGCATTTCTATTCAAGTTTCCTTTATTTTGAGTGCTGAGCTGTTTTTACACCATCAAGAAACATATTCCTTTGTCTGAAATAGTTGACAATAAGCTTAGGAGACTGTGTATATATCGTATGGTCCCTATACCGAGCTAAAACAAAACAAAAAACAAAATAAAGCAAAGAATTCGAGT
Source organism: Leptobrachium leishanense (assembly GCA_009667805.1). NCBI lineage: Eukaryota > Metazoa > Chordata > Amphibia > Anura > Megophryidae > Leptobrachium > Leptobrachium leishanense. Next base: position 87,444,333 of record CM019067.1, on the reverse strand, counting down.
AGAAAAGTAGGGACTATTTAAAATAGTAAGCTTTATTATGTAAAGAACAAAAAAATAAAAAATTAGAATAGAGCTAATGACCACTTGTTTTTATAGTAAGGTGACGAGGGCCAAGTCCAACCTACTTACGACATCATCTAACTTTGTTACTATATTTAACTTTATTGCCACATAATTTATGTGCCTACATTAATTGCCAAAAGGATAATTCAATTGCCATAATAGTGGTCTGCCAAAATAATATCCCTGGACTGAAAAAAACTAAAAACCTAGATGTGCACTAGTGAGGGTAGGTGTTCTAAATTTACCCCTCACCCCTTTGTTCCCTTTAACTGATTGGCAGATACTGCTTGCAGCATCTGCCTAATTATTTTTACATATTTCTATCAGTGTAGGTGCAAATACTCCTGTTCTTTGGCTCCAGGGTTCCAAAACAGTCCTGGAGCTTCTTATGTGTTGCGACTACTGGGGTGCAAGGCGTACCGGCTGACCAGGTTCCAGCAGATGACCCTCGTTTAGGCAGGTCCAGCTAAACTGAAATTTCACCTTGAACTGTTAGTGATTCTGATGCTGGCCGCTCGCAGTCATTTATTTCGATGCCCGAACTGCATTATTCTCAGCGCGCCGACAAACTTGCCTCATTCCCATCCCACATGTTTTGGTGCACCCTGATGACCCCAACCAGTCGGGGGGGATGAGCACTATTCAAGATCGACTCTGTCTGACATCGCCCTATCGTGGTTCTCCTTGACCAGCTAGCGAGATCTATATTTCTGATTGATATTCTGTGTTTAACCTCGGCTACGTTTACTCGATTGTATGATACTCGATTTCACTTTCACTTTGGCTACATTTACTTGATTTGCAATACTCAGTCTCCCTTTGACCATGTGTACTAGTCATTATTGTAGTCATTTGCTTTTTTGTTCACTTTTGCCCTATTTGGCATTACCTGTGCCACTTAGCTTTCTCCCTTTATTATAGGACCGGAGGTTAGGATTAGTTGTATCCCGTTAGGTCTCCTTGCTGTTGCCATCATTGCGAAGCCCAGCCATATTAAGGACTGGTACTGAACTTAGCATCAAGGGGTCTTGGTTTTACATTTAGGTTTCTCTAGAGATCCACTGAAACTGTTACATTATGTAATTTGCATAGTGTATGTAACTTTTGTAAGTATGCTATGAAAATTACATCTTACAGAACCTGTGTACTTTTGTCATGCAAGTTAAGTGAGCGTGACTGGTGCAGCACCAGCGCCTGCTGCTTTCTCCCAGAATGTTGCAAGCATTCGATGACAGTATGACGTCACGCAAAGCATGAATTTTGTCTACATTAAATCAACATTGCATTGTGAATAAACCCTTACATTGCCACTGTCAAAGACAAAATGATATGTTCCCATTTGACAGGACTTGCCTCCCTTGATATAGGTCAGAGGTTTTTTTTTTCACTGACATATAACATGTAAAAACAGAGATACTCCATGTTTAATGTATGCAGCTGACCCACAAACACACCTTCATAAACTTACTATATTGTATTACTCATTCTGCCGCTTTGTGCTACAATGTAACTACACACCCACCATTATGACATGTTAAAAGAGTTAAACTAACCATCACTGGAATCTAGATGCACCCTTCACCTTTCCAACCTAGTGTTTAACAGCTTTTCTGGGAAGTTACCACCCTACCTGAATAGACTGCTTCCCCCAGCAGTTCCCTCATCCTATAAACTCTGATCCAGGACCAGCACCTTATTTGCAATACCACAATACAGAAAGAAAGTGACTCGATCCTCATTTTCCTACAGAGCACCGGAAATATGGAATAACCTCCCAGACGCCATCAAATCTTCTCCAGTCTAAAGTCACTTAAGAGATCTCTATTAACATACCTCGATACAGAATGCCCCTGTAAACATGTAACACAGTGAATATATTTCCTACATGTTTATTTTCTGTGTTAATCTTTATATTTCTGTTTTGTTTTTAATATCTTGCATTTATTCCTTTGTATTTCTGTACCTACTGTAAAAAGTCTACGTTCTTGAACCCAGGAAATACTTGAAAACGAGAGAAATCTCAATGTATCCTTCCTGGTAAAATATTTTTTAAATAAATAAATAATGTTCGCCCAGGCCCTCACTAGACTACTGCATGCCACAGTGAGGAGGACGGCCGTGAGCAGAGAGCCATCCTACAGGACAGCCACCTGCTCACTTTGAGAGCTGCGCCCTCTGTCTGTCACGATCTGAGTAACAGCCATCGCAGCACACTGAGCTTTCAGGGGGCTGTCTTATAGCATGACTTTCTGTACGCGTCGCTCCCTCTCCCAGGCAACATGGCAACGGCTCCAGGGAAAGCGGGGAACTTCAAAACGGAATATCTCCATTTTTACATTATAGTCTGGGGGAAAAAAAGAAAAGAGTAATGTGAGTGTGGAGACTGATTAACATTATTCTTGCAAATGATAAAATTGAAATTATTAACTTTTAGAATTCTAGACATGTGGTGAGACAACACTAGGCACGACAAATGTAGGTTTGAAACCATACGTAGCTCCATAAATATGAGATATTGAATAGAAAGTCAAGGTTAAAACTTGCAGTGAAGAATGGGATTATACACTGGAAGATGCATTCCTTCAAACCAGCTGCACAACGTTATGTGTACATGACAACAGTTGCCTGTAGAAATTACAATAGAACTTAGAACAAAGCAAATACTTAGCCCCTGTAAGAAAAAAAGGAATTTCTCATGGGCCAAAATACATTTACATTTTAATAAAATGTATGCTGCCATCGTCTAACATTATAATGATTCAAGGACCGACCGAACAATTAAATTTTTCAATATACCAATACAACTTCTGCCTGAAAAATAAAATAATCAGAGCATTATAATTACACAGATGTATCTAAAGCTGATTACATACTCAGCTAACTGAGGAAACTTTAAATAATATGTAAGAGGATTTCAGAGAGACCTATAAAATCCAAGCGTATATAAATATTTAATATCTTAATAAAGATAATAAACGGGAAGAACATACACATCTAGCTTCTGCTAAACTAATTAGACAACATTTATCTAAAATATTTTCTAAGAAGGAAATATTATTTTCAATATATATCCTCTGATTCTGTAACTATTTGAAACTGCGTTGTGATGAGCACACTCGAGGCAATAATACCGCATTGAAAAAAATATATTCTTAAGTAAAATTGTATTCCTCTTAAAGGAAACCTCAATGATGCTCTTCTTTGCATTTACTATTGTCAGTGGGCTGATTGCTCAGTGTTTTTAGACATGACCCAAGTGCCTGTATGTGCGGCTCCCTGCAGACTGCGTCTGTAAATGCATCATGCTTTGGTTTTATCCAATTTGGAGGGTGAAAACCACATGGTGCAGCCAAAGCAGAATAGGAAGTATAATGGAGAAAAAAACAAATACAAAGGGAAAAGGGGAAATACAAAAGGGCAATGAAGAGGGATGCAAGGTTGTGATGGGAGAGTGGAGAAGTAAAGCCTTTGGAACGTAGAGAATTAGGAGAATTGGTGTTGAAAACAATTAGTGAATGAAGAAAGAAGTGGGGATTATTTGGTGATAGGTGAAAATTGGTAAGAATTGTAATAACTTGTGAATGAGAGACAAAAGTAGGAAAAATTTAGAAAATCAAAAAAATGGGGGAAATTCACAATTTGTAATCACACAAATACAGCTGTGTTTTCACTTTACTGCACCCACACTAATGTTAGCACTATTTTTTAGAATTTTTCCTCGCTTTCTGATTATAAAGTATAGTATACTGTACTTGTATTTATGCTAAGATATGCTTTACTTAAAGCAGGGCTGTCAGTCAAAAAGGGTTATTCAAAGAGCACCATACTTGCTGGTGAATTTCTTTGTACGGTACAATTTCGTGGCAGTTCAGCTATTCAGAAAGCTGTCAATAGACCCAAATACTGGCGAATTGCAGCAAAATACGGTGCAGTTCGCTGCAGACCGCCACAATTCGTTAGTCTTCAGTGGCATTGAAAATGGCCCATGGAGAAGTAATGGATAATCTATTCAGAGAATGTCAGAACTGCACCAAAATGCCCTGATTTTCAGTGGTTTAGTTCGATAGTCTTAAATAGGTGAATCCCATAGGATTTAATGTAAAAAAAAAAAGTATTGGTATTATCTATTTTTTTTATTCAACCGTTTATTCTTTTCAGTGAGAGAAAGGGGGGTGTAAGGATCCTGAGGACGAGCAACAGGAGGGTATAGCTGACACCCCTCTAGGCACATCAAGCAAGGGGTCCATGTCTGGATGACCCTGTAAACTTATAGTGAGAGAAAGGGGGGGTGAGGATCCTGAGGACGAGCAACAGCACTAGTGGCCTGCTCTACGGTGGGGCCCGCTCAGGTCTCACAAGGTTTTAGCTTACTTTTGCCATTACAGGGATGAATGCTCCATATGCAAATCAGTCTGCTCTCACCCAATGAGGGTGGCCAGTACTGACTGCCAAGGACATCATCCTTGCACGAGTGGTGCAGCAACCCCCTCAGCAAAGTTTGTGAGACCTGAGCAGGCACCCGCCGTAGAGCAGGCCACTAGTGCTGTTGTTTGTCCTTAGGACCCTCACAAAACCACCCTTTCTCTCACTTTAAGTTTACGGGGTCATCCAGACATGGACCCCTTGCTTGATGTGCCTAGAGGGGTGTCGGCTATACCGTCCTGATGAGGCCTAACAAGGCCGAAACGATCGTCGGGGGTGCCTGCACATCTCATGCAGGGAGGACGTCCTTGGCAGTCAGTACTGGCTACCCTTTCTGGGTGAGAGCAGTCTGATTTGCATATGGAGCATTCATCCCTGTAATGGCACAATCAAGCTAAAACCTTGTGAGACCTGAGCGGGCACCCACCGTAGAGCAGGCCACTAGTGCTGTTGCTCGTCCTCAGGACCCCTCACAAAACCGCCCGTTTTATTCTTTTCAGTTTCAGCAGAAAGCCTTTTTATTTATTTATTTAGAATTTTGTATTTATTTTAGGCAAAATTTTTGATTCCCATTTTTTTATGGCTTTTTTTTTTATTTCTGAACAGATCATTTTGTTATTTTTTATAGGACCCTTTTTATTATTTCCATACATTTTCATGCATTTGTATTGTTTTAAATACCTTTTAAAAAATAGCACATTTTGCTGTTTTGCTCACATCTGTTTTTTTTTCCCTGCAGTTCAGCAGTCTTCAGTGGCGTCCAGTGAGCTGATGTCACGTTCCCTCCAGTCTCTACTAGGCCCCCTGGTGGTGAGAGCATATTATCAGCCCTTATGGTTTTTAGGGTTAATCTCTTTAGGGCTCTCCACCCCTGAAATCTGTGACTGATCTGGCCTGTGATCACATGACGTGCCCTGCCCTATTTATAGGACCAGCAGTGCACTTGCTCTCTGGTTCAGTATAGGTCTTTACCTATTGACTACCTGCACTTTGTATTGAGATACTAAGAACCTGTATTTGATATTCCGTGTATGACCCTTGGCTTTGGCTTTTGATGATTCTGATATTCTGACCCCTGGCTTTGGTTTCTGGTTTATTCTTCTGTCTGTACCCTGTACCAAGCATATGATATAACCGTGTTTGACTTTGGCTTTCATTTTGGATTACTCTTTTGCCTGTTCCCTGGAATCTGTATTTCGGTATATACCTGAGTTTGTCTTTATGTCCTGGTTTATGTTGTATTTACCCAGCAGCATAGTATAGGTAGTATTAGAGGCCAACTATAAAGGAGCTCATTCAGGGCTTAGGGTTCTGTCTGGCTGCTGCGCGTATTTAATGTAACCTTCCATATGCTTGCAAACTCCTGTCATTTATTGTGTTTACCCTCTGCCCTATGATCTGTTTTAGATCAGAAATCTTACCAGTGTAGGACTCTCCTTTGTGTATGTATCCTGTACTATCTCTCTTGTTCTGTTTCTGAGTGTAGTTGTGTGTGTGTGCACTGGATCTTGCATAATGCAGCAGACCACAAACCTTTCTCAAAGACTTAAAAATGGACGTTATAAGGGGCCTTCCCTGGCATCTGCCTAGGACCCCTGTGACAGCTGGTCAGCTGTCTTCGGCAGCATTCGGCAGTCTGTTCGATTGTTATTGTTTGCTGCTAGTACTATGCTGATGAAGACGACTTAGGTTCAGGGAAACGCGTCCATGGATGCTGGCAAAACTTTATTTTTCCCACCTTGTATTTGATTTTAATGTAAGTTGTGGTGGTTCTGAGTCTCTATGGTTTATATGCTGAGCACTTTTGATAAATGCGCTTAAAAGTTAACTGTAACACTGTGGGTTGAACAGCAGCTGGATACCTGCCGATATCACGGAGTGGAGGCAGCTAAGAAGAGATGGTTTGCATTGGAATCTTTAAACTGGAAAATAATGTGCCCAACAATCAACTTGTAGATGCGGTTAAAGAGGTCTTGTGGAGCTAGTGAGGACCTCCATCATTTATGAAATTGCACCCATCCAGAAAGGAGTCAGAAGCAGGACCAGTCGGCCATCACTGGAGAGGTTGGGCACAAACCTTAATGTAGTGCCAAGGTGAATACTTAGAGCCGAGAAAATCAAGAGACTTATGGGGACCTAGCGGTCATTTTTATGTGATGCATGTAACGCTATGAGAGCTCCATCTCTCCTGTTTATTTTCTGCTTATATTGAGGAGGCATTGTTCTGGCTGAAGAAGGGAAGAGCCCCTCTTTAACTGGCCAGAGGTGAGCATTCCTTAGAGCCGGGACACAGGGGGATACTGTTTTAGCAATCTGTGCACGAGAACTGAGCACTTGGGACTTATGAGTTGCTGCCCTATTGTGCTCTCTATGTTTTTATTTTGAGCTACTAAGCGGAACGAAGACTGGAATGGATCTGTTAACTTCCTTCTCCAGATCCTCCTTCCCATCCCCCCACCTACGTCAATGCAATAGAAGTTTATGGAAATTTAAATTTTATACACATTGGAGATTAAAAATCTGCCAATGTCCATGGACTATATTTACGCATGATTTTATATCTCATGTTATTTGCACAAAGTGACGTCTCTGTATTTAGGATATCCAGCACTTTATGGACTATTTGCACCAAGTAGCATTTTGCACATTACGATATTTCTCTTGCGAGACACGAAGCACTTTATTGGTCTCACTTTACAGTTTTTATTGCAAAGGCACTTTATAGATTTTGTGCACCAAGTCACATGGTATTACAGAAACCACTTACTGCGACAAAAGGGATGTTTTTGGAATTACATTTGTTCATGTACCTTTTTGTTTAGTTTTACTGTACGTACTTTTCCTTTAAGGCAGCATTCTAATTTGACTCAAATATCTATTACTGTATTAGCGTCTCTACTATATATATTCTGTTTGGGGGTCTTCTTCAGCAGCTCAACAATCGGCACACTTCGGGGACCCTACAATGAATACTGAATTCACTGAGGGTCCGCGAACTGGAATTGGCGAATCACTCCGAAGAGCACAGAACGAAAATGCACTGTAATTTCGGTGCTCTTGAATAACCCGCATAGAGTTCATAGAAGGGGTTATTCAGAAAGTGCCAGCAGTTGTCGAAGCTGTAAACAAAGACGGGAAAAAAACAACATTATTGCAACAGCAACAACCTTCGATGTTTCACAAATTAGAAATTCAAACAGCAACAGGAGATGCTTCAATGATGAAGCTGCTCATGCTGTCATTTGAATTCCTTTTTTTGAAGAGCCAAACATTATTGCATTGAAACAAAGGAGTTTTTGCCAATGTCTGCAATTTCAGAAAATACCGTCGCTTTTTAATTAACCCCAAAGAGTTATTTTTTTTAAATTGTTATAGAGGTTTCTATACCGAGTTCCCTCATTATCTGAGCATTTGATATACTTACTCAATGCAGCCATTCAACAACACAGCCTGTGCTAAATGCCACCAAATGTGTTTGTAAATCATCAGAGAGCAAAGTATTAACCAAGTGTTATTACCAATTCAATTTCCGTTGTCATTGCTTTAGCAAAAATCTAATATTTTTATTTCCCCCGCAAGATGCTTTAATAGCTATACTAAACCCAGAGGGTGGGATAAAGAATGTTACCTTGACATTTAAATTGTCACTATTTTGGAATAGGAATCTACCACCCAGGGGCAAAAAGAGATGTGAATGTCCAGCTTAAATGCATCTCTTTGATTTTTATTGACTTCTCCTTAGGGGGAGAACAGTTAAAATGCTTGCCCATTAAATTAATTTTAGTTGCCTGCAGTGTTAGTACATTGTTAGGTCTATTGATCTGATACTATTCTCTGTATTGTCTCTAAGCAAAAACAATAGAGACCTCGATGTAGAATACAGTCACTGATTTATTTTTCTAAAGATGGTGACGGGCGCAGAACAAAACGTACTTTCTGTGACGGTAAAGATATCATGGAGCGATATATAAATCCAGAGTCACTTTAAAGATTCATATTGTAATAATACTGTATCATAACCAGTCTTGTAACAATCATGTTTTATTATTCAATGTCTTGAGCTTACAGCTGCCCCTTTAATCCATATATCCGGTATGACTTCTAGCAGCTGTTATCAGCATTACCACCTGGCAAAAAAAAAATGACAAAAATCTCTCCAAGCTCTAAGTATGATAAGAAGAGCATTGTGCAGGAGCCCCCAGTCGTTCCTGAAAATAAACCATGATAAATGTATCTCAAGACTAGACTGATATCTTATCCTAATGGTGTGTATCTCATGTCTTTCTTCCTGGATGCATTAGTGTATTTCTGTGTTATTTTCTCCTTCTCTTCTTGTTTGTTGTTCCGATGTTTGTTTTTACGAATGTTTGTTAAACAAAACAAGGAAATAAGCCTAATGCAAGCCAGAGTGTATCCCTATCCATCCCAGGGAATATTAAACGTAAAACAACAAAAGATCATAGGCCCTATACCACTCTTGCCATTAATAAACTGGTTGTAATGTGGGGTTCCCTCTGTCTGGTAAACCTGTATCTAGCTTCGGTGACAGATTATATTGAATTGTAATACTAGGTTGTGCAGCATAAAGGTGCTTTATGCTGCACAGCCTAGGATTCCAATTCAATATAATCCATCACTGAAGCTAGATACAGGTTTACCAATTACACCCATCGTGCAGCGCCAGACAGAGGGAACCCCACATCACAACCTATCTATCCTCCGACAGACACAAAGCACTGCCTTAATACCCTCAGGAAGCAGCTTACACATGCACACACTAGTATTTAATTATTCGATCCACAAGGAGGGCGCTAACATTACTTTACTACCATTAACCTCCCTGGCGGTTTTCCCGAGTGTGTCTCAGGGTCAAATTTCACTGCTGAGAGCGGTAATCCCGAGACACACTCGGGCTGGATATATCACCTCTCTGTGCGCTCCCTCGCTGATCTCTGCAGTTTCCTCTGGCGATCGCGGCGTTTTACTTCCTGGATTCCTTCTCACGAAGAAGTAACCAGGAAGTATAAGGTTGCGGTCACCGGAGGAGGCAGCTGGGGACATCGAGGGAGCGCAGGGAGAGGTGATGTATCCAGCGGCATCCTGAGTGTTGCTCGGGGCTACCGCTTCCAACATAGGAATTTAACCCCGAGCCACACTCGGGAATACGCTGGGGGGGCAAAAAAAAAATAGACCGCTTTTAGACGCGGTTTTTCACAAAAATTAGACTGCCAGGGAGGCTAATAAATTGGCTGGAGGTGATATACAGATCAGCTCTGGCCAAAATCCCAGCAGCTGGTCGTGCTATTCTGTCCTTGTTGCAAGCTTTGCTTGCAGCTAGATAATTGCGGCTCTTGACTGTAAATTAACAGCTTTGTATATTTTGTACTAAAGCCGTTAATTTGTACCTAGAATAATGAGCTAATCCATGGTAGCTTCTTTTTCTCTGTAGCCAGTTTTCTCAAAGAAATTCTGACTGCCTGCCGAACCTGTTGTTAAGTGATTTGCAAAGGCTAAGGCAAAAATCACTTAACACTGTAATATAAATGCAGAAAAAAATATCATACCTGCATCTGATCCCACAGTGGAGAGGATGGATCTATCCGCCGCTTCTCCTTGCTGTGAGCAGCAGAATACTGTGAACAGATAGTTCCCAGTGTCCTTCCATGATTCCTCCACTGCTCATGATTGAACCAGGGCCTGATTTACAATTAGGCAAAGTAGGAATGTGCCTGCCAAAGAGTGTGCTCTGTAAAAAAAAAAATACAGCTCACAATCATTTAGACCCCAGTAATTCTGGAACCATACAGGGTAGATGGACATATAAGGTAACATTGGAAAGCCAGTGAATGGCCTTTCAATGGCTTTTCCAATGATACCAAACATAACCAGGTTTATGCAAAAATAAAAACCAATTAAATAAAATTAAAAAATTCCTTTTGATCTAACGCAGCACTATTGCCCCCTTTTTAGTTATAAAGTGAACAGTGATTATGCAGTAACTGACCTTCTCATTCTCCACACCAACAGCAATTTTGATTTACTGCAAAAATACTCATACTTGCTGAAATAAGGTGTGGCTGCTAAAGTTTGTGTCTTTTTATAGAGTTAAAATGAACTTTCAGCAAACTCTCCAATAAGTGATGTTAGAGATTATTGACTTCTTTAATAGGTCAGGGATATATTAATTATGACGCATATTTTTCTTATTGTAGATATATATAGATATATATATATTATTGACAGTGCCTCCAATACCAGCGGTATAAATTGGTATTTAACCCCTAAGATAGGGATTAATAACCAATCAATGAATATACGTCTTAACAAATATATGGCGCGTTATCCCGAGTTCTTTTGATGCTCTCTAGATATTTTTAAACACAATAAAATTAATAAAGATATGAGACTGCGTAACGGTAAAACAATTCAAACCAAAATTTATTCACACGTCAAGTTTCATACAATCGTATGTTATCAACGGATTAGCAAACTACAATTTACAAGTGATTATAGATTGTGGTTAGTAGCGATACTGCGACACGTAATAATCTAATGGACAGATATTTTAGGTTTATAGACCGCACCACAGATATACACGCCTCAATTCTTAAACACCAAACTCTATTCTATTCACTTAAACCTTTCCCATTATAAACCAATCCTCCACCTGGCTAAAATAAACACTCAGTTACTGGGCATCACCTGCAGCACAATTTATTATTGTGGGGGCCTATTCACTAAATGCAACTTCCTTCAGGGAGATACATAACACACTCGATAGGGAGACTATCTCTTCCACAGATCAATCACAGCACTTCATTCGATATACGTTAACCTAACGCTTCTTAATGACTTACAGTGCATGCGTTCATTCGGAAGGGCTGCAAGATGGATATGGAAGGAGTTATGCTAGGTTACGAATGGGGCGGACAGTACTTGACATATACAAGCTATTTCACGGTCCCAGCGTATCTCACTATAGGTATATAATTGATCTTTAGATGTCCACAAACAGTATTCTTGGAATATAAATAATTTCACTAAATTATGGCTCAAGTATGCAGCCGGTAATAGGTTTCTCCCTTAGCAGTCCTCTGCAGTGGACTGTAAAGGCAGAATTTCTATTCTACTGATTATTAGGCTCAAACAGCAAAATAATTCATTTATATTCCTTCAGTTTGTGATGGACATCTAAAGTCAGGACTATGCAATTAGAAAATAGATATCATATTATTCAGGTATACTTTACCATCTGGTTAGTGAAGATAGAGTGGTGGAAGATTAGGGTGTGGTCGGTCTTAAAGGGGCGGCCGATGGTGATTGCCTTTCTTCCCTCCAAGCGTCCCTCAGGTCTCTCCCCAAGCTTTTCTCAGTCTGTCATCGATCCTTCTGCTCTGGAGTGTCCCCTCTATATAGTGGTCTTCTGCCCAGTTTTAGATCTAGCCCATCACTATGTGGCCTCATTTGATTGGAGGATATATATATTCATCAACTCCAGGGGTCTGTCCAGGTGTTATATTACCTGGCCAGCAGATGGCGCTCTCAGATCATCCATCAAGCTTCTGCAGGAATTAATTTATGTGCTTGGCCAATCTTTTACTGGTTTGGGGTCTTTTATTCCTATATCCCGGGACTCCATAGATTTTATTAACAAATCAAAATTTATTTCTATTGTGGCATCGCCAGCATACTTCGCCACGGCGTGTGTGCATCTCATCCCCCTTTACTTATATCCACAGGGATGTGTATGTGAGGGGCCATACAATCATTCATTCGTGGTATCGTTTTTAACACTCACACGTTACCCGACTTAATCGGCTTCATGCGGGTTAGTACACCAGACATTCGTGATGATCAACTAAATGTGGTAGGGCCTCTGTTTTTATAAGATGCTAAAATTATCAGTTCTAACTAATAAATATTCTCATACCATATAGTACATATTGCCGAATAGCATAGCATTACAAGCTGGTTTACCCAAGCCATTTAACCTTCTTTGGGTTTTTTCTTTATTGGGCAACCTATTGTTCCATGTTTACGTGGCTTTCAGAGTTTCGATCTGACGAAATAAACACAATACTGAGATATCTATCTTAGTTGTCATTGTGTTCCCTTACTTTTAAACCATTTGATCTAAACCCTGTTTGGTTGTAACAAATAAATAAAATAAACAGAGTCCATTAGACTGTCTTTGATCAATGTTAAATGTCCTTTCTTGTATGCGTAACACTAACGAGTTTAGCTTATCTCTTGTTCTTGTTATATATTAACGACGCAGACAAGTTGTTTGTGTGACGCAATTCCTGGCCCCAAATTTAAACATTCCCGCGTTATAGAAATTTCATATCTAAAAAGGTCTGACAGTGATCATATACAGGGTTATTCAAAGAGAATCGAAAAGTCACCGCACGTTCGGTGACTTTTCGGGCTATTCAATTCGGTGCGATTTGGCGATCATATTTCGGTGACCCTGCGGTGTATTCAGCAAACACCACAGGGCCGTCGTACTGCAAGGTAAAGCCGCCGCAAACCCGACGAACACTCACCGCAAAACCCGGCGACCGCACACTGAAACCCGCAAAAACATCTGCCGAACACGCTGGAGAAACCTGAGCAGCCGCCGATCACAGAGCAGCCGCCGGAAAAAGCAGACGCCGCAGGCGAATGGAGTGAAAAAAACAAAACCGTACACTTGAATGTTTGAAAAGTGATACGCTGTTTGCAAATAAACTACAGAGCGGAAATGTCTGAAATTTACATATAAGATCCAATGAATGATAATAAAAAGGGCTGTTACAGAAAAAAGAAAATAAGTTTAAAAAAAAATTGGCGGAAAAATGCCTAAACAATCTATACATAAAGAGACTTTTTACTGCAGAATATTATAAATCAACGTTTTATTAGATAGTGAATTAAAACGGGAATATTTTTAACATTGTAGCCTATGGGATTCGCCTGAATAAACCTGTCAAATGAAACCACCGAACAGCAGGGCAATTCGGCAACTTTTCACTGCTGGTTTTTGTTCTCTGAATAGACGAAGCATTGCTTCTCTATGGGGATTTCACTGCCCTCGAACAGGCAAGGAACAGGCACCTTTTACTGACTGATGAAGCCATATATCGGCGAAACGCGTTTCAGTAGCACTAAGAGTGCTTTTAATTTCATTTTATAATAATTTTATATAAGAATAAATTCTCTTCAATACATCAGAGGGTGAATTTTCTTCCTTCTACCGCTGACAACCTGACTGGGCTGATGGAGGATCTCCAAGAGGGCTAAGGGTTGCCATGTAACACCCTACAAGCGGGACCCCCTCAGAGCCAGGACAGGGGCTCTGAAGTCTGTAAGTACCCCCAAGGGGAAGCGAAAGGGGTGACTGTTGCTGTATGCTGCGCAATGGTCTTTTCTCTTTCTATGACTTTATAGAATGTTTAGAAGCCCTGCTGAGCCTGCTGCATACAGACGATTTATTCATACAGAAGAACTTTTAATACAACAACTGGGAGATTAAAAAGAGGACGTTTGGATAATCTTGACTTTTACGCTTTGATTTGTTAAAAAGTAGAAGAATACAAAAGTTCAAAGGACTCTTTAGATCCTGGGGTATTTTAACCCCTTAGTGACCGGGCGGTTTTACACAAATCCGTCCTTTAGTGACCGCTGCTGTTTTTACGTTTCTGCGCTGCTCGTGTTTAGATCAAATTTTCCTCTTACTCGTTTATTCAACCCACACATATTATACACCCTTTTTCCCGCCATTAAATGGACTTTCTAGAAATACCATTATTTTCATCATATCCAATAATTTAATATAAAAAAAATATGAAATATGATGAAAAAAATGGTAAAAACACACTTTTTCGTAATTTAGTCCCCTAAAGCTATAACCACCAATAAAGACCCCGGCTAAATAGTTTCCAAATTTTATCCCGAGAATAGAAATACCCAATTTTTACATGTTTTTACCTTTTAACCCTTTCACTGCTGAGCCAGTTCACCTATGTGCGCTGCGCTCATTCTGACCATTTTGTGCTAATTATTTTTAGATGACAGCCTAGGTCCTATTTAATTAAACTCCCCCCCAGACAAAAAAAACTTTAAAAAAAAAAAAAAATTATTTTATTTATTTATTTATTTATTTTTTTTTATTTAATTTTTTTTTTACATTTTTTTTTAAAACCAAACCTGGTCATGTTTGGTATCATTTGAAAGGCCATAATCAGGCCTTTCAAATGATGGCAAATATGACCATCTAGCTGCCATGGATCGGGAGATAAAGGGATCCTTAGGATCCCCTTATCTCTACATGGCAGCTAGAGGGTTAACTGGCCCACTGACATCCTCACACATATGGTGAGGTTGTCAGTGGGTGGGGGGGGACCTGGAGGCTAGGCTGACATCCAAGATGTCAGCCCCCCTCCAGGTTTGAATCACGTTTTGGCGCCAATTGGCGCCGCAACGTGATCCGGCGGCGAAATGGTTAATGCCATACACCGCTGGAAAGGGGAGGCTCTCCCCTCTCCAGCGGTGCAAACGGCATCTCCTTAGCTTCAATGGTTGGGGAGATAGAGGGCTCCGAAGGAGCCACCCCCTCCCCTCCATTGAAACACAAGGGGGCACCTTCTGATGACGTCACCACGCAGCGTGGCGACGTCATCAGCCTCGCCTGCCCATGTAAATCACATGGGCAGGCTTCCTCCCTGTCAGATCGCCGTGGGATCCGACGAGGGAGGTGAGTATCGGGCGGGAGGGGGATTTGGCGCCGCTGACGTACCCTGTACGTCATCGGGTCTTAGGGAGACCCGAACACAGGACGTACAGGGTACGTCAGCGGTCGGGAAGGGGTTAAATCTCCACATGGGTATTAACTCTATGCTTTATGCATATGGGGACTTTTATGCTTCAATAAATAAATATATTGTGTACATATAGAATCTAAATCATCGGTAGATTAACCGATATATATCTACTCTACGCGCCTAAAGGGCTATTCTTACATCATTCTTTGTGTTTTTGGTATCAAACATACCTTCTGGGCAGTGTGGAACAATATCTAACTACGGTCTTTAGCGCCCTTTTTCCCTACATTTTTCTGTCAAGGAACAGGCACCGTATGTGCAAGCAATTCGCCAGCATTTGGCGAACTGCCTTCTCTCTGGATAGTTGAATGGCCAGGAAAGGTAACCGAACGCTGAATTTCACTGTTTGGTTACCTTTCAGCCACAATTCGGATCTCTTTGAATAACCCTGATAGTAGGAACTATTTCTATCACATTTATTTTTTAACTTTTTTTATCCCTCAACAGATTGGTAAAAGGCATCATGAAAAGCTGTGATGTGTTGCATTATCAGATGTCTACATTGCAGGTGATAGGTATTCATACCTTGTAACCCGCCAGTAAACATACAACTATTATTCCTCACATTAATTGCGGTGTCAATGTTTAATGTGTCATAGTTAAACCCTAGGTCTAAATGTCAAAGATGAATTGTCAGCTATTGCATACTAGTCCTTTGTGTGACTACGCTAATTTCCATATGCTTCACAGCAGGTCTCTTAAATATCCCTGAAGCTGCAATGGCACACTTCTGTTATTAATCGCTGACCTTAATTAAATTCTTCAGCTAAGTGGATGATTAATTACATGAACAAAATCACTTTCGCTGCAGGTGTGATCAAAGTCTAACAAGCATGTGTTCATTCTCCACAAAATTATTATTTCAACTTGAAACTAGAGGTGTGCATTCGTTTCGTAACGAATCTCAATTCGTTTGAAAATTCGTTAATTCGTATTTAAGAAGTACTTCCGAAAAAACGAATTGATTTCATTTGAATTGAAACGAAAAAGAAACGGTATATAATGAAACTGATTCATTATACTGTTTCACAAGAGAACCCTTGATTAAATGATTCCTGAGCAGGATAGGATTCTTTGGAGTTATATTTAGTGATCTGTTATTCGACTCGATATCAACTATCAAAATCGATCGCAACTTACAATGCATACAAGTCAGTACGAAAGCAAACTACATTATGAAACTAATCAGATTGGTTTGACTGTTTCACAAAGCGCCCTGTCCCTGTAAATTGCCCTGTGGTGCTGAATCTGTTGTCAGCACCACAGGCCAATGGACAGCTCAACATTTAACCCTAGCTTGCCTTTTAACAGCAGGATTTGATTTATTGGGGTTTTATTTAGTGATCCGAATTTCGACTTGCTATCAACTATCAAATTGATCTTAACGTACAATGGGATTTTTAGTGATCCGATATAACAAACAAAATTTCAAAACGAAATTACGAAACAAAATTATCAAAATGAAATTATTTTGAAAGAAAACTAATTTTCCAGCTGTGTACACCTCTTTTTGAGACCGACTTTATTTTGTACTATTTGTTGGTTTTTTAAATCAAGGCCAACCTCAGACTTTCAGGTGCCCCTCACTGGTCACCCTCCTCCATGGTCACACCTGACGCCTCACCCAATATTTACCACCATATAAAACTTCCCAATCTTATTAACTGCAAACAAAGAGATTAGAAAGATTGTTAATAAGACACGCAAGCAATGAAAAAGACACAGAAAGACATGGAGACAAACAGAGACACTGACAGATGCACAGAGAAACTCTGAACCTGCACGCACGCTGACAAACACACAGACCCTGAAACTCCCAGCCAGTCCATCATTTATTCTTTAATTAGGTGTTTTTAAAATCTTTAAACCTATATCAAAGTGGGGTGCTCGGAATTCTGTTTGTTGTGTATATAGTAATTATATGAAATCATGCAAGAGGGGGACCTACTACAAAGAGAAGCAGGAGACAGTCTGCTGAATGGGAGGTGTAGGGAGTATCATGGGGTGTCAATATGAGAGGTAGCAGGGATCAAAGTGACGGCGAAGCTGATCTTGCATATCAGTGGCCCTGACATGCAGGGCAGCCATCAGGGGGTTGACAGCCCATGACATTTTCAGGGGCCCAGTTGATCCAGGGGGTCTTTGCCAAACCCTGTGTGAACCTTAAGTACCAAATAGGTAAGGGCCCCTCCATGTCACCCAGGACTGGTCAGCCAAGATACCAACAATTTTCCCAGTGGGCTGCGACATCTAAGGGCTGGTCAGAGCACTCTGGCTCATAACGAAGGGATCAATTAGTATGATTTGCACCAGGGAACACTTTTTATCCCCTTGCTGGACCACCAGGGATTTAGCATATTCCCAGTGAAATAGGGTTTGCAGAAATGGGCCCTGACCATTGGTTTAGTAAGGGGCCCCACGATTTCTGATGGCAGTTCTGCTGGCATGGCAGGGCGCAGTTTCAGGGTGTGTCAGCAGAGTGGGCAGAGCTCTGGGAACATAAACTTTTAAAGCTGAATAACTTGAGATAGGTAAAAAAAAATTGGTGTAAACTGAAAATCTCCTTATACACTTGCTCAGAGAGGTACGCTATGAACTGAAAGGTAAACTCTGTTCGCTGTCTAAAATCCACGTGAAAACAAACAGGTTGGAAATTATCTGTTATCACACAGATTTTAGGCAGGTAACAGATTGCCTTTCATTTTGAAGTATGTCCCTCCATGCACCTGTGACTGATCTCACCAGGTTATCTCCTTAGTTACATTCCCTTCTGCCTGTGTCCCAGAGTTTAAAGTGTTACATGTAACCATTGCGCCTCTTAGAAAGTTTCTTGCAGGCATGATACTTTTTTGGGAGAGAGACAGTGCACAGGGTAACTCTGCCAACTTCTGGTGGTCTACGTCGGCTCTTCTTTTACATAGACGGTGTTTTCCTGGGACACACATAAAATCATATCTGGGGCCGTACTCCGGCTTTGGTTCCGTCTGCCTATCTGCAGCGTCCCTGGACCATACAAGAAACTAAACCGTTTAATGCTTAGATATTGTTTCTTTCTTTCAAACTTGATTCAGATTTTGGCCAAATCATCCGAAAATAATAATAAAAAAAGGATGAATCCAAATTCACATGTCTAAATTTCATTTTCTTATTTTGACCAGTTGTCATTTTCTGCAAAAACTGCTCGAAATTACATTTGTCTTTGGAATTTGTGAGAAATGGTGTCGATAGTTTTTAGAATAATACAAAATTGTTCATTTTACTCATATACAGTACATATAAATAGTAAAATCAGAGGAATTGATAATTAAACTGTGATATCTTATTTTTCCCCCCAGAGTTATATATATATATATATATATATATACACACACACCCATATACAGTGTATGCTCCATACTGTATTAAAAATACAGAAATACAAGATAGTTTATGTTTTGATGACTTTTCATTATAGTCCAGCATACAAAAAATTATTTAAGCTACAAAAACTTGCTTGAAGCCAAATATTATTTGTAACATTTTCTTTGGAGCACCAGATCTCCAATTAAGGCTGATGTCAGATGAATGCAGTCTGAGCGCACTCTGCGTGCGTGCATAATGGACGGACGTACTGACGGAAGACACCACACGGTCCGTTTTTTTGACGGATGTAGAAAGAAAAGGGAAATATGGGAAATAATATTAATTAGAATTAGAATTCAGGTACAGTCAGCCAGACCATAAAAATCTCTGAGCGTCAACGTGATGGACGTCGCAAATGCACTGCACCTGACGTCGCAGCATAACACACACGGCCGCTACCCGGACATGGCGCACTCTACGCGTCCGTCTTAGCGGTTTTAAGTTCTTGCCTAACTTGCGTCCGTTTGCCACGTGCATTGTGTGTGCGCAGTTCGGTGCGCACGTACTTCGTGTGTGGGTCTCTATTGCTCATGATTCTATGCTACGACAGACGTTAAACTGTGCAGCGACACGGACGTGATCACAGCGTTCATCTGACGCGGGCCTAAGTGTTCATATACATATATCTGCTTTGGATTATATATATACAGTATGTTACGGGTAGAGCCCGAAGTGCGGTTAATCCTAGGATTACCCGTTTAATACTGATATTACCCAAAACCGCTGGGTAAAGCTGCAAATAAATGAAAATTTCAGACTTTACCCGGGTAATTTTAGGACTAACCATTCCAACTGCCCTTGGGTAACAGTCTGGAAGAGCTGAAAAGTTCGCACTTTACCTGGATAATGTGCAAATCTGAAGCTTCACCCGGGTAATCTGAAGAGCATCCAACCCCGCTTGGGTAACAGTGAATTTTGCTATTATCTATGGATATTATCAATGAAAAAAGACAAACATTAAAATGTATTAAGGATATAATGAATATACTGAGTAACAGGATATGTTTCTCATATGAATGTGAAAAAGTTACATGATCTTTATTATGTGTCATATGTGCTTATATATCATTTATAAAACATAATAACCATCAGGTTACTATTTATATAATATCTTTATCATCAAAAATTAATTTTCAGACAATTAATGCACAGAGTAACATGACAGTTATTTAGTGTGGTTTGTGACTGTGGATACAATTTGGTTAAAAACAACAAAAAACACTTTTGTTATCAGTCAGATCACAGTTTACAGTTTTATCCGGGTAATCCTTGGAATTCAGTCAGCTGTAACCTGCTAAAAACCCAAGAACAGCAGAAAACCCAGAGGCGTTTGGATACTTTGCAGATTACTCGGATAAAGTTCGATGTTTTGTTGCACATCACACTTTATCCAGCAACACTAGGGTAATGTGCGAATTACCCGGTTTACACAGAGCAGAAAACTGGAGTACCCAGAGGCCTCTGGATACTTTGCAGATTACCCGGGCAAAGTTCGAAATTTAATTTCACTTCGGACTTTTGCTAATGGCGCCTCGGTAATGTCAGGATTACCCGGGTAATGCTAGAATTAACCGCACTTTGTGCTTTAACCGTTACATATATATATATCCCCAAAAGAACTAAATATTTTCATCACAATTCAGTTTTCAAAAGAACATCAGAGGGTGTTTTGCAGTAAGTATAATAGCAAAGAGGAAAAAGACATATATTATTTAATAGTTATGATTTGTGTTCCTCTTCCTTTTTGTGTGCCCAGATAATACACTGTATAGTACTCGCAAACCTCTGCCTGAATACACTCAGACGCTCATACATAATAATCCCATCTTTCAATTTCACCTGTCACAATGCTATTGTCATGATCTTCATATAAATAAGTCTAAGACAATTCTCAGCTCATAGAGCAGCTTGCCTACCCAGGGGATTGTTAGTTTTCTCTTGTCCCTGTACCTACACTAGCTTTGGGATTTCTTGTATCATCTGAGATCTCTCATCAAAGGACCCTAACAACCTGAGCTGAAGCAGCAGCTGTAGGAGGTTTCCCTAAAAACAAAGACTAAACTTCAAAATGGGAGAACTACAGTAGAATGAATCAATTTTTTGCTTACTCCTGCGTCAGCTCCAGTGTTGTTTATTGCTTGAGAAACATCATCACTCTGCAAATATATACAAGACCAGCATCTTCTAAGTCAGTGGTTCCCAACCGTAGTCCTCAATAGGGATGGGCTGGCAGTTCGATCCGAACATGAGTTCGATTTCGAACATTGGCCGTTCGAAAGTTCTCGAACATCAAACGTTTTGGGACATTCGGCAAAAGTTCGAAATTTGTTTTTACATTTTTTTAAAAATGCTTAAAAAGTCTAAAAATAAAGAGACTCTTTACTGCAGAATATTATAAGCAATGGTTTATTAGATATTGAATTAAAATGGGAATATTGTTAACATTGAAGCCTATGGGATAAAACATTCTTGTTGCTAAAACATCAGGCAGACGAGGCCCTCTAATCAGGCACTGTAGAGGGCAGCCCGCCGGGGCCTCCCAAGTACCCCTTGAGGAGCATGCGGCAGCAGGATGACAGAGCTGTGACTGTGCCGGCCGTCTGCATGTGGCAGAGACTGGTGGCGCAGAGAGGGAGCCACGGCAGACCCCCCCTACAACCAGGATCCAGGGAGCCACCACTGACAACCAGGCTAAGGTAAGGCGACACATTTTTTTAAAAAAAAAAAAAATCCGAGGACATCTAATTTCTAATACTCACCTGATTCCTAATAGCATATCTTCTCGTTAAGGCTAGCATCAGACTGTAGAGGTGCTGCCCAGCAGTGTGAGGATTCATATGCTGCATTATTGTACTATAGAGGTGTTGAGCGGCAGTGTGCGGAATCATATGCTGCATTAATTATTCTTCTTACAAATCTAGTTACTTAACCCGTTTGCGTTTGAATTGTAATATTGTGACATCCAGGGCCCCGGGTGGCGATCGGGGGGGCCCTGGGTGCATGGTGCCGCCAGCTGGCCGAATGCCAGGAGCTCCGGCGGCACCCGGCACAGCTGTGAGTGATCAGGGGGCAGGGCGCGGCGTGATGACGGAGAGCCGCCAGGACCTTTAAGTCAGGAGCACGCGCTGTACACCTTGCCTTGCCGTGGAGTTTCATTCCCGCATCGCTAGCTTACCGAATTAGTTTGTATACTTGTTACTGACCCTGCTTGTTCTGAGGACCCGATCTGTTGCCGGCTTTGCCTGCCATTTGACTATTCTCTCAGTGTACTCCCTGCCTATTCGGTTTGCCTCCTGTTGCTACTGGTGTGCGCCAATTCTCACCATATACAGTAGTGCAGTACTAGTGCCTAAACGTTGTTGATCCGGTTTTGTTATACCAACTACTCTCGCTCTGCGCCCCTGTCTGGTATATTCGCTGCTTGTTACTGCTGGTGCGCTTCCATCCTGCCATACACTATAGCGCAGTAATATTTGGGTGCACTGCCGCGTGTACCAGATTCCAATCATTTTAATATTTGAATGCAGAGTCCACCCCTGCACTCTTCCACAATACCTCAGAGGGGTTACAGTGTGAAGGCACTAGCTGGCACCAAAGGTCCAATTTTAATGCACCTGTTGTTACTTTCATCCAAAGCCTGCATAAGTGTCACCATAATTTAGCCAAAAAATTACTAAACTTGTTTTGCGTGCCCTAAAACGTCTCCTCTTTTCATACAGGCTGCCGCCCCAAGCAGTTGTTTATGAATAGATTAAAGGAAAACAATTGACCGTCATTTGAAATGTCATTTTTTTTCTTTTTAAATGTTTCTATACATCCGACAAATCCGCCACTTCACGGGCAGGTTATGGGGACCTCCTAGGCACGATATTTGAAGTAATTTTTTGTTTTTATTCCTAACCTTTATTTCATGGAAAAATCACTGTTCCTTTAACCCCTTAGTGACCGGGCGGTTTTACACAAATCCGTCTTTTAGTGACCACTGCTGTTTTTACGTTTCTGTGCTGTTAGTGTTTAGGTCAAATTTTCCTCTTACTCGTTTATTCGACCCACACATATTAAACACCCTTTTTCCCGCCATTAAATGGACTTTCTAGAAATACCATTATTTCCATCATATCGAATAATTTACTATAAAAAAAAATATGAAATATGAGGAAAAAAATGGTAAAAACACACTTTTTCGCAATTTAATCCCCAAAATCTACAACCACCCAAAAAGACCCCGGCTAAATAGGTTCAAAATTTTGTCCCGAGACTAGAAATACCCAATTTTTACATGCGTTTGCTTTTTAACCCCTTCACTGCTGAGACAGTTCACCTATGTGCGCTGCGCTCATTCTGACCATTTTGTGCTAATTATTTTTAGATGACAGCCTAGGTCCTATTTAATTAAACCCCCCCCAGACAAAAAAAACTTTTTAAAAAAAACATTTTTTTATTTTATTTAATTTTTTTATTATTGTTTTTTATTTAATTTTTTTTTAAAATTTTTTTAAAACCAAACCTGGTCATGTTTGGTATCATTTGAAAGACCATAATCAGGCCTTTCAAATTATGTCAAATATGACCATCTAGCTGCCATGGATCGGGAGATAAAGGGATCCTTAAGATCCCCTTATCTCTACATGGCAGCTAGATGGTTAACTGGCCCACTGACATCCTCACACATATGGTGAGGTTGTCAGTGGGTGGGGGGGGCCTGGAGGCTTGGCTGACATCCAAGATGTCAGCCCCCCTCCAGGTTTGAATCGCGTTTTGGCGCCAATTGGCGCCGCAACGTAATCCGGCGGCAAAACTGTTAATGCTCTCCCCTCTCCAGCAGTGCAAACGGCATCTCCCTAGCTTCAATGGTTGGGGAGATACAGGGCTCCGAAGGAGCCCCCCCTCCCCTCCATTGAAATGCATGGGGACGCCTGCTGATGACGTCACCACGCAGCGTGGCGACGTCATCAGCCTCGCCTGCCCATGTAAATCACATGGACAGGCTTCCTCCCTGCCAGATCACCGTGGGATCCAGCGAGGGAGGCGAGTATCGGGTGGGAGGGGGATTAGGCGCCGCTGACGTACCCTGTACGTCCGCGGGTCTAAGGGAGACCCGAGGACAGGACGTACAGGGTACGTCAGCGGCCCTTAAGGGGTTAAAAACGTCTTTTTTTAAACTTTTTTTCCTTGTTTCCTGTCCCCCAGGGCACAACCCGGACCCCCATACACCTTTTATGGCAAATATCTTGCACATATGCCCTCTTGCAGGGCACTCTAAAAATCGAACGTTCGAGTCCCATTGACTTGCATGGAGTTCGGATCCGATTCGCGTCCGAACTCGAACTTTTTAAATTTTTCGAGTTCGAAAGTGAACCGAACATGGGGGTGTTCGGCTCATCCCTAGTCCTCATGTACCCCCAACAGGTCAGGTTTTCCAGATATCTGAAGCGTAGCGCAGGTGAAATGATTTGCGTCTCAGTGATTGCAGGATTCAGTCTGTATTTCCCCAAGGTGATACTTAACCCTTTCGCTACTGAGCCATTTCACACCTCTGTGCTGAGCTAATTTTTACTGGTTTTGCTGATCATGTTTAAACGCCATTTGAAGTCACATTTTTTTATACGACCCAGACATATTATTTATCGTTCTTTCCAGCAGACTCGGCATATTCTTAATATATCATTATTATATGTATGTGTCATGTCCTGCCTCAATATTGTAACAAAAAATGCAATAAAATTTTAATTTTCAATAATCTACAGTGTGTAAAGTGGGTTTTTTTTCACATTTTATCATGCGAGCCTTTGCGGTTATATTTTCTATGGGGTGTGCTTGTTAAAAAAATTAGAAATGGGGACTTGTTACATTTTTTTGGGGGGAAATTCTGTGATTTTTAGCCCCCATAGAAAATATAGTGCAGCATCATTGTTCACTTTATAATTGAAAAGGAAACAATATTGCTGCATTAACCCTTTCGCTGCTGAGGCATTTCACGCCTCTGTGCTGAGCTCATTTTTACCTGTTTCGCTCATCATGTTTAAATGCGTTTTGAAGCCTTATTTTAGCATATGACCCAGACATATTATATATCGTTCTTTCCGGCAGACTCGGCAGATTCATAATATGTCATTATTATATGTAGACGTCATGCCCTGTCTGTATAATATAACAAAAAATGCAATAAATATAGAATTTTCAATAATTCACAATGTGTAAAGTGTTTTTTTCACATTTTAACATGCATTATAATTTGCATGGGGTGCGCTTGTTAAAAAAATTAGAAATAGGGTCTCGTTACTTTTTTTTGGGGGAAAATTACGCGATTTTTAACAAACGCACCCCAAACAAAAATCGTTAGTGCAGCTTCATTGTTCACATTATAATTGAAATGGGAACAATATTGCTGCATTAACAAAACAAAAAAAACTTGTTAATTTTTTTTTTATAATTTTTTTTAAAATATTTTACATTTTTTTTTTAAAACATTCTATGAATGGGGTCTCGTTACATTTTTTTTGTGGGAAAATTACGTGTTTTTTAGCAAACGCCCCCCATAGAAAAAATAGTTAGTGTAGCATCATTGTTCACATTATAATTGAAATGGGAACAATATTACTGCACTAATAAAACAAAAATTTAAAAAAATATATATGCTATGCACGATGACACCAGTCATCAGGGGGAGTTCCAGGAGGATTGGCTGCCATCCAAGATGTCGGCCAGCTCCGGGAGAGGATCACGATCCGGCGCTGAATCGTGATCCGGCTCCCCAGGGGTTAATGTCAGCCACCGTTTGGAAGGGCAGGCTGCGCCCTTCCAAACGGTGCCCGTCTTAACCCTGTGGCCCCCAGCGATCGGGAGGGAGAGAGGTCCGAAGGACCTCACCCCCTCCCTTTCAGGCGCCTCCTCCGCACTCGCGGGGGGTGGGCGCCTGAATTAGATGTCCTTGTGCCGCCGCAATGACATCTAATGGCCCTGCCGGAATCCTGGCTGATTGCTGCCTCCTGTGCTAGGACGCTCTCAGCGCCTACGTACCACAGGAGAACCACTTGGCTGGACACGCTGAGCGCGTCCATAGCAGCCAAGTGGTTAATAAAGCAAAAAAAATCCTTTTTTTTTTTATTCTTTTATTTTAAAAAATTTTATTTATATTTTTATTTTTACTTTTTTTTCTTTACATGTAACATAGTCATGTTTGGTACTCATGCTCTGGCCATTCTAGTGATACCAAACATTAACCCCTAGTTGCCATGGATCGGGAGATAGGGGGTTCATTGGAACCCCCTATTTCCACCATAGGTGGCAGCTAGGGGTTAACTCCCGAACTGACGCCAGTCGGCAGGGGGAGACCCCGGAAGCTTGGCCAACATTCAAGATGTCAGCCAGCTCAGGGAGGGGACCGCGATCCGGCGCCTGTAGAAGCAGTATCAGTTAGAACCAGCTTGGAGCTGTGGCTAACTTTTTAGTTATTGCAGTAGTGCGGTAATTAGCGTTAAGACTTAGTAATACCTCACTTGTCCTAACGCTAATTACTCTTTGCGCTCCCCATGTTAAGTATAGGGAGCACAAAGTACAGTTAGCTCACGGTAATAAACGATGCGCTAATGGATTTTTTAACACAATGCTCAAAAGATTGGATGTAGTGTACCACTAGATTGAGCTACAATTAGGAAGAGTATCCCAAAAAAATATTTTGTGTGATTATTGAGCGCTGGAACATAGCATTTTTTTTGTTTGTATTTTCTATCCCATTAGCGTTTGGGATGGAATATGTGGAGCATGCATTAGAGACGAGTCACTTAACCTAGAGCTAATACTCACGTATCTGGAACGCTTGTGCTAGCATTAATGAGCTAATAGGACCCTTAGTATACACATTCAATACACCCTATGACTGGATCAGAGCCAATAATCTTTGTCTGCAATCATATAAAAGGTTTAAACAGAACTCTATCACTTAGGAGCTGATCCGCTCCACAGTGCACTTGATATTTGGGTTTTGCCACACCCAGAAGTCTAAAACAGCAAAAAGTAGCAGCACTCATGGACTTTGTTGAACTGTCTTTTTATTGGATGCCATACACACTAAGGGGCCAGCAACATTTCAGCCTACTGGCTTTTTTCAAGCTTGATAAAAGCCAGTAGGTCGAAACGTTGCTGGCCGCTTAGTGTGTAAGGCATCCAATAAAAAGACACTTGAAGAGAACCCATCAGCACGGGTACTTTTTGGTGTCTTTGTAATTTTAGAGTCTAAGTAATCCATACAGTCCTTTCCCTTCCGCTTCCTTTAAGTCTCTCCCTTCTAATCCTATTAAAGTTATATCTATCTGCTATAAGGACTGGTAATAAGTATGCAACTTCCAGCTCTCACCTCTCGCTGCACGCAGATTCAAATTGATACACGACACAGCATACATATGCTAATCAAGCAAATAGATTGTGAAATGACCTTAGAGGTGACCCTAAAAATGAGTAACGCAGCCACCGAAAATACAAAACATAACCTATTTGAAGGCTCTTTCATTTCCAAATGCCACCTCGATTAAATTATTTCTCCATTATACATCGTTAGCATCATCAAGGGGTGGGAGTAAAGACTGTTAACATTTTCCATCTTACTCTACAAAATCTAATAATCATTCCCTTTCTGTTGTCTGCTATGCCTCATTGTCAAAGTCATCCTGATGTACATTTTACTTTGTATAATGAGACAGAGACTAAATGAATGATTGGAGAAAAAAGATCACATTAAGTATACTAAAAAAGGTAGCAATTGTTTTTTTTCCCAGGCATAATGTGCAGTGCTTGTCAGTCCCCTTTCTATTAAACCAAAGTATTCTATGAAAAGACTTTCGGCTAACTGATTGTTCGTGCACGATACATCCTTTGTTTGCTAAGTGCTGTTGGGTGGAGGGTTATCATTGATGTATACCTCATGGATTTTTTTTTCTCTAAACCCAAAACTGATACAGGTTTGGCAATATTTAGCACAAAATAACTCCATCAGTTTATGCTTACCAATAATCTCCTTTGAGGGAGAATGTACCATTCCTTTCTTTGTCTCCACCACGAATCATCCTCAATATTGTCTCCAATTCAATTCAAGACATCCAGTCTTATTCTCCCTTGTCTAAAATACCGTGACTACTGGTGAGGGTGCTAAAATTTGGTTCTGCCAGACTGAGCATGTCCAAAGTGGTCTCAACTTGGACGGATTACCAAACATGCCAAGATTTTAAAGGGAGTCAAGGTGTATAGAAATCCACTCTCCCTCTTGTGCCGATCTGCTGAACTCAATGGAAGAAGTGGAGTGATTTCCTCCACACATGCCAGAAGGACAGGCAGCTGGGATTCTCCAGCTGCTGGTCATCCTCTCGCAGACCTTCCACAATAGCAGGCATCCTGAGAGTTGCTGCATATTAATCGATCCTGCGCATACACATACAGCTCCTATCCATCATTCTGTGCGGTGCTATGGAACTTGCATAAGTAAAATGTGCTAATCCCAAGCAAAGTGAAATTTGCGTTGCGCATGTTACGCAAGTTTTGTAAGTATCATATTCTGACTTGTGACCTCAGTACTCACCTCGTTCCTCCATCTGCACCCAAACTTTATAAGACTCACAGAAATCTCCACTCTCTTGATCTGCAGCAATTCTCTGCTGATATATCAGTACCGCTCTCGTCTGTCCTATCTCCCTCCTCTCCTAATGCAATCACCCACTACGACTCTACCCTCTACTCCACCCTCGATAAGATAGCACCGTCACAACCCTGGTCAATGAGGCAACAAAACCTGCAAACCTGGCACAACAAATTGACCCAGCTACTCCAAAGATTTTCTAGACCAGAAAGTATCGCCTTATCATATATAAATTCTTTTAGCGCTGCTATCAGACTATCACTAAACGCAAAGATTTTCTAGAACAGCTGAACGGTTTCACTCATAAAACTTTATAAAAATAATTATATATATATATAGTAAACACATTAAAAGTTAAATTTTAATAGTGTCCATATATGTAGTCCTTCGTAGCACTTTGCGCTATTTTCGCTAAATAGTGAATTCTCCATAATGTTGGCAAAATGAAAACGCTGAAGTGAGCTGAAATGCAAAGCAGCAAAAATGCAAGAAATCACAGTGCTTTGTGAATAGACCCTCTGATCAGGGGCAGGCCCGGATTTATAATTAGGCTGAGTAGGCATTTGCCTACAGGCGTCTGCCACAAGGGGGCGCCTTGCTTTGTAAAAAAAATAAAAAATAAAAAATTAAGTTGACATTTTACTTTTATTTAGACCCCTGTATTTCTGGAGCCATACCGACTAGAAGGACATATAAGGTGTCATTGGAAAGGCAAAAGTATGACCTTAAAAGTATGACCGTTCTGCCTGACCAAGTTAATTTAAAAATGAACAAATTAGAGATTCAGTGGCGCTACGTTATATATATGGACCGGTACTGATCATTATTGCACTAAAATGGTTATTCCCGAAACCACTATACTTAAGAAGAATTAAAAAAAACACTAGTGCAGCGCTCCCGTACACCAGAACACGTGCTCATAAATAAACAAAAAACTTACATAACAAAGGACAGTTTTCACATATGTCACAACAATATTTGGAGGAAAGTCGCTTGTTCATCAGCATCATATATAAAAAATAAAGAAAAAGAAATTCATGGTGTAAAGCAGTATGTACTGTAATATCTAGTTGATTACTTTGTATATAACCACTCACATTTTGGAGAACGTGTAACGCTCTATGGTATCTGCATGCGGGTGTTTTTGGACATACCCGTCTGCCGCCACTTCACCGATATCCAAATTCAGTGCAGTCTCAAAAAAAACAGAAAGAACAGGGATGGTGCAGACTGGTATATGAATACACTAGTAGTTAAAAAAGTATGGCTTACACTCACCCCGCTGGAGCCTCGAACCGGGCTCTAAGTATTCCGAGCTTCCGGGTTGTAATTAACTAGCCAAACCCTTTGAAATGTACATAGGGATCCCAGACCCAAAGGGAATAAAGTAGAAATAAAAATTTATTCTGACATTTCAAAAAAAGCTTAAAAACCATAAAATCAATATGCCAAACGCGTTTCGCCCTTAAAAATAAACGGGCTTCATCAGTGGAAAAATTATTATTTTTCCACCGATGAAGCCTGTTTATTTTTAAGGGCAAAATGCCCTTAAATCACTTAAAACCAGACTCTGAAAACCAGTATAAATTGCAGGGTATTATCTACAGTCTCATACCAAAAACAGTAAGCCACATTCAACCAACAAGCTGAATTATCTTTTATTTTTCTGTCTGTAAATATGGATTTATCATAGCAATGCCTAAAGTTTCCATAGAGCATATCTTTAATTGCACCCACCTCCTATTATTATACTTAATTCATGACATAAGGGGATATTCAAAGCGCACCGAAATTTCGGTGCTCTCCCATTCGGTACACATCGACGACCTCAATTCGCCAACCCAGCGGGGAATTCAGCATTCACTGCAGGGTCCCCAAAGTGCATTCAATCAATTTTCCAAATGTCACCGATAAACCTGCCGAACACATCCGCAAACCGCAGAAAAACCACTGAACACATCCAATAAACCCTCCCAATCGAGCTGTTAAACACCAAACGCAGCCGCAATCCCACCGAACAACTCCGACCAGCCATCAGAAACAGCCGACCACCCGCAGAACAGGGGTAAAAAAAAACAAAAACAAAAAAAGAGCAAATTTTTAAAAGGTGTTTTAAAACAAAATAAAGCATGAACATAGTATATAAGGTCCTATGAAAAGTAATAAAGAGGTCTGTTACAGACTAAAATAAAAAAAAAACAGTTAAAAAAAACTGGATTCAAATACTTCGCCAAAAAATCCAGAAAAATGCTTAAATAAAAAGATGAGGCTTCTATGCACCAGGAGAAGAAAACACAGTACTTCTTTACTAATTGGACTCCCTTTATCCGAACCAAAATCAGTGTCCGGTTACCTTTCCTGGCCATTCGGCTATTCAGAGAGCAGGCAGTTCGCCAAATGTTGGCGAATTGCCTGAACATACGGTGCCTGTTCAGTGCCTGTTAGAGGGCAATGAAATCCCCATAGCTTCGTCTATTCAGAGAACAAAAACCAGCAGTGAAAAGTTGCCGAAATGTCCTGCCATTCGGTTGCTTCATTTGACAGGTTTATTCAGGCGAATCCCATAGGCTTCAATGTTAAAAATAATTCAATATCTAATAAACCATTTATTATAATATTCTGCAGTAAAAAGTCTCTTTATTTATTGATTTTTTTTAGGATCTTTTAAGCATTTTTCGGGATTTTTTTGCAAAAAAAACCACTTTCCGATTTTTATTTTTATTTTTTTAATCGTTTTTTTCTTTTTTCTGTAACAGCCCTTTTTATTACCATTCATTGGATCTTATATGTAAATTACAGACCTTTTCGTTCTGTAGTTTCTTTGCAAACAGCGTTTCACTTTTCAAACATTCAAGCGTACTTTTTTTTTTTCACTCCATTCTTCTGCGGTGTCGGGTTTTTCCGGAGGCTGGTCGGCGCTCGGGTTTCTCCAGCATGTTCGGCGGGGTTAATCCAGATGTTTTTGCGGATTTCAGTGTGCATTCGCCTGGGTTTTGCAGTGAGTGTTCGGCAGGTTTGCGGCAGCTTTTCCCTGCATTACGACAGCCCTGTTGTGCTTGCTGAATACACCGCAGGGTCGCCAAAATGGGATCGCCAAATCGCACCGAAGTGAAGAGAACGAAAAGTCACCAAACGTACAGTGACTTTTCGATTCTCTTTGAATAACCCTTTATGTCTGCATTTGGACCCTTATATCTCCAAAATAGCAG
Source organism: Leptobrachium leishanense (assembly GCA_009667805.1). Lineage (NCBI taxonomy): Eukaryota > Metazoa > Chordata > Amphibia > Anura > Megophryidae > Leptobrachium > Leptobrachium leishanense. The sequence goes on along the minus strand of CM019067.1, from coordinate 87,412,747 downwards.
CTACAGGTTAGGCATCACTGGAAAGGCCAGAACATGGCCTTTTCAATGATACCAAACATGGCCAGGTTTTAAGTAAAATAAATAAAATAATAAATATTTACTTTTTCTTTTTATTTCCAACAGTAATATTTTTCACTTTTCAATTATAAAGTAAACAATGATGATGCACTAGCTCACCATCAAATTTCTCATGTCACGAACAGGTGTGGAGTAGGGATGAGCCGAACACCCCCGAGTTCGGTTCGCATTCGAACTCGAACTTTTCAAAAGTTCAAGTTCGAACTCGAACACGAACACGAACTCAATGCAAGTCAATGGGACTCAGAGTGCCCCCCAAGAGGGCATATATGCTAGATATTTGCCAAAAAAGGTGTATGGGGGTCCGGGTAGTGCCCTGGGGGACAGGGAACAAGGACAAAAAGTTTTAAAAAAAACGTTTTTAAAGGGACAGTGAGTTTTCCATGAAATAAGGGTTAAAAATAAAAACGAAAAATTCCTTCAAATATCGTGCCTAGGACGTCCCCATAACCTGCTCGTGAAGTGGCGGATTTCTAGGATGTATAGAAACATTTTAAAACAATGTCCGGGTCCAGTAAGTGCCCTGGGGGACAGGAAACCAGGACAAAAAGTTTTAAAAAAGAAGTTTTTAACCCCTTCACTGCTGACGACGTGTGGGACACGTCCTCAGTTACTCCCACTGTATGCTGAGGAGGACGTGTCCCACACGTCATCAGCTTTGCAGGACCCCCGGCGGAGATACTTACCTCTCTGTCTGGGGTCCCGCAGCGTTCTGACTTCAGCGTCCTCAGATGCTGAAGTCAAGCTCCTCCCGACGTAAATGACGTCATCGCGCCATACGGGAGATCGCCTGGAAGGGAGGGGGGGGTCCGTTCAGATCCCTCCGATTGGGAGGTCCCACAAAAAAAAGCCAGGCACCGCTTAAAAGGGGAGAGTCTCCCCTTTTAAGCGGTACCTGACTTTAACCCCTTAGGCACCGGGTTGCAATTCGGCGCCTTGTGGCACCGAAGTGCGGCCTAGCTCCGGTGGGGGGCACCATCTTGGATGGCGGCTCCACCCCAGGGTCCCCCCTCACTGCCTGATGTCCTCGCGCATAGCGTGATGACGTCAGATAGCCGGGAAACCCCTAGCTGCCCGGAATCCCCTGGTGGAGATAGGGGGTTCATTTGAACCCCAATATCTCCAGAACCGTGGCAGCTAGGGGGTCATGGAGGGTGTCAATCGAAAGGCCTGAGCATGTCCTTTCGAATGATAATCAACATGACCAGGTATAAAGTAAAAAATAAAAATAAAAAAACATGTATTTTTTTTTTGGTGTGTTATTTTTAGTAATGCAGCAATATTGTTCACATTTCAATTATAATGTGAACAATGATGCTGCACTAATGATTTTTTTTCTATGGTGTGCGATTGCTAAAAATCACATAATTGCCCCCACAAAATTTATAAGTCCCCATTTCTAATTTTTGTACAAGCTCAACCCATAGAAAATATAACCGCAAATGTTCATATGATAAAAGGTGAAAAAAACACTTTACACGCTGCAGATGATTAAAAATTCAAGTTTTATTGTATTTTTTGCTATAATATACAGGCAGAACATGATGTATACATATAAAAATGATATATTATGAATCTGCCGAGTCTGCCGGAAAGAACGATATATAATATGTCTGGGTCGTATAATAAAATGTGGCTTCAAATCACGTTTAAACATGATGAGCGAAAGCAGTAAATATTAGCTCAGCACACAGGGGTGACATGCCTCAGCAGTGAAAGGGTTAAAGGAACAATGAGTTTTCCATAAAATAAGGGTTAAAAATAAAAATGAAAAATTCCTTTAAATATTGTGCCTAGGAGGTCCCCATAACCTGCCCGTGAAGTGGCGGATTTGTAGGATGTATGGAAACATCGCCATCACAGACCCACACACAACACCTAGCACTTCCAGTCTGCATACAATGTATCAAATTCATGAGACCGGACTAATTAGAAGCACATGTTATTTCCAAACACTAATTAAACACCTGTTGTTTATGCCGTTTGAGAGCACAGGTCATTTAGAGGTGAGAATCTTTGCACCTAAACATTAGTTTTTAATTCAATATCTAATAAAATATTCTGCAGTAAAGAGTCTCTTTATTTCTAGATTTTTTAGTATTTAAGCATTTTTTATATTTTTTTCAAAACAAAAAAAATTTCGAACTCGAACCGAACACGCCAAAAAGTTCGAAGTTCGTGAACTTTTAAACTGCCGCTGTTCGAATCGAACTCCGAACTGATCGAACCGAACAGCTCATCCCTAGTGTGGAGGTGATGGGTGATGGTACAATCCATTGTTATGTATTGTTAAATCAAAAACCTAAATCGCCACACTGCAGCAAAGAGCACTGTGGGGAGCTTTGGACCCCTGCGTCACTAATCTTTACACCTCAGAAAGTCAAATGAGGTGTCATTGGACAGGGCAGAGTCTGGCCTTTGCATTAATACCAAACCTGACCATGTAAAATCTAAAAGAAAAAAAAATATTTTTTATTTATTTATTTTTAGTTCCAAAGTGATGGCATTGTCCATTTGTCACGTATAAAATGAACAATACCACTGCCATTACTCACCTTTTCATTTCCCACGCTGGGAGCAAGGTCAGTGTTTTAAACATAGTCATATTAATCGTAAAAAAACATGTTCCAAAACACAAGGGAAATATTAAAAAAATAAATAATCATTTTGGTTAAAATTGTATATTTTCTCAGAAAAATGCAGTAACAGGTTACCATTTCGATGTTTTTTTAAACAAGAATTCCCTATAGAATATATAACCACAAAGGTTTGGATGACAAAATGTGAAACAAAATTTAACACTCTTTAAGGCTGGGGTCAGACCAGCGCACTTTTAGGCTGGGGTCAGACGAGCGTAGTGTTCACGTCCGTGATTGCGCCTAAAAGTATGTCCGTGATAGCATGACAGAAAGTCCATTGGAGCCTGACACATGAAGTACGTCCGCACTGAACTGCGGACGCATGACGGACGCTGCAAACGGACGCAGGTTAGGCAAGAACGTAATACTGCTAGAACGGACGTGCGGAGTGCGCCACGTCCATAACGTCTGCATAGCTTTGTGTGTGAGTGATGGAGCGAGGTCAGACGGACTGCATTTATACGTCCAGCATTTTTGACGGACAGAATGTTTTTTCATTGTAATTTATTTTTCCCTCCTACATCTGTCAAAAATAATTTCAGTGAAAAAACGGACTGTGTGGCCACTACTGCGTCATCCGTACTGACGATGTCCGTACTGCACGGACGTACAGTCCGTAGAAATCACGCTCGTTTGACCCTAGCCTTAACGTGCGTTCTGGCGCACATAATTACGGCCGCACTAGCAGCAGATGACGGGCAATGACTGCCAATATACGATGTACGGCGGCACAAAAGTCCGGCCGTGCAACGCAAGTGGAATTTGAACGCATTTTTTTGAGAACGCTGAACCGCTAGCACTGACGTACTGAGTGCGCAGCTCAGCTGCGGCATAGCGGCGTGTGTGCGTGATTAGGAGATGTCAAACACTGCTAATGTCCGGCCTACATAACGTCCAGACGCAAAAAGAGTTTTATTGACGATCCGTACAAAATCACGCCCGAAAATGCGCGTCGTCTGACCGTTTTTGCACATTCCGTAAAAAATACGTCAATGCATTCGGACGCACTTTTTCACGTTCGCGGGGAAAAATGCTTTCGTCTGACCCTAGCTTAAATGATTGAAATCTGATTGAAAAATGAATCACACAGTATCTGCCTGGTTAGATATAGCCGTATCTGCACCATTAAATAACCAAAAATATGTTTTCATTTCACGAAATTACAAAAAGAGACACAAAATATTCAGCTCCAGGCCCATAGAGATCTTAATCCAGCTCTGCAGTTGCACACGCATCACCTTCCCCCCGTTTATAATGGCTGCCATCCCCAGGGGCAAGGATGGCGATGTATGTTCCCAAACTTAACAGGGTTTTGAATACCTTACTTTATACTGTTTGGGATGCAACTTCTTTGTTCACTTTTGGATGCCACGAGTTTGCGTTGCATTACTGATTGTAATTGATGTATTGATGTATGTATTGATGTTTGTGCTTCTCCATTGTAAAGCGCTATGGAATTTGTTGGTGCTGTATAAGTACTTGTAACTGTAACTTTGTATTTTTGTAACAATTCAATGTTCTTGAACCCAGGACATACTTGAAAACGAGAGAAATCTCAATGTATCTTTCCTGGTAAAATCCTTTATAAATAAAATAAATAAATAGTATGTCGTTTTTATACCTGTATTTTTGTATTGATCAAAGATGAATAAAAATATGTTTAAAAATAAATAAATAAAGAGACTTTTTGCTGCAAATGAAAAGAATAAACAGTTGAATAATTTTTTTTATAAAAAAAGGGATTTTGTTTTACATTGAAACCTATGGGAATCGCCTGTTTAGGCTGGGGTCAGACCAGCGCACTTTTAACGTGCGTTCTGGCGCACATAATTACGGCCGCACTAGCAGCAGATGACGGGCAATGACGGACAATATACGATGTACGGCCGCACAAAAGTCCGGCCGTGCAACGCAAGTGGAATTTGAACGCATTTTTCTGCGAACGCTGAACCGCTAGTACTGACGTACTGAGTGCGCAGCTGCGGCATAGCGGCGTGTTTGCATGATTAGGAGATGTCAGACACTGCTAATGTCCGGCCTACATAACGTCCAGACACAAAAAGAGTTTTATTGACGATCCGTACAAAATCACGCCCGAAAATGCGCGTCGTCTGCCCGTTTTTGCGCATTCCGTGAAAAAATACGTCAATGCGTTCGGATGCACTTTTTCACGGTCGCTGGGAAAAATGCTTTCGTCTGACCCTAGCCTTAAACCTGTCAAACAAAACCAAATCTGGGCATTTCGACAACTTTTCTTTGCTGTTCTCTGAATAGATTAAACTTTACTTCTCTATGTGGAATTCCACTGCCCCCAAATTGCACCGTGTTGCGTAGGCAATTTGCCAATATTTGGTGAATTGCTAACTTTCTGAATAGCCAAATTGCCACCAAATTGCACCATATGGGGAAATTCACCGTTCGGTGCAATTCGGTGCCCGTTTCGGCTCTCTTTGAATAACCCCTCCAATTTATAAAAGGAAACAAAAGGAGCATTTAAGGCTGGGGTCAGACGAGTGTAGTGTTCACGTCCGTGATTGCGCCTAAAAGTACGTCCGTGATAGCATGACAGAAAGCCCATCGGAGCCCGACACATGAAGTACGTCCGCACTGAACTACGGACGCACACGGCCGCGGCAAACGGACGCAAGGCAGGCAAGAACGTACAACCCCTAGAACAGCCGCACAAAGTGCGCTGCGTCCGCAACGTCTGCATAGCTTTGTGTGTGAGTGATAGAACATGGTCAGACGGACTGCATTTATACGTCCAGCATTTTTCACGGACAAAATGGTTTTGCTTTTTAATTTATTTTCCCTCCTACATCCGTCAAAATATATACGTCAGTGAAAAAAACGGACTGTCTGGCCACTACTGCGTCTTCCGTACTAACGTACGTCCGTGTGCACGGACGTACAGTCCGTAGAAATCACGCTCATCTGACCCTAGCCTAAAAGGATGATCAACAATCTGTGTGCTGTGGGAAACCTCTAGCAACATTTGAGAAATATCTATGGAGTCTGTCAAATGGAAGCAGGTATTGACTTTGAGTTTAACAGGGTTATTCAGAGAAAGGTGAAAACCAGGAGAATTGACAGGAGAAGAGAACAATCTAGACAAAATAGCAGATTTGGAAAGTGAGAAAAATGGGAAAAAAATTCTGGTTTGGCTATCTTGACCTAGAATTTTCACATCTCCAGTCACTCTCCTGAGTTTCACCTTTCTTTGAATAGACCTGTATGTATTTTGACTTTCCGATCGGTGCAATTCGGTGTCCAATTCGACTCTTTAAATAACCCCATTAGAAAGGCAATTCAGCAGAAATATTGCCAGCCACTGCTCAGAATTGTCATTTCATTTATATTTTTGTGTGCTTTTTGTTTGCGTTGCTTTTCTTTTTGGGTTATTCAGAGAGAGGTGAAAACCAGGAGAATGACTGGAGAAGCGAAAATTCTAGGTCAAAATAGCCAAACCAGAAAAATTCTCCCATTTATCGCACTTTGCAAATTGGCTATTTGGTCTAGATTGGTCTCTTCTCCTGCCAATTCTCCTGATTGTCACCTTTCTCTGAATAACCCTGAAAGAGACTTTTGCTTGTTTTTTTTTTAAAGAATATAAAGAGTCAGTTTAGTAAACTGTACAACAGCAGATGTTATATAATTGCAGCAATGGCATGAATACAGAAACATAATAATCATTATTAAAAACTGCTATACCTCTGAAAGCTATTTATTGGTTACAGAGGAATGTGTCTGACCATATCAGGGAGTATTTCCCTGCTTATTAGCCTGCCTTTCACTGCTAGAGCATGTGTGAAGATTATTGACTCTATTAGTTACTTCTTGCTGTTAAGGCTAGGGTCAGATGAGCGCATTTTGTACGGACTGTGCGTCCGTGCAGTACGGACGTACTTTCTGACTGACGACAAGGTAGTGGCCACACAGTCCGTTTTTTTCACTGACGTATTTTTTGACTGATGTAGCAGGGAAAATAAATTACAATGAAAAAACATTCTGTCCGTCAAAAATGCTGGACGTATAAATGCAGTCAGTCTGCCCACACTCCATCACTCACACACAAAGCTATGCGGACGTTGTGGACGTGGCGCACTCTGCACGTCCGTTCTAGCAGTATTACGTTCTTGCCTAACCTGCGTCCGTTTGCAGCGTCCGTCAGCCTCCGCACTTCTGTGCGCAGGTATTTCGTGTGTGGGGCTCCATTTAACACAATTGTATGCTATCACGGACGTACTTATGTGCGGCAACACGGACGTTAACACTGCGTTCGTCTGACCCCAGCCTTAGTTGTCATCACATTGAATTGACATCACTAGCCGGGTCTGTGAAATGTAACCCTATGGGTGGAGGAATTGTGACAAATTATCGCTCTCACCTTTAGCACTTACATGTGAGGTGAAGAATTACTTTACTTTTACAATTATCCAGAATGTCATCTAATGCCCTTGAGTCCTCATCTAATACTCTGGAAATAGACTGGCCGAAGAACAAAAAAATGTGTCTGTAAAGGAAGAAAAAGATGTAACAGCAAATGTTGATTCATTGACATTCTATTTCCTCTAAGGCTAGGGTCAGACGAACGCATTTTTATGTTGTCTGTGAAAAAGTGCGTTCGAACGAATGGACGCATTTTTTCACAGAATACGTGATAGTGGTCATACTATGCGCATTTTCGTCCGTGATTTTGTACGGATCATCAATAAAACTCTTTTTGTGTCTGGACGTTATGTTGGCCGGACATTAGCAGCGTCTGACGTCTCCTAATCACACACACACGCCGCTAGCGGACGCAGCGCACTCTGTACGTCAGTACCTGCGGTTTCACGTTCTCGAAAAAATGCGTTCATTTTCCACTTGCGTTGCGCAGCCGGACTTTTGTGCGACCGTACTTCGTATATTGGCCGTCATTGCCTGGCATCTGCTGCTACTACAGCCGTGATTAAGTGCGCCAGAACGCGCGTTCGCACTGCCTCAGTCTGACCCTAGCCTAAGATGCCAGAGTAACAGACAGGTGGTTTGAGCATTACACTGGCCCATGTAGTTCAACATCATTCTTTTTCAAAAGATTACAAACCGGTGGAAGCAGGTCGAAGTGATTAATAACATGTTCCCAGGGGCATACCTAGAACATTTGGCACCCGGGGCGGATCTTATATTTGGCACCCCCCCCCCAACATTAAAATGTAAAAAAAAAAATCACACACACTTTTTTTAATGTTTTCAAAAATATTTTTAGTTATAGCATTCTGGCAGGACATGACGTATACATATAATAATGATATATTATGAATCTGCCGATGGTGGATCATTCATGCGTCCTCTGTGCTGTGCAATAAGGGGTGAGTGTAGATTCTTTTTGAATAATTTTTATTTTTAAGTGATTTTGCAAACTCACAACATATCCATCCTTTAGTGGTTTTTCTTTTTTCTGTAAGAGACCTTTTTATTATCAATCATAGGACCTTATATGTAAATTCCAGACATTTTCGTTAAGTAGGCCGACTCCCTACACTTCGGGGACCCTGCGGTGAATTCACTGCAGGGTGGGGAAATTTGATTCCCCGAAGTGCAGGGAACAACAGAACACCAAAATGTTAGCCTCATTTCGGTGATCTGTGAGTAACCCTTTTAGTGGTGGGTTTTTTGCCGCCCCCTGGAAAGTGCCAGCCTAGGCCTTGCCTACACAGGACATACTTGAAAATTAGCGAAATCTCAATGTATCCTTCCTGGTAAAATACTTTGCAAAAGTAAAAAAAAAAAAATAATAATTCTTTAGGGTGTCATCCTAGGGGGTGGTGTCACCCAGTGTGGCCTGCCCCCCCCCCGTATGCCCCTGCATGTTCTTACATATGATTATTGCAGATGTTCTTTCCGTGCATTTTTCACTGGAAAAATAGGATATTAGACTCATAAGATAATTGAAAGGGAATTCCTGTAGTATACACTTGTACCCTGAATATTTTAATTTACGATATCCCACGAGAACAGCACCAACTTTAGGTCGTGAATAATGGGGGGAAAAAATTGCTCATTACAAAGTATAGGGCAAAAATTATGCTAGTATAAGAAAAATGGTGCTACCTTAGGCTGGTGTCAGACGAGCGTAGTGTTCACGTCCGTGATTGCGCCTAAAAGTACGTCCGTGATAGCATGAAAGAAAGTCCATTGGAGCCTGACACATGAAGTACGTCCGCACTGAACTGCGGACGCACAACGGCCGCGGCAAACGGACGCAGGTTAGGCAAGAACGTAATACTGCTAGAACGGACGTGCGGAGTGCGCCACGTCCACAACATCTGCATAGCTTTGTGTGTGAGTGATGGAGCATGGTCAGACGGACTGCATTTATACGTCCAGCATTTTTGACGGACAGAATGTTTTTTCATTGTAATTTATTTTTCCCTCCTACATCCGTCAAAAATAACTTCAGTGAAAAAACGGACTGTGTGACCACTACTGCGTCATCCGTACTGACGATGTCCGTACTGCACGCACGTACAGTCCGTAGAAATCACGCTCGTCTGACCCCAGCCTTAACCCTTCCACTACCTTGGCTGAGTATATACAATCAGCTGTAGAAAACTATTAACACGATTAGGGGCTATGCTGTGCATCGCAAATTAAATTGGTTTGTTGAAAATGAATTTCATTTGCATTTGGGCACCAAAAGGTGCCCCCAAAGTCTTAGCACTCTGGGCATGAAGCCAAAAGTTTGAACGCTTTTTAAAACCAGCTGGAGAATGCCTATCAGACTGTTCCCCAGCTGATCCTGCACGGAGCTCAGAACTGAAGTAACTCCATTTGGCCAGCAGATGGCGATATCTCCCTGATGAATAGGTAATTATTTTAAGGAATACATTGGGGATATTCCCAAATATTTATTTTTGTATAATTAATTAAAAATGATTTTCCAAAAAAAAAAAACACTGGTTACTAACTACCCCTAACCCTAAAACTAATCCTACCCGTTTAGATAAAATAAATTATAGCATGCAAAAATAAGGACAGCGTTTCACAATGATAGTGAACAAAAATAAATATTATCCTACACTTATCTCAAAAATTCATCAGAATCGAATGCTAAAAAATTAAGGGAGCATCATCAACTTGAAGTGATAGTCCTGTTCAAAAACGGTGTAGAATCTGTTGCTTAGTGGGAAAGAGAAAAAGTATATCAGGGTTATTCAGAGAGCGTGAAAAGCAGGAGAATGACTGGAGAATGACTGGAGAATGACTGGAGAATGAAAAATTCTAGGTCAAAATAGCTGATTTGGAAAGTGAGATGAAAGAGAGAATTTTTCTGGTTTGGCTATTTTGACCTCGAATTTTTCATTCTCCAGTCATTCTCCTGCTTTTCACGCTCTCTGAATAACCCTGTATATTTTTTTGTTTAAAAAGCAATTGATTACCGTAATATTTTTAATTAGTTTTTTGAAATTGTCAATGATTTTTGTGTGAAATGGGAACATGTGTTTAACTTTGTTATCTGTCCCGATTAAGGCCGGCATCAGATGAACGCAGTGATCACATCCATGTTGCCGTACAGTTTAACGTCCGTCGTAGCATAGAATCATGAGCAATAGAGACCCACACACAAAGTACGTGCGCACTGAAATGCGCATTGCACATCGCACGTGGAAAACGGACGCAAGCTAGGCAAGAACGTAAAACCACTAAACGGACACGTAGAGTGCGCCATGTCCGCGTAGCGTTCTGTGTGAGTGATGAGATGTCAGACGCAGCACATTTGCAACGTCCAGCACCTTGACGCACACAATGGCTTTTCAAATTTTTATAATTTTTCATATTAATTTTGTTTCCCATAATTCCCTTTTTTTTTTCTACGTCCGTCAAAAAGAAACGGACTATGTAGTGTCTACAGTATCTTTCATTAGTCCGTTATGCACACACGGAGAGTGCGCTCAGACTGCGTTCATCTGACATTAGCCTTAGGCTGGGTTCACAACTGAGAGTATCTCATATGCGCGTTTTACGCACGCTTTTGTTGGGCATTTTATGAGCGTATTACCTGGCATTTTTGACAATTAGAAACACGCGTCGTATGCACGTTTTTTTGATTGACAACGGAGGCTTCCAATGAAAAATACTTCAGAGGCGTCCAATGAAAAAGACTAGTGCCTTTTGTGCCTGTTGCCATGTGCGGAACGCGCGTTCTTACGAGCGTTTTTGATGACGAAAATGCGCAAACGCCCATTTTAGTGCGTTCACGTTGAAGTCTATGGCCGCAAACGCACTGTAATACGCCTCAAAGAAGCTACTGTACTTCTTTGGGTGTAGGGCGTTTTACAGCGCGTTCCTACACGCTGTAAAATTTCCCAGGTGTGAACCAGGCCTCAGGGGAAAAATGTTTCTGTGTTTCGATAACTCAGACCAAGAAGCAGCAAACGTTGTTCCTCTGTACTTGCTAAACCTGCTGGCTCTTGCTCTGTCTACAGTAACTATTTACAGGTCCTGATCTAGCACACATGACAAGCAGATGTCAATGTTGTTGTCTTCCTCCTTTTTTAAAAAAAAAATAAAAAAAAATCTTATGATAAAATAACTTGTTACTTTCACAGTTGTTGTTTTAGTATTACTTTGTTTTCTGATTTATTTACGCTCTTATTAGTCTTGGTACATCATGACTTTTTTTCTGGCAGAAAATACAGTTTGTACTTGTACTCATGTATAAATGAAGATATATCTGGAATCCACCTTCATTGTCTCAAAACCAGCTAAACATGTATTTATCCTTGTAAGCAGCCAAGAACATGAATCAGTAGCTAAAGGCTGATATGAAAGGCTCAAACAAAAACAGCTCCATCAAAAATATAAAAAATCAGACATCTGCAGCCTACACATGCTTCAAAGGCTGTTATAACGTATCATTTGAGTGTATAACCACCTCTTTGATCAACACGGAACAATACTATATCATGTACCACCAGCTTCTCTGAGTAAGAGGCTTGCGATGTGAAGGGAAAAAAATGTTCACAAAAGGAAGTCCATTTGTGTCCTTATCCTTGCATTTTCAGTTTAACTTTAGAGATAGAAACCAGCTAAATTCAATAAATATGGAAACTTTGTATAACCAAATCAATTTATTAATGACTCTCTTCTCGAAGAAGCAACCCTGTCAAGATAATGCATCTCAGATGTGACCAAACTTGAGCGGCTATTCAATAAAATGAATATTTTACACTTTGGAATAGGAAAATTTGCATTAGAAAGTTTGCAAGGTTAGGGTCCTATTCCAACAGGGCTATTAATGGCGAGTTGCTAATGGAAAAATCGTAAAGCGATTTTGCAGAGAGGAGCAGCAAATCATGCTGTCCTGTGTGCTACAGGGACTAGAAAGGATTTTTTTTAAATGTTTAAATCAGTGTTAAGTGATTTTGATTTTGCAAAATAACTTAACACCAGGGATTAAGAGTTGTTATTCTTTCCTGAATAACAAATGATGAATAAGTAAGGTTGGAATAACTCATTCTTCTCTGGCTGCTGAGTATAACAGCTCAAGCCTTCAGCTTAAACCCTTCACTACCGTGATCGTGTATTCACAATCAGCAACAGCAGACAGAGCAGCCAAAGATTATATTAACACAATCTGATGCTATGCTGTGTCATTGTAAAAATGAAGTTTGCTTGTTGGAAATTAATTTCATTTACATTTGGGCTCCAGAAGGTGCCCCCAAAGATTTAGCACTTTGGGTATGATGCTCGAGGTGCTAACACTTTTTTTATAACCAGCTGAGGATTTGTCTATTGACACCTCTCCACCGGGCCGGCCCGACCATGGAGCGGTTTGCAGCAACCGCTCCAAGCGACAGATTCTGGGCTTGTGGCAAATTTTGCCGCCAAGCCCCTGCACTATTTTTTTATCAGCGCCGCTGTGCCGACATCTCTGGGAGGCCAGCACAGTGAACGCTCCCACCATCCCACACTGTCGGTGAGTGCCAGCATTCAACGGACAGGTCATTTTTGGACAAATTAAAAAAAGTAAAAATATTTAAAAAAACTGAAAAACAGTTTCTCAAATAAAAAAAGGCGCAGAATCTGTTTAGTTAGTGCAGTGGCATTGTTTGTTTTATATGTAAAAGCATTTATTGCTTCTGCCGTAGAACAGAAAAAAATAAATTTTGCATTTACGTTTTTTCAATTTTTTATTTTTACACATTACATGGTCAGGTTTGGTATCATTATAAAGAACGACTTTGACCTTTCCAATATCACCTCACTTAACCTTGTTGTTGTCGATGAAAGAATGCGTTGCATCATCAGCTCCACACTTGTTGGACATGTGGGAAATGAGGTGAGTTAGAGCAGCATCACTGTTCACTTTATAAATGTAAACTGAATAATAGTGTTGTATTAGAAAAAAAGGATCAAATAAAATAATATTTTTCTATATTATTTTTACATAAATCTAAACTGTTTATATTTTGTATCACTGGAAAGGCCATAATCTGTCCTTTCCGATGATACCTCATACTGTATGTCCCCAGAAATACAAGGCGCCCCCCTGTGGCAGGCGCCTGTAGGCAAATGCGTACTCTGCCTAGTTATAAATCCAGCCCTGCAGAGCTCCTAAGTGTAGTTATCCCATTTGACTAGTAGATGGTGCGCACAACATCTGCCTACCAAATAGGTTATTACAGAAAAAGAAGCAAAAAGGGTTTTTTGAGAGTCCTGAGAATGAATAACGGCACTAGTGGCCTGCTCTACGGTGGGGCTCGCTCAGGTCTCACAAGGCTTTAGCTCAATTGTGCTATTACAGGGACAACTGCTCAATATTACAGAAAAGGATATGTTCGCAAAGCACCGGAATTGCGTGCAATTTCAGTACTTTGCTTTTCCCCACATTTCGGCACACATTCGCAATTCCATTTTGCAGAAAATACGGCGAATTCACTATTTTTTGCTGAAATTGGAGTCACTGAAGCAGTTATCGGATGGCAGCGAAAACCGCCGAATTGCTTTGATAACCGCCGAATTGGCATCGGCAAATTCCACCGAACTGTAAAAAAAAAGGAAGTCTCTTATTCTCCTAATGAGTTTAAATCAATAGAAAGGTGTCTAAATAATAAAAAGGTCTGTTACAAAATGCAAAAAGTCTTTTCAAAAATAAAAAAATAAAAATGACGTCTAAAAAAAAAATACAAAAGTATGTAAAGGTCTTTTTCAAAGATAAGAGGGTTTTTGCAAAAAATAAGAATAAACTTTCTTTAAACAAAATAAAAAAGATATCACTTTTTTACATTGAAACCTAAGGGATTCGCTTGTTTAAAACTGTTGAATTGAAACATCGAAAATCTGGGCATGTCGCTAGAATTTCGATGCAAGTTGGTGGACTGTGAATATAAATATATCCAATGAATGTGAATAACTTCCCACCTACTACAGACCAAAGTTAAGGGCACCATGTAACCCCCACAGGAGAATACAAATGTCTCATGAACCGCGTCAAGCTGATTTATTAGTGTGCTGCACCAGTATCCTGGGGAACCTCATACCGGACTTCTCTCTACCAGACCTACATCTACCAGCTGGTGGACTATGGACTGATTTGGGAGATGATCAGGGGGTCTGAGCCACTGTGGCAAAGGAATATATGCACATTTTATTATGTGCTCCAATTTTGTGAGTTGTTTTTTGCTTTTAAGATTTTTAAATGATACTAACATTACTACACCATATTGCGCTATTTCCTTTTTTTTTCAGATCCATGGAGTGAGGACTGGGAGTTAATTTTGGGGTAACCTAACTGAATCTAGGTGACCTCATTGGTATTTGCATATGTATTTTTATGCACTATTCTCTGCGCCACTGTGTCTGTTTCTGTGAATATAAGACACAATAGTTTTCTATAGGCCAATTTTGGTGCCAAATTACGACGACTTGCACCATATTTCGCAGTCAATTCGCTTGTATTTAGTGATTTGACAGCTTAGTGAATGGACGAATTGACCTGAAGTTGCACCAAACTGTGAAAATCACGGTTCGGTGCAGTTCAGGGCCAATTTGGAGGTTCGTGTACAACCCCTAAAGGAATTACATGGGATATTCCCAAATACGTCTTTCTGTATAATGAATTAGAAATGACTTTCCAAACAAACGCTGGTTCCTACAGTGTTTTTTGGGGAAATCACTTGGTAGTGAAAGGGTTAATTAAAAACATTTAACGCTGATATTTCAGCCAATATAGGTAGCATGAGTTGCAAATAAGCATACTTATTGAGAGACGGTAAAGGGAAAGGAAACGAAAAGGAAAGGGGAAAGGTCAAGCAACTGGCATACATGGTTCCATAGGGTGGAACAAAATCCTGAGACAACAAACAATGGTCAGAGGGAAAAAAATCAATTATCCTGAATGACGTAAAATAACACCTCATTTAACTTATTTGCTTTGCATTTTCCAATACTAATGAATAAAATGATTAGCACATCTACAGCAGAAGCATCACACAGCTATACTATATGTATTTCTTTCCACCACTCTTTAGGGGTTATTCAAAGAGAGCCGACCTGGCCCCAAAATTGCACCGAACAGTGAATTTCCCCGTGCAGTGCAATTTCGTGGCCATTCGGCTATTCAAAACCTGGCAATTTGCCAAATTTTGGCATATTGCCAGCAAATTATGATGCCTGTTTGACAGCAGTGAAATCCCCATAGAGAAGCAATGGTTAATCTAGTCAAAGAACATTGAACAGCAGAGAAATGGCAGAGAAATGCCCTGATGCTCAGTGGTTACATTCAGCAGATTTAATCAGGCAAATTCCATAGGTTTCAATTAAAAAATATTCCCGTTTTTTAATCAATATCTATTAACCCTTTCACTGCTGAGCCATTTCACCACCTGTGTGCTGAGCTAATTTTTACCATTTTTGCTCATCATGTTTAAACGCGTCTTGAAGCCACGTTTTATTATACCACCCAGACATATTATATATCGTTCTTTCAGACAGACTCGGCAGATTCATAATATATCATTATTATATGTATACGTCATGTCCTGCCTGTATATTATAACAAAAAATGCAATAAAATTCGAATTTTCCATAATTTACAGCGTGTAAAGTGTTTTTTTTCTCTTTTTATCATGTGAGCGTCTGCGATTATATTTTCTATGGGTTGCGCTTGTTAAAGAAATTAGAAATGGGGTCTCGTTACATTTTTTTGGGGAAAATTACGTGGTTTTTAGCAAATGCACCCCATAGAATAAATCGTTATCGTAGCATCATTGTTCACATTATAATTGAAATGGGAACCATATTGTTGCATTAATAAAACAAAGAAAAAAAAAAATTATATATTTTTTTTAATTATTTATTTTGATTTTTTTCTTTTTACATTTTACATGGTCATGTTTGATATCATTGGAAAGGCCATGCTCTGGCCATTCCAATGTTACCAAACTTTAACCCCTAGCTGCCACGGATCGGGAGAGGAAATGAAGCCCCTATTTCCACCATAGATGGAAGCTAGGGGTTAACTCCAGAACTGACGTCATCGCACTATGCATGATGACGCCAGTCATCAGGGGGAGATCCCGGAAGCTTGGCTGACATCCAAGATGTCAGCCAGCTCCGAGAGGGGACCGCAATATGGTGCCTGTTGGTGCCGAATCGCAATCCAGCCCTCATGGGGTTAAAGACAGCTGCCGCTTTGAAGGGTAGGCTGTGCCCTTCCAAACGATGCCTGCCTTTAGATTGTAGCCTGCACGGATCGGGAGGGAGAGAGGTCCAAAGGACCTCTCCTTCAGGCACCTTCCCCGCACTCGTGGGGGGGGCGCCTGTAAAAGATGTCATTGTGCTTGTGAACGCCGGGAATCCCGGCGAATCGCTGCCTCCTCTGCTAGGATGTGCTCAGCGCGTCCATAGCACAGGAGAACCACTTGGCTGGACGCGCTTTATTCTTTTAATTTGCAGCAAAAAGTCTCTTTATTTTTTTTTGTTCTAGGGTTTTTTTAGGAATTTTTCGGCAAAAAAATTCCAATTTTTCTTTTTCAACTAGGGTTTTTTTCTCTGTAACAGACCTTTTTATTATTATTCATAGGACCTTATATGTTAATTCCAGACATTTTCGTTGAGTAGTTTTTTTGCAAACAGCATTGAAAATTTTAAAAGTTGCAGTCGTTTTGTTATGTTTTTCTATACCCCGTTCATTGGCTTGTTGGCTTTTTCCGGCGGTTGGACTGTGTTGTGTTCGGAAGGTAGGCGGCTTTTTTCAAACACGTCTGGCAGCTTAACTCATCGGATCCAATGTTTTCTGGCGTGTTCCTGGCCGCTAAACGGATCGGATCTGGTCTAATAATTTTGGCAGTTTTGCAATGGATTTTTGGCAGATTTTCCCTGCCCTTCGGGGACCCAGTGGTGAATGCTGAATTCACCACAGGGTCGGGGAATTTGATTCCATGAAGTGCGGGGAACAAAAGAGCACCTACATTCCATTGGAATTTTGGTGCTCTTTGAATAACCCTGTTTGTAGCATAGCAATAACACCACCAAGGCATGCTTGGTTAATCATTGTACTGTCAAATGATATAAAATGTCATTAAAGATAAACTGTTATTACGTGACCACATGCGAATCTCAACTACCCTCTGTGTACATGCTTGGCTGCTTTCACAATTGTGCAGAAATAATTTTTTGCACTCATTAAATATGTGTGAAATTAATCTAGTAACATGTTTTAAAATTGGATAAATTTATTAAAATATAAAAAAATACTTTTTTACAAACGTTAAAAGTGAATTTGCAGATGTGTACATTTTATAATGGAAATAAAAAAAATCTTATATAAGAGTGGTTAATTAAAAGAAGAATTTGGATTCTGAAATACAAAAACTAGGAGCATAAAGGGGGACCTGGATTAAATGAAAATTATTGAAATTAAAGAAAATTATGTAGTAAGTACAAAAGCAGTTAATTCTTTAATTTTCGTTGCTAAATGCTTAAAGAAAGTAGATATGATTACATTTTGTTCAGGTAAAACAAAACATGCTTTCGTTACCATGATTGCAATTTCAATTTTGACCCCTTCACACCAAAATTCGAGTTATCTCGATTTTGTATTGAAAAGCACTCAAAGCATATAAAAAGACAATTTTCACACACCTTTTTAAAATTAAAAAGAAATTAATTTGTTTCATAAAGTCATATGCTGACTGTAGTATTTGTATTATAAGTTAAGATGAATTTGTAGTTGATAGATCAATTCGAATTTTGGATCACTAAATTAAACCCCAATGAATTAAATGTTGCTGTTAAAAGGCAAGCTAGGGTTAATGTCTCACAAATTTAGTACCAGAGGCCAATTAACAGGGACAGGGTGCTTGTGAAAAAGTAAAACTAAATGTATTTGTTTCATACAGTCGTTTGCTGACTGTAGTACTTGTATTGTAGGTTAAGTTCAATTCGATAGTTGTTATATCAATTTGATATCGTTTCGATAGTTGATATCTATTGGCATTTCAGATTACTAAATAAAACCCCAATTAATCAAATTTTTATTTTGTGATGAAACAGTATAACAAATTCAATTAGTTAGATACTGTTTCGTTTTGTTTAGTTTCGAACTCAGATCAAATGGATTTGTTATTTTGGAAGTACTTTCGAAATACGAATTAATGAAATTCGTTCCGAATTCCAATTTCTTTACGAAATGAATGCACACCTCTATTTAAAATTGTGTAAGGTAGAAGACACCATCTAGAGCTCAGAATCTTACATTTCTACAATATTTCTGTAACGGATAAACAAATACATGAAACATTAAAAATGAGCAAATTAACATTATTAAATTTTTTTAACTATTTAAAATAATTTCTGTGCAAAATGTCTATTTCACCCAATATATAATTGTTAACATCACATCCCATGTTTCAGATAAATGTTATGATAAAAAAAAATTCTACAAAAATCACTTGGTAGTGAAGGGGTTAATTGCAAATAGGAAACTGAGCTAATTGTTATCGACAGTAAAATCCAATCCATATCTCAGAAATTCGTTCAGAATTAGAAAGCTAGAAAACTCAATGAACTCACTTACCCTATGTATATTGACTCCACCGCCTATTATAAAGTGTGGAGTCTGTGGATTTCCTATGAGGAATTGCTTAAATCTTTACCACTGTTGGCAGGATTGTTTTCTGTTTCTCCCAATCTCTCACCCCTTTTTAAATCTACTTTTTCTCTCCCCACATGGAAATAAATATATTTTAACCCCTTCCCTGCGGAGGATGTGTGGGGAACATCCTCATTGACCCCCACTGTATGCGGAGGACGTTCCCAACACATCTTCCGTTTGGCGGGGGGGCCAGAGAGATACTCACCTCTCTAGGTGGTTCAGGTCCCGTGGCGTTCTGACTTCTTTGAAGTCAGACGCCGCTTTTATAGACCCTGCCGCCATCGGAAGCGATGACGCCATTTCCAGGTGACCCCCTGGCCTGAAGGGAGGGGTGGATCCATTCAGATCCCTCTCCTGATAGGGAGGGTATACAACCAAAAGCCAGGCACCACTTTGGAGGGCAGTGTCTGCCCTTCAAAGTGGTGCCTGGATTTAACCCCTTAAATGCCGGACTGCGATCTGGCACCAGATCGCGTTCTAGATCCGGTGGGGGCTGCCATCTTGGATGGCGGCTCCACCTTCGGGTCCCCCCTCAGCAACAGACGTCATTGCACATGGCGTGATGACATCAGTTAGCCGGGGAATCCCTAGCTGCCCGGGGATTTCCCAAGGAAATCCCCTGGTGGAGATAGAGGGTTCGTTTGAACCCCCATATCTCCCAAACGGTGGTAGCTAGGGGGGTCATGTTTGGTATCATTCGAAAGGCCTGAGCATGACCATGTTTAAAGTAAAGAAAAAAAATAAATTAAATAATAATATAATAAAAAAATATAAAAAAATAAAAACGTGGGTTTTTTTGTGTGTGTTTTTTATTAATGCAGCAATATTGTTCACATTTCAAATATAATGTGAACAATGATGCTGCACTAATGATTTTTTTCTATGGGGAGCGTTTGCTAAAAATCACGTTATTCCCCCCAGAAAAATGTAACGGCCCCATTTTCAAATTTTTTTAACAAGCGCACCCCATAGAAAATATTGACACAAAAACTCGTATGATAAAATGTGAAAAAAAAACACACTTTACATGCTGTAGATGATTAAAAATTCAAATTTTATTGTATTTTTTGTTATAATATACAGGCAGGACATGGCGTATACATATTAAAATTATATCATTAAGCTGCCGAGTCTGTCGGAAAGAACGATATATAATATGTCTGGGTCATATAATAAAACGTGGCTTCAAATCGTGTTTAAACATGATGAGCAAAAGCGGTAAAAATTAGCTCCGCACACAGCAGTGAAAGGGTTAAATATATATATTTTCCATATGGGTCTCTATTCCTTTCATTCATATTTGGGTTCTTATGTCTGCAAAAGTGCTCTTGACGCACTGGGATTCCGTGTTACACTTTATGGATGTCATTCAATCAGTGACGATATCTACGCAATATCTTGCGAATATTTTGCAGCGAGATAGCTCCATAATTCACCGAGTGTTAAATCCACCCAGTGATTCCTCGTGAAATTTCCTATTACAGGTATACAATTTATTAGGAAGTTGAATTTATTACTACTAGAAATATTTTCCCATAATTCATGTGATGCCATTCATTGTCCCTCTCCTTCCATTCCTTCAGACACTAACCTGCTTTAAAAGCTTTTGTGTAGGAAAGCAGCCAATAGGGATTTACAAATTGGTGACATTTTCCTTTCTAATCAGTCGTTGTTGCTTTGCCATCTTATTGAAATGGCAAAGTCTATTAATGTAATTGGAGAAGTGTGCTTCCACAAGATAATATATGAAGAAAAATTAATTCAGCCTGCATCCAAAGTGATCTTCTAATCCTTCCCAAACATATGTACGAGTTATGTAACAACAGTTTTTGTTTTACATATGTACAATAAGCAATTTATTATTTCTTGAAAGTTTATATTGTGCAATATTTTCTTATGAAAAGGTCATTGTTTCGCCTATTGTTCTGACTCCATATTCCTATTAGTGAATTCTTGTACTTCAAATCATGTTTCCATTTGTACACTGCATAACTTGTTTATATTCTGGTTTAATGTTACTTACGGATTATTAATAAGGGAGATTTTGTAGTGAATGAGTAAGAGAAAAAGGGAGGCAAGAGTAACAGGTAAGGACCTGGTAGAGCAAGATTAAATGTAACTTAAGTATATTTTATGAAAGTATTTTAATTGCTTGTTTATTATTTTAGGCTTAAAATGATTAAATTTAGAATAAAACAGGAAAGAAAGAAAACATGTAAGATCAGATTTGTTCCGTAAGCATTCCATCCTGCAATATAGTTCAATCGTCAACCTGTCAAGGCTCACTCAATTTACTATCATTGATAGGGATTAAAATTCTTCCTATACATTGGTTAAGACAAATGGTAAGGAATTGCCTAACAATCCCCTATCACGTGACTGACTGCACACTTGTCTTTATTTTAATCCTTTGCCACCGCTGGGTATGCTAGGCCATCTTTGCGACAGGTGGGTCTGAATGCCACGGGCTGGCATAGCAGGTCCGTTCACTCCCTATGGAGGCCTTTGCACCGCCTTCCCTGTGCATGTCATCGGCTGTTGCGGGATTGCCTGAAAGCAGGTGGTCCCGTAGCAGTCAACGATGCGCTCTGCCCGCCAGGATGGGAGGCGGGCCGAAGGAGGGCCTCAAACCATGCTATGCCGACCCATGGCTTTTTAGGACCAGGGAAAGGGGTTAATTAAGATCAAAGGCATTGTTGTGCAATTGAGCATTGATATGAGATGAAAGCCCATGGATTAGTGTTATGGTGGGCGAGTCCCAGCATAAATCATAAAGTGAGATGCAGTTAATGTTAGTGTTCCAGCTACAGGCCAATTTCCATAATTAACGTGGATGTTAAACTATACAAAATGCTGTTGGCCCGCAGTATCGGGCGTTACATCCCTAGTTTGGTTCATCCTAACCAGGTGGGGTTTATCCGGGGTAGGGAAGCCCCTGAAAACGCTTGCAGGGCCCTCAACCTTATCCACTTGGCAAAGAATTCAGATCAGCCTGCCTTTCTGCTGTCCCTGGATGCAGAAAAGGCATTTAACAGTGTTGACAGGTGTTACCTGTGGTAGGTGCTGGAATCTCTTGGCCTCAGAGGTAATTTCCTGAAGGGGTCCAGGCCCTATACTGCTACCCAAGGGCTCGGGTGAACATGGGGGGTTTCTTAATGCACTCATTCTCCATTCAGAATGGGACTCGTCAGGTATGCCCCCTGTTGCCACTCTTTGCCCTCTCTATTAAGCCTCTGTCGAGCAGGGTACAGGATTTGGGGGATATTCGGGGCATCGAGGTTGGCTGGTACCGTACAAGATTAGTCTGTTTGCGGACGATGTGATTCTCTCCCTGTCTTCCCCTCTGACAACTCTGCCGGTCCTACGTGCTGCCCTCCGGGAGTTCGGAACAATCTTTGACTATAAGGTCAATGAGATGAAGAGCGAGGCGCTTAGCATCTTTTTGCCCTCAGCGACTCTTCGACAGATCTAGGGTGCTTTCCCTTTCAATTGGCGACAGGTCTAGATGGGTTCCTTAGGGGTTTACCTGATGCAGTCGGTTCAAGGTCTTTATGATGCTAATTATTGATGTCTTCTGCTGGAGTTCCATCTATTGCTGTCCCACTGGTCTAAGCTTTAGCTTTTCTTGTTTGAACGAGTATACTCAGTGAGAATGACCCTCCTACCCAAGCTCCTTTATTATTTCCGTATCCTTGCAATTCCTATCAGATTGGGCGACCTGGCCTCTCTACAGCCTGTAATTTATACCTTTATCTGGCAAGGCTGCAGGAGCCGAGTCTCCCATCTTGGCCAGAGTCGGGGGGTGGATATGGGTACACCTCATCTGATGACGTACTATAAAGGTGGCCTAACTGGTCATGCTTTCTCACATTAACTTCCCCTCTGAACAGCCTTGGTGGGTCCAGTTGGTACAGGCTATGGGTGGGGATTGGCCCCTGGGCTCCCTCATGTGTCTTTTGGATGAGCATATTCCATGGCATCATGCGAGTCCTGCGCTCCTACTCGCTCTTCAGTGTGGCGCCAGTGTAGGGCAAGAGACAAGCTTTCGCCGCCACCCTCCAGATGATCAGACCTTTGTAGGAATCTGAGTTCCGGGATCTTAGTAGATGCCTGGGTGTACAACTGGAACTGGACCCCTGAATGGCCCTCCTTAACAGACCTTACCCATGACTGAACTTACCAAGACATAGAAACATAGAAAAATGTCGGCAGATAAGAACCTTACGGCCCATCTAGTCTGCCCAATTACATGGATACTTAACCTGGATTTATCTTTTGTTTAGGATAGCCTTATGCCTATCCCATGCTTGCTTAAATTCAATTACTGTTTTGGCCTCTACCACTTCTACTGGAAGACTGTTCCATGTATCCACCACCCTCTCAGTAAAATAATGCTTCCTGATGTTACTTTTAAACCTTTGCCCCTCTAATCTAAGACTATGTCCTCTTGTTTTGCTATTTTGTTTCCTTTTAAATATACTCCCTTCCTCTACCTTGTGGATTCCCTTTACGTATTTAAATGTTTCTATCATATCTCCTCTGTCTCGTCTTTTTTCCAAGCTGTACATGTTAAGATCATTAAGCCTTTCCTGGTAACTTTTCTCCTTCAAGCCGTACACCATTTTAGTAGCCCTTCTCTGAACTCTCTCTAAGATGTCTATATCCTTCTGGAGATACGGTCTCCAGTACTGCACACAGTACTCCAAGTGAGGTCTCACCTGTTAGAGATTATTGACTTCTTTAATAGGTCAGGGATATATTAATTATGACGTATATTTTTCTTATTGTTAGATATATATAGATATATATATATTATTGACAGTGCCTCCAATACCAGTGGTATAAATTGGTATTTAACCCCTAAGATAGGGATTAATAACCAATCAATGAATATACGTCTTAACAAATATATGGCGCGTTATCCCGAGTTCTTTTGATGCTATCTAGATATTTTTAAACACAATAAAATCAATAAAGATGATATGAGACTGCGTAACGGTAAAACAATTCAAACCAAAATTTATTTACACGTCAAGTTTCATACAATCATATGTTATCAACGGATTAGCAAGATACAATTTACAAGTGATTATAGATCGTGATTAGTAGCGATACTGCGACACGCAATAATCTAATGGACAGATATTTTAGGTTTATAGACCGCACCACAGATATACACGCCTCAATTCTTAAACACCAAACTCTATTCTATTCACTTAAACCTTTCCCATTATAAACCAATCCTCCACCTGGCTAAGATAAACACTCAGTTACTGGGCATCACCTGCAGCACAATTTATTATTGTGGGGGCCTATTCACTAAATGCAACTTCCTTCAGGGAGACACATAACACACTCGATAGGGAGACTATCTCTTCCACAGATCAATCACAGCACTTCATTCGATATACGTTAACCTAACGCTTCTTAATGACTTACAGTGCATGCATTCATTCGAAAGGGCTGCAAGATGGATATGGAAGGAGTTATGCTAGGTTACGAATGGGGCGGACGTACTTGACATATAAAAGCTATTTCACGGTCCCAGCGTATCTCACTATAGGTATATAATTGATCTTTAGATGTCCACAAACAGTATTCTTGGAATATAAATAATTTCACTAAATTATGGCTCAAGTATGCAGCCGGTAATAGGTTTCTCCCTTAGCAGTCCTCTGCAGTGGACTGTAAAGGCAGAATTTCTATTCTACTGATTATTAGGCTCAAACAGCAAAATAATTCATTTATATTCCTTTAGTTTGTGATGGACATCTAAAGTCAGGACTATGCAATTAGAAAATAGATATCATATTATTCAGGTATACTTTACCATCTGGTTAGTGAAGATAGAGTGGTGGAAGATTAGGGTGTGGTCGGTCTTAAAGGGGCGGCCGATGGTGATTGACTTTCTTCCTCCAAGCGTCCCTCAGGTCTCTCCCCAAGCTTTTCTCAGTGTCCTCTCTGCTCTGGAGTGTCCTCTCTATATAGTGGTCTTCCGCCCAGTTTTAGATCTAGCCCATCACTATGTGGCCTCATTTGATTGGAGGATATATATTCATCAACTCCAGGGGTCTGTCCAGGTGTTATGTTACCTGGCCAGCAGATGGCGCTCTCAGATCAACCATCAACCTTCTGCAGGAATTAATTTATGGGCTTGGCCAATCTTTTACTGGTTTGGGGTCGTTTTATTCCTATATCCCGGGACTCCATAGATTTTATTAACAAATTAAAATTTATTTCTATTGTGGCATCGCCAGCATACTTCGCCACGGCGTGTGGTCCCCTTTACTTATATCCACAGGGATGTGTATGTGAGGGGATATCCATCATTGATTCGTGGTATCGTTTTTAACATTCACACGTTACCCGACTTAATTGGCTTCATGCGGATTAGTACACCAGACATTTGTGATGATCAACTAAATGTGGTAGGGCCTCTGTTTTTATAAGATGCTAAAATTATCAGTTCTAACTAATAAATATTCTCATACCATATAGTACATATTGCCGAATAGCATAGCATTACAAGCTGGTTTACCCAAGCCATTTAACCTTCTTTGGGTTTTTTTTCTTTATTGGGCAACCTATTGTTCCATGTTTACGTGGCTTTCAGAGTTTCGATCTGACGAAATAAACACAATACTGAGATATCTATCTTAGTTGTCATTGTGTTCCCTTACTTTTAAACCATTTGATCTAAACCCTGTTTGGTTGTAACAAAATAAATAAAATAAACAGAGTCCATTAGACCGTCTTTGATCAATGTTAAATGTCCTTTCTTGTATGCGTAACACTAACGAGTTTAGCTTGTCTCTTGTTCTTCTTATATATTAACGACGCAGACAAGTTGTTTGCGTGACGCAATTCCTGGCCCCAAATTTAAACATTCCTGCGTTATAGAAATTTCATATCTAAAAAGGTCTGACTAATCCCCCTTTTCAATATCTACTCATCCAGATTCATGAGTAGGAATTGACATGGACCAATTGGATAGGAAATTTTACATCTGTATGGTAGCTTTAGTCTTTAAGAAGTTGTTAGGCATCGACTCCATGCGATAATTGGTGCAGAAGAAAAAAAAATTGGTAAATGCATGATGGGTTCTCACGACCATCCCCCTTTTGTGGTTCCCCCATTTCTTTTACGAACGGGGTAATCTGAGGGTGAATCAATGAACTCCAGTTGATGAAAAATGGGTTTGAATCAAGCAGTGTTTTCCCCGGGTAAAGACCTTTCAAGCGAAACATCTTGTGGCTTGTTGATCTTTTCATCTATGGAGGTTGATTTTCAAATAACCAATAATGCACTTGTCGTCATCCTTCCGTTTCTTTGGGTATCCTTTATGACAGGGTGCTCCCATGACTTTCTGTCACTTCCAGCATGGCTGCTCCTGACATCTGAGTCTTTAGGACACGTCTCCATGCGAGTGACCAATTGTCACTTTACTCATCTTATCTTTCTAAAATGAGATGAACTTCATAAGAATTGATATACACAACATGTAAATATTTAGGTTAACACTTCATCTATGTGACTTTAGGATCATGGTAAATGGAAATGGGTAATCTTCCCCATTTCAGATTTATTCCATGCTTTCCCTTAGATGCAGCGCGGCATTTATTTTAATTTTAATGCATTTCATCAAGACAGTGACACATAGATTATTAACCCTTTCAATTCTTGTGAGCCATTAAGTATATCATCCCCCTTTTGTGGGCTTGCTTTCCTAATAGGGGACTGAATAGGATATCGCCCTGTAGAGATATATATATATATATAAATACGTATATATATATTTCCTACAAATTTAATTTCTTTGACCGTATTAACGGGTTAAAACCAGTGATTGCATTCAGCCTTCCCACGAGGTTTACTCCTGCAATCATGCAGTTATCGTAGGGATTTATTATAACAGACCCTGTTAATATCTGTTTCTAACCTCCGAGGGCAACTCCATGAACTGGTGTTTAAAATCACTTTACCTGGGGTAGGGAGATTCTCATCCTTACCCACCGTACAGAGAACCTTAGGTTTCTTGTAGGCTAATGCGCAACGGGTAGCTGGCTCTCCATCGGGGCATCTGGCTACGACGATCTCCTGAGAGTCGGTTGCGGTTAATGGCCTGTTTATATCAGAGGGACTAGAAGTAGGCTGAAAAATAGGAGAGTGGTTAGCATCCAACAGCAGAAATCCCCCTTTACATACTTTTAGATTCCTTATTAATATGTAGACCTGGGGATTCAATGGTGTCAGGTTGTGCCACCTATGCTATTTCTTTCAGTTGTTCCCTCTGATTCAATAACATCTGAGGTGTTATTGATCCTGTGGCCCTTGGGTGGCCACTGGATTTAACCCTAAAGAGTTATCAGGCCGCTGTGCCCATACATACTCGGTGATCTTCACCAATTGTTCAGCTAATTGATATAACCGGTATTCTAATTGGTTTATTCGGTCATTCTGATCATTTCGTTTAAGGTATCTATTTCTGCGGATCCTATTACGCTCGGGCCTAGAATTATTTGATGTGTCAGAATCAGCATTACTACTTCTGTTCTGACGGTGTGATCTGGGCCTGGGGTCTCCTGTCTGACCTCCCCTTCTATTTTCAGGGACCTTAACGCGAGGGGGTGACCTACCTATTTGAGGGGGATCATCACTTTGAGGAGAATCACTAGATTGGGGATACCTATTTCTTTGGGCAGGCCTAGGCCCTTGGGCATATTCCCTGTGACTATTGTGCGGTCGTGGCCATTGTTCATACCTTCTGCAGTCATTGGGTGACCTCTGCTCCCCACTTCTTGGTGGGTGCGGGGCAGGCGTGACCCTGGGGTTCCTATCTGGATTATTCCCTCTTACCACCTCAGCGTATGATTTCCTCCTGGCAACATATACCTGGGAGGCATCCTGATATTGCTTAGGGGCAACTTGGCTTGTGGTATGGGCCCTTTTATTTGACCTATGACTCCCATGACTGGTCTCATTAGATGGCTGGACCTGCACTTTTATAGGCCTTGAAGGGATCCCCCTTTCGCCCTGTTTAACATCATCGGCGGGGCCACTTACAGAATCTACCCCACTGTCCTTGGCATGCTCTTTTAAATGAGGGCCAGCATCAGGCTTATGGTCAGATGAAACAGTTTCTGTTTGTCTACCCTTTACCTGGGATATGGAGTCTATCCGGGCTTTTAGTACCTTCAAGGTTTTCAGTGAGCATTGAATTTCATCTGTGTCAGTTTCAACACTCTCATCACTGGTTGACACCTCGGACTCACTTGAAAGCATTATTTCTTGCATATAGCCATACAGTTTCTGCTCTAAATTAGAACATTTCTCTTTAAAACTGTTTAATTCAACACAACTCTCTTTATATACAGCTTGTAAGCTTTGGAGTTGTTCTTGCAGTTTCTGGCTATGTTCGTTTAAAGTAATTATTTCTGTACTGGCTTTCTCAGGTTTGTCTGTTAAATCATTACCATTTTCTATTTTTGCATTTAAGTTAGCGATGGTCTTCATCATGACAACCTTTTGTATCGCATTTTGTTTAGCAAATGCACAACACAAATACATTATGGAGGGCCATGATTCCATTATAATACAATCCCTTCTTTGCTTGTTGTTTGTGTTTAAAAACAAATTCAAGAATGTACGCACATCACCTTCTTTGTCCCACATATCGTGTACAAGATTTTGGGCGCGTCTTTGATAGTATTAACAAACACAATCAGATCGGTTTCAATATGCAATGACTCTGAGATATGTTCTACCACTTCAAATATTGCCATCTGTCTTCCTGCTTCTATAAGACTCGATTGAGAGATTTCCTCCTGGCTATCAGTATCTGAATCAGACATGTTTCTGTATTACAGCAATCAGATAACAATGCTTTTAAACAAAGTATCCACAGCCAACAACAAACGTTACTTGATTACCACTGTTTTAATCCAATAGCTTAATCTGCTACTTAACGACCAGCAAATTTATGTTACTTTCACAAATACTTGATCTGGCGCTCACAACCACTAACTTGCTCTCTTACTTGATAGATAAACTTGATTTTATTGTGAAAAATTACTTTAGCATCACAACAGTGCAACCTTCAAATATCTTAGATAAACTTGATTTTATTGTGAAAAATTCATTTAGCATCTCAGCAGTACAGCCTCCAATATGTTAGAGATTATTGACTTCTTTAATAGGTCAGGGATATATTAATTATGACGTATATTTTTCTTATTGTAGATATATATAGATATATATATATTATTGACAGTGCCTCCAATACCAGTGGTATAAATTGGTATTTAACCCCTAAAATAGGGA
Source organism: Leptobrachium leishanense (assembly GCA_009667805.1). NCBI lineage: Eukaryota > Metazoa > Chordata > Amphibia > Anura > Megophryidae > Leptobrachium > Leptobrachium leishanense. The sequence continues at coordinate 87,383,569 of CM019067.1, read as the reverse complement.
TTAATAACCAATCAATGAATATACGTCTTAACAAATATATGGCGCGTTATCCCGAGTTCTTTTGATGCTATCTAGATATTTTTAAACACAATAAAATCAATAAAGATGATATGAGACTGCGTAACGGTAAAACAATTCAAACCAAAATTTATTTACACGTCAAGTTTCATACAATCATATGTTATCAACGGATTAGCAAAATACAATTTACAAGTGATTATAGATCGTGATTAGTAGCGATACTGCGACACGCAATAATCTAATGGACAGATATTTTAGGTTTATAGACCGCACCACAGATATACACGCCTCAATTCTTAAACACAAACTCTATTCTATTCACTTAAACCTTTCCCATTATAAACCAATCCTCACCTGGCTAAGATAAACACTCAGTTACTGGGCATCACCTGCAGCACAATTTATTATTGTGGGGGCCTATTCACTAAATGCAACTTCCTTCAGGGAGACACATAACACACTCGATAGGAAGACTATCTCTTCCACAGATCAATCACAGCACTTCATTCGATATACGTTAACCTAACGCTTCTTAATGACTTACAGTGCATGCATTCATTCGAAAGGGCTGCAAGATGGATATGGAAGGAGTTATGCTAGGTTACGAATGGGGCGGACGGTACTTGACATATAAAAGCTATTTCACGGTCCCAGCGTATCTCACTATAGGTATATAATTGATCTTTAGATGTCCACAAACAGTATTCTTGGAATATAAATAATTTCACTAAATTATGGCTCAAGTATGCAGCCGGTAATAGGTTTCTCCCTTAGCAGTCCTCTGCAGTGGACTGTAAAGGCAGAATTTCTATTCTACTGATTATTAGGCTCAAACAGCAAAATAATTCATTTATATTCCTTTAGTTTGTGATGGACATCTAAAGTCAGGACTATGCAATTAGAAAATAGATATCATATTATTCAGGTATACTTTACCATCTGGTTAGTGAAGATAGAGTGGTGGAAGATTAGGGTGTGGTCGGTCTTAAAGGGGCGGCCGATGGTGATTGCCTTTCTTCCCTCCAAGCGTCCCTCAGGTCTCTCCCCAAGCTTTTCTCAGTGTCCTCTCTGCTCTGGAGTGTCCTCTCTATATAGTGGTCTTCCGCCCAGTTTTAGATCTAGCCCATCACTATGTGGCCTCATTTGATTGGAGGATATATATTCATCAACTCCAGGGGTCTGTCCAGGTGTTATTTACCTGGCCAGCAGATGGCGCTCTCAGATCAACCATCAACCTTCTGCAGGAATTAATTTATGGGCTTGGCCAATCTTTTACTGGTTTGGGGTCGTTTTATTCCTATATCCCGGGACTCCATAGATTTTATTAACAAATTAAAATTTATTTCTATTGTGGCATCGCCAGCATACTTCGCCACGGCGTGTGTGCCCCCTTTACTTATATCCACAGGGATGTGTATGTGAGGGGATATCCATTCATGATTCGTGGTATCGTTTTTAACATTCACACGTTACCCGACTTAATTGGCTTCATGCGGATTAGTACACCAGACATTTGTGATGATCAACTAAATGTGGTAGGGCCTCTGTTTTTATAAGATGCTAAAATTATCAGTTCTAACTAATAAATATTCTCATACCATATAGTACATATTGCCGAATAGCATAGCATTACAAGCTGGTTTACCCAAGCCATTTAACCTTCTTGGGTTTTTTTTTCTTTATTGGGCAACCTATTGTTCCATGTTTACGTGGCTTTCAGAGTTTCGATCTGACGAAATAAACACAATACTGAGATATCTATCTTAGTTGTCATTGTGTTCCCTTACTTTTAAACCATTTGATCTAAACCCTGTTTTGTTGTAACAAATAAATAAAATAAACAGAGTCCATTAGACCGTCTTTGATCAATGTTAAATGTCCTTTCTTGTATGCGTAACACTAACGAGTTTAGCTTGTCTCTTGTTCTTCTTATATATTAACGACGCAGACAAGTTGTTTGCGTGACGCAATTCCTGGCCCCAAATTTAAACATTCCTGCGTTATAGAAATTTCATATCTAAAAAGGTCTGACACACCAGTGCTCTGTACAGTGGCATGAGCACTTCCCTTTTCCTACTGCTAACTAATAACAAATAACAAATAACAAACTAATAATTTGATCTCTAGAATTTGCATGCTGATCGCATGTGTCTGGCCCATACAAGTAAAAGGCCCCCTGCCAGTGCGCGCCCATATTGAAGCCAACATTTTGTATTTGTAGACCATGGAACACCTGGCCACAGTTTTGCACGACCGCATGGAGCACTTTGAGGTTTTCCTTGGATGGTGGAGTTCGCTCCACCTGTGCTTGCTGCCCTTTCTCTGGGTGGGGGGGGGGCGATCCTGTCTTCTTTCTTTTCCAGTGCTACTTCCCCATTTGATGGAGCTTCTTCCCTATCCCCCTTTCCTCCCCTTTTTTCCACTTTCCTTTTCCTTCCATCTATTCTTCTTCTTGTCTTTCCTTACTCTGTGGCTGTTTGGCTCCCCCGTGTCACGTTCCCTACTAGAACTCGGTACTTGATCCTCATACGCAGCAAAAATATCCTTTCCCTCAGATTCTTAGAATTGGTTGGTAAGTGACTATACCCTTCGCTAGTATACTGTACAGGATACACAGATACAGATAGGAAGATAAACGAAGCCAGGGGTCAATATGCCAGAGAGTATCAGTAAGCCGTTTGCCAGGGGTCAATATGCCAGAGTGTATCAGTAAGAATATACAGAAATAATCAGCGCTGAGAGCAGGCCCGTCTTTAATATTGATTGGACCCTGGGCAAACATTTTCTTGGGCCCCCGAAAACCTGCCGACTGCATAATTTTGCTCTCCACTCCCAACATCCCAAAAAAACAAAACAAACACAAATACAACATGGACTGGTCTCAAAACGCTTTAATAAAGTGCAATGTGTATGAGTGCCTCACAGAGCTCTGTGGCAATAAAACTCACAGTACCGTGCAGTGTGTGTGTATCACACAGCTCCACAGCAATAAAACACACATTAATGTGCAGTGTGTGTGTGTATCACAGAGCTCCACAGCAATTAAACAGTCACACAGTACTGTGCAGTGTGTGAGTGTATGTATCACAGAGCTCTGCAGCAATAAAACTCACAGTAATGTGAGGTGTGTATGAGTGTATCACAGAGCTCCACAGCAATAAAACTCACAGCAATGTGAGGTGTGTATGAGTGTATCACAGAGCTCCACAGCAATAAAACTCACAGCAATGTGATGTGTGTATGAGTGTATCACAGAGCTCCACAGCAATAAAACTCACAGCAATGTGAGGTGTGTATGAGTGTATCACAGAGCTCCACAGCAATAAAACTCACAGCAATGTGAGGTGTGTATGAGTGTATCACAGAGCCCCACAGCAATATAACTCACAGTAAACGCTGGTGTGTATGAGCACGCACAGAATTCACATCAATCCAATTCACAGTAATGGCTGGTGTGTATGAGCACCCACAGGTTCCAGAGCAATATAACCCACAGTAAACACTGGTGTGTTTGAGCAGGGCCGGCACATAAGCCACAGATTTATTTTTACATATTTACCACAATCGTTTGGGGCTTGACCTGGGTATCTTAGGTGTCACCCTCCAGTCTTCCGGCAGGTGCCGGTCTCCCAGTGTGGAGTGCATGCAGGCTCAGGCTGGGCTGGCTGTGGTGAGCAAACATTTGCTTTTCTGCCTTCTCTTCTGCCACTGTTTCGCGCATCAGGCGATGAAGGGGGCGAAGCCATAGCAGGGTGCCGTGCTTTTGAATGTGGGAGGCACACATGCTGCAGGCAGCCGCGAGTGAGTGACTGCGGCTGCAAGCGGCAGCCGCTCAGCCTCAGTGAGTGTGCCGCTGTGCAGGGTAATAGACAGTAAATGCCAAAACCGGGCCCCCCCCACTAACCCGCGCTCAGTGCCCGATGGGTCAGTCCGCGGCCGCCCCTGGTTTACGTGGGCCCAAGGGGCAGCTGCTTTGAGCCCCTCAACAATAACTGGGCCCGGGGCAACTGCCCCTTTTGTCCTGCGTTAAAGACGGTCCTGACTGAGAGGAATGAGAAACCACATCCCATGTCCCACGTGACAGCCGCGGTTCCCCTCTTCACTCGGCACCCGGCCAGCGAGCAGCGAAGATGATGCTGCCAGGCGCCGGGGGACACCAGTGTGGTACGTGACACACAGATGTGGACCAATCCCCGACTGGATTGGGCTCTGGGGTTGTTATTCGGTTGCTTGCTAGGTGAGTTGAGGTGTGTTCTTCGAGTTGTCTCTCCTTCTATGGGTGCCTGCCCCTTCCCTGGGCCCGCTGTTATCGTTCCCTTGTATAATAAAAGTATGTGAATTTCATTCTTTGAGTTTTTGCTAGCTCTGTTCATTGTACTCTCTCCTGAGTTTCAACGGCATTTGGATTTGCTGTTATGTGCAATGTCAATAAAAGCAATATTTAAAAAAAAACACATTACTGCTGTTTCATAAAATCTATCCAGTTCTCCTGGACCAATACTTGCACATGTTGAGCTTAACACTGAATCATTGCCAATCATTTATATTGATCGCTACCGATCAATGATTGCCAATGATTCAGTGTTAAGCTTAACATGTGCAAGTATTGGTCCAGGAGGGATTATTTTTCCCCAACACTAAGGACATATACAGGGTTATTCTGAGAGTGTGAAAAGCAGGAGAATGACTGGAGAATGAAAAATTTTAGGTCAAAATAGCCGATTTGGAAAGTGAGATGAAAGGGAGAATTTTTCTGGTTTGGATATTTTGACCTAGAATTTTTCATTCTCCAGTTATTCTCCAGTTATTCTCCTGCTTTTCACGCTCTCTGAATAACCCTGTTAAGTGTTATAATTGAGGTTCTGTTTTCGAATTATCCGTTGAAAGTTTTCTGCCTAACACTGCCCACATAAAGGACCAGTACTATATCTAGGCTTATTTAACGCTTTCCAGCAATACTGTGGTCATGCAGTGTTGTTGAAACGTGATGTAACATTTTCATTAGCAACCCAAAAAATTCTGGGATAATAGTAAAAAGTTAAGAGAAAGGAGTTATGTCTATGCTATCTGGAAAGTCAATTCTTTGCCTGGCCAATTCAACTAAACCACCACATGGTTTACTTTGTATTCATGTGATGTGGTGAGATCTGTAAGCAGTCAGTGGTTTCTTTTTATAAATACACAGAATTTATGAGCATTTGCATTCAAGAGAGCCTCAGTCTGTACGGCTGATTGGCACTTATGAATAATACTTATCCACTGTGCCCCAACCATGGTTTATTTAAGGTGTTCCGTCTCCTCTGCCTAATAATTGTCAATATTTATTTATATGTATTCATTGTTTGGGTTGGCCCTTTTGGTCATTCTGCAGGGTCCTTGCCACCAAACTTACAATCGCTGCCATGTTTATTGATTCTGTGTTGGGTTTTATATTTACCACCTAGATTAAATAAAGTATTATCTAGTTTTTATTGTTGTTCTCTCTTTTTCTGCTATAGAGCATTTGATGATATATGGGTATTAGTATTGTTCTAATTTCCAATTTCATCTCTTGCTTTAAAACAGTGAATGTGTCATCAATTGCCCAATCCAATTTTTTTTATTAAAAAATGCAAAGGACAACTTGGTGGTTGGTGGCTGTAGGTTTGTTTACCATCCAGCTGTCCATTATACCAAGGGTATTCAAAATGTCGCCGCGCGGTCGGTGCTCTTTCACTCCCCGCACTTCGGCGATTCCAGTTCGCTGACCCTGTGGTGTATTCAGCATGCACCGCAGGGTCCCCGTAGTGCAGGGAAAACTCATCGCAAACCCGCTGAACACTCACAGCAAACCCACCGAACACTCACCATAAACCCGCATAAACCGCCTCAAAAACCATGCCGAACAAATCTGAGGAGCCGCAGATTACAGCGTAGAGCAGCTGCCGGAAAAAGCCAACAGGCAGACGAACAGGGTGAAAAAAGAACCCAGTATGCTTGAAAGTTTCAAAATTGAAACGCTGTTTGCAAAAAAACTACTGAACAAAAATGCCTGGAATTTACATATCAGATCCTATGAATCATAATAAAAAGGTCTGTTACAGAAAAAAGAAAAAACAATTAAAAGAAAAAAAAAATCCCAAAAGTGCCTAAAAGACCCTAAAAAAATCTATAAATAAAAGAGCCTTTTTACTGCACCATAAATTAATAAATGGTTTATTAGATATTGGATAAAAACAGGAATATTTTTAACATTGATGCCTGATGGGATTCGCCTGAATAAACCTGTCGAATGAAACCACCAAACAGCAGGGCATTTAGGCAACATTTCACTGTTGTTTGGTGTCTCTGAATAGATGAACTGTTGCTTCTCTATGGGGAATTTCACTGTCCTCGAACAGGCACCGTACATGCAGGCAATTCGCCAACATTTGGCGGACTGCCTGCTCTCTGAAGAGCAGAATGGTTCCCAAAATACATTTCGGATCTCTCTGAATAACCCCCCAAGATTTTTATTTCGGTAAAGCGAATTGCAAACACTACAGGGTCTAGGAAAGAACAAAACATTTTCAACCCCAAATAACCACATAACGAACCAAAAAAAAACCTTGGTAGAATGGACAGCTGGATGGCCAACGAACCTACAGCAGGCCACTAAAACTCGTGTCAGACTGGCATACAGTTCTCTCTTTCACTTTCAGGTACGAAATGTTTACCTGGTGGCTTCTACTTGGAAGCAGTACCTCGAGTTACCTGGAGTTGCTCCAGCAGGGGTGTCACGGTTCCCGGATCCCACCACGCAGTCCTTAAAGCCCAACACTCCACAGAGCCAAAAAACTACCAACAAGGTAGCCGTAAAAGAATTCCTAACTGTCTGGTCCTTACAAATTGGGCAGGTATATGTATACTAGCTAGACAAAAAAAATTAATCAAAGACAATGTCGTAATACAATACCAGGTCAGCAACACGGGGGTAGTCAGACGAGCCAGAATCAGGAATACGGAGTATAGAATAGTCAAATGGAATAGCCGGGTCGATATCAGTGCAGAAGCGTAGTACAAGGAAATAGTCTAGGGCAACGGAAGGCAGAATAGTCAGAAAACAAGCAGAGGTCAATAACAGGTTAAATCATGAGAGAATTCACTTACAGGGAGCTCAGGTATGGATAACCATGATCTGGCACTGCTTAGAAGGAACTGTCGGTTTTTAAAAGACCTTCACCAGACCGCGCCCCCCGCTCAAGCCGCGCCTCATGCAGCCACCTCCCTGCCTGTCTCTATTTAAACCGGGCGTTGGTAAGCAAGCAGCATCAGACATGCTGCCATCAAGCACACCGGAGAGGCTGGATCCCCCAACGTTACAGTACCCCCCTCTCCACGGGAGGCCACCGGATGACCAACAGGACAAGTGGCAGGACGACCAACTGGACAAGTGGCAGGACGACCACCGGGGGGAGTGGCAGGATGACCACCAGGGCGAGTGGCAGGACGACCACCAGGGCGATCGGGGTGCGAGGCATGGAACGTCCTGACCAACCTAGAGGCAGACATGTTGGAAGCCGGAATCCAGGACCGGTCCTCCGGACCATAACCCACCCAATCGACCAAGTACTGCAGAGCACCCCTAGCCTAGAATCCAGAACTTTCCTAACCTCATACTCCGTTTCTCCATCATTCTGAACAGGTGGAAGAGGAGGAACGACCCGCGTGTACCTGTAACACAACAAAGGCTTCAGTAGGGAGGTGTGGAAGACGTTGTGCAAGGGAAGATGTCTAGGAAGGACAAGAGCATAAGCCACAGGGTTAACGCGGCGAATGATCTTGTATGGACCGATAAACCGAGGTGCCATTTTCATAGAAGCCACCCGCAACTTCACATTCCTAGTGGACAACCAAACTCTATCCCCCACGTTGTAGGAAGGAGCTTGTAACCTATGTCTGTCAGTCTTGCGTTTCTGGACAGCAACATTGCGCTCCATGTTTTCGTGAATCTGTCTCCATAGATCTTGTAGTTGTGTGAGATTTTCATCGAGAGCCGGGATGACCTGTTCAGCAAACTAAAGCGGTAGAGCCGGAGGGAAAAAAACATAGATAGCAGAAAAAGGAGAGTGGCCAGTGGTCTCGTTAATGGCGTTATTACGTGCATACTCGGCCCAGGGCAACAACTCCGACCAATTGTCTTGTTGTTGTGTGGTAAAGCAACGTATGTACTGCTCGAGACCCTGATTTGCCCTCTCTGCTGCCCCATTGGTTTGTGGATGATATGCTGAAGAGTAGGCCAATCGCACCCCCATCTCCGCACAAAAATCCCTCCAGAAACGAGAGACGAACTGAGCTCCTCTGTCAGAGACTATTTCAGACGGAACCCCATGTATTCGTACAATCTCTCTAGCAAAGACGACCGCCAGTTCTTTGGCTGTAGGAAGCTTAGGTAAAGGTAAAGGAACAAAATGAGCCATTTTGGAGAAGCGGTCTACAACTGTCAGAACCACAGTATGACCCTTGGACTTCGGTAAGTCCAAAATAAAATGAAATCCATGGATAGATGAGACCAAGGCCTCTTAGGCATGGGTAAAGGCTGCAATAGACCGACAGACAAGGTTTTACTGGTTTTGCTTCTGGCACAGACTTGACAAGACAAAACAAACAGACATACGTCCTGTCGCATGGTGGGCCACCAGAACTGTCTGGAGATACTGGTAAGAGTCTTAGTAATACCAGGATGACCTGCTGGTTTTGAATCATGAAACATTATGAGTAATTCTTGTCTTTCCTTTTCAGGCACAAACAACGTATCTGGAGGCTTGTTAGGTGGAGCCCCCATTTGAGCTGCTTGGAGGCGTTCCAGGAAAGGCGAGGAAACAGACAAGACCGTGGAAGCCACAATACGTTCAGGAGGAACTATAGGATTCTGGTCTTGTGTATTTGATTCATACGGGTCATATTGACGAGATAAGGCATCAGCCTTTACATTGCGGTCACCTGGTCTGTAAGTCAACAAAAATTAAACAGAGACAGTAGTAATGACCACCTGGCCTGTCTCGAGTTCAGACGTTTAGCATCCCCTATGTACGTAATGTTCTTATGATCAGTGATTATCAACAAAGGGTCAAGAGTACCTTTCAACAAATGTCTCCACTCTGACAGGGCAGACACAATAGCAAGCAATTCTCTGTTACCGATATCATAATTGCGTTCTGCTGGTGATAATTTTCTTGAAAAGAACCCACAAGGATGTAGAGGCTTCCCTGGAGACTCTCTTTGAGATAGGACAGCCCCAATGCCTATCTCGGAAGCATCAACCTCAACAACAAATGGAATTCTGGGATCAGGATGCCGTAACACGGGACCGGAAGTGAAAGCCTGTTTGAGAGCTTTGAATGCCTGTATGGATTGTGAAGACCAGACCTGGTTCTTCAGACCTTTACGTGTCATATTAATGATAGGAGAAGCTACAGCAGAATAATTCTTGATAAATCTCCTATAATAGTTGGAAAACCCCAGAAACCTCTGTATGGCTTTGAGGCCTTGGGGAAGAAGCCATTCTGAGATGGCCGTGAGTTTGGAAGGATCCATCTCAAAACCTTCTGGAGTGATAATGTACCCAAGAAATTTCACAGTAGTAATGTCGAATAAACACTTCTCCAGTTTACAATAAAGACCATTGTCTAGTAATTTTGCTAATACCTGTCTGACATGTTCACGGTGGGTTTTCAGATCGGGAGAGTATACCAGTATATCGTCTAGGTATACGATAACAAAGGATTGCAAGAAATCTCTGAGCACATCATTAATAAAATCTTGGAATACAGCTGGAGCATTACAGAGACCGAAAGGCATGACCAGATATTCATAATGCCCACTCCTGGTGTTAAATGCTGTTTTCCACTCATGCCCATCTTTTATACGTATCAGGTTGTAAGCCCCTCTTAAATCGAGTTTTGTGTATACTGCTGATTCCCTTAACCTGTCGAACAGTTCTGATATAAGAGGGATAGGGTACACATTCTTGATGGTGATCTTGTTAAGCCCCCTATAATCAATACACGGGCGTAAATCTCCCTCTTTTTTTAGACACAAAAAAGAACCCAGCCCCTGCTGGAGAAGAGGAACGTCTAATAAAACCTCTCTCCAAATTCTCCTTTATGTACTCCTCCATGATTTGGTTCTCCTTTATGGATAAAGGATATACTTTGCCTCGAGGAGGCATGGTACCTGGATGAATATCTATGGTGCAATCATACGGTCTATGTGGAGGTAGTTTCTCTGCCTCTCTTTTATCGAATACAGCCCTGAGGTCGGCATACCAGTCAGGAACCTCTGTAGACAATGGAGGAGCTGTAGGTGTGTTCAGGGCACCAATATGCTGAATGGGTATTAAACAATTAACAAACAAGCAGGACTCCAAGACTGTATCTCACCCTTAGCCCAATCAATAACAGGATTATGTTCTACCAACCAAGGGAAACCAAGCACTACAGGATTGGAAGGTGAACGGATAACCTGTAATATGATCTCTTCTTTGTGCAAGAGACCAGTGGTAAGAACCACTGTAACAGTATCGTGAGTTATCCTGGGGCAGGATAACGGTCAACCGTCTATGGCTTCGACGGCCAAGGTTGTCTCTCTTACAACCAGAGGGAGAGAGATGGAGGAAGCGTATTCAACATCAATGAAATTACCAGCAACCCCAGAATCAACAAAAGCGGTAGTATGCGTGGTCTTTGTCTCCCAAGCTATGGATACTGGTAACAAGAGTCTAGTGTCTTTGACAGGAGACATGAATGTCACACCCAAGGCCTGTCTCCTCAACTGCCTTAGGTGCGGTAGTTTTCCGACCTATCATGCATTCTAGGGCGAACAGGACATTGAAGTCGTAGATGTCCTTTTACACCACAATACAGGCACGATCCCTCACGAAGATGCCTTGTTCTCTCTTCCTCTGTAAGCCTAGTATGGCTTAGTTGCATTGGCTCAGAGGGAGGAGATAACTCTCTGGGTGGTGCCTGAAAGACAGGGGCCAACCTTGGTAACTGTCTCTTAGATTTCTCTCTTGGTGTTCTTCTGTCCCTTATCTGATCATACAGATCTATACAATAATCTATGAGCTCACTCAACACCTCAGGTAATTTACGAGGAGCCTCATTAGTCCAGTTCACGTCAGAAACTAACATTTTAAATTCTATAGCATAATCAGATACAGTGCTGTTCCCTTGACGTATGCGGAACAAGGATTTGCCAGCTACCTTGACCTTTCTGGTAGGATTAAATGTACGTTTTAACTGGCTATGAATTCTTTATAGTTCAGTACGATAGGCTTCTCTGCCTCCCATAAAGGATTCGCCCATGTCAGCGCTCTGCCAGACAGATGGTTAATAATGAACCCCACTTTTGCTATGTCAGTGTTAAACATTTGTGGATTTAGTTTGAAATGAATATCCACATGGACCAAAAAACCCCGGCACTCCGAGGGAGTACCGTCAAACCTCATAGGAGCGGTCATGTGTACCTGGGAAGTCTGAACAACAGGGGACACAGGAATAGCAGGCGGAGGTGCAACCCCAGCTGGTTCCAGGTGAGCCGTACGAGACAAGATAGTTTGTAAGGCGAGAGCAAACTGATCCATTCTATGGTCCTGCTCGTCCTGTCTGGATACAAAGTTACACAAATGCTGTGCTAAGTCTGCGGGATCCATTTGGCCAGATCGTAATGTCACGGTTCCCGGATCCCACCACGCAGTCCTTAAAGCCCAACACTCCACAGAGCCAAAAAACTACCAACAAGGTAGCCGTAAAAGAATTCCTAACTGTCTGGTCCTTAAAAATTGGCCAGGTATATGTATACTAGGCCCACATAAAGAGTTAATCAAAGACAATGTCGTAATACAAACCAGGTCAGCAACACGGGGGTAGTCAGACGAGCCAGAATCAGGAATACAGAGTATAGAATAGTCGAATGGAATAGCCGGGTCGATATCAGTGCAGAAGCGTAGTACAAGGAAATAGTCTAGGGCAACGGAAGGCAGAATAGTCAGAAAACAAGCAGAGGTCAATAACAGGTTAAATCACGAGAGAATTCACGTACAGGGAGCTCAGGTATGGATAACCACGATCTGGCACTGCTTAGAAGGAACTGTCGGTTTTTAAAAGACCTTCACCAGACCGCGCCCCCCTCTCAAGCCGCGCCTCATGCAGCCACCTCCCTGCCTGTCTCTATTTAAACCGGGCGTTGGTAAGCGAGCAGCATCATACATGCTGCCGTCAAGCACACCGGAGAGGCTGGAAGCTCCCAACGTTACAGGGAGAAGAAACAGAGACAATGGTAGAGGCGATAATACACTCAATGGGATTCTAATCTTGTAGTGGTGTTCATACATCTCATACTGCCAGGTCAAGACATCAGCCTTTGTGTTGCGAGAACAGGGTCTATAAGTGTGGGTGTAATTGAAGCTAGAGAGTAGCAGTGACCATCTTGCCTGTCTAGCATTCAATCTCTTAGCATCTCCTATATAAGTAAAATTCTTGTGTTCGTGATAATCATGACTGGATCATTGGTATGCTCCAAAAGATGCCTCCACTCAGATAATGCAGAAACCACTGCCAACAATTCACAATTGCCTTTGCTATAATTCATTTCAGAAGGAGACAATTTGCAGGAAAAGAAACCACAGGGATGCAAAGGCTGGTCATGTGAGTCCCTTTGGTACGGAGTAGCTCCTATGCCAATTTAAGAGGTGTCAACCTGTAACTGAAAGGGCAGTCTAGGATCAGGGTGTCTCAGTACAGGCGCAGTGGTAAAGGCTTGTTTAAGGGTCTCAAAAGTCTGCATAGTCAAAGGAGTCCATTTTTGGTTGTGGGCACCCTTTTTCGTCATGCCTGTTATGGGTGCAACCAAGGAGGAGAGGTTCTTGTTGAACCTTCTATAATTGTTTGTGAAACCCATAAATCTCTGGATGGCCTTTAACCCTTGAGGTAGGCCATTCAAGGATTACAGACAGTTTTGAGGGATCCATCCGGAAACCCCCAGGAGTGATTACATAACCAAGGAAGCGCACAGTGGTTATATACAGACATTTCTCTAACTTGCAGTAGAGGCCATTTTCTAACAGTCGTTTAAGCACTGTACGAATGTGTTTATGGTGGGTGCCAAAGTCTGGAGAGTAAATCAATAGGTCATTGAGATAACCAATAACGAATGACTGTATTAAATCTCTGAGGACATCATGTATGTCTACTAGATCGCCTGGGACAATGTAACCTGAAAGGCCCACCACCTCCACAATAAAGGCTCAAACCCTGTTGCATTCTGTATTTCCTCACTTCTTCTGTTATACTGGTGTTACCAATCTGCATGGGTTCTGTATGTGAGGGATCAACTCTAAGGGGAATATGTGCAAGGGGAATACTGGGTTGCAATCTTTTGGGTTTTTCTTTGGGAGTTCTTCTGTCTCTGATCTGGTCATCTAAGGCAGTACAGAACTCTATGAGATCTTCCAGATTTTCTGGCTTTTTCATTGGTGTGATCTCATGCATTATTGAATTTGATAACCCCTCTGTAAAAACCAACACCAGTAATTCATTAGTCCAGTGGAATCAAAGTCTTAAACTCAATTGCATAATCAGACACCCTCCTGTTACCTTGTCTGATACGGAATAAGGCTTTCCCTGCTGCCTTTGCTTTCCTGGCCAGATCTCATGGCGTAACTCATGCACAAACCTCTCATACTCATAGGGGTTATTCACCGACATTTCGGTGCTCTCTCATTCCCCTAATTCAGGGAATCAAATTTCCCTATCCTACAGTGAATTCTGCATTCACTGCATGGTAAGTGGTCATTGTAATAGAGCAGCAGGAAATGCTAGCAGAATGCTTGGTTGTGTAGGGAGAGGTATTAGCAGTAGGAAAAGGGAAGTGCTCATGCCACTGTACAGAGCACTGGTGAGACCTCACTTGGAGTACTGTGTGCAGTACTGGAGACCGTATCTCCAGAAGGATATAGACATCTTAGAGAGAGTTCAGAGAAGGGCTACTAAAATGGTGTACGGCTTGAAGGAGAAAAGTTACCAGGAAAGGCTTAATGATCTTAACATGTATAGTTTGGAAAAAAGACGAGACAGAAACATTTAAATACGTAAAGGGAATCCACAAGGTAGAGGAAGGGAGTATATTTAAAAGGAAACAAAGTAGCAAAACAAGAGGACATAGTCTTAGATTAGAGGGGCAAAGGTTTAAAAGTAACATCAGGAAGCATTATTTTACTGAGAGGGTGGTGGATACATGGAACAGCCTTCCAGTGGAGAGGCCAAAACAGTGATTGAATTTAAGCAGGCATGGGATAGGCATAAGGCTATCCTAAACAAAAAGATAAATCCAGGTAAAGTATCCATGTAATTGGGCAGACTAGATGGGCCGAAAGGTTCTTATCTGCCGACATTTTCTATGTTTCTATGTCCTGAAGTGCAGGGAAAAGCCACTGCAAAGCTGAATGAAGAAAAAACACAGACGCACAGTCCGCACAGAATGCGCTCTTCTGACCCTAGCCTAAAAGAAGAGAACTGTTTCACCACCACACGTCCGCTGACAAGCCCAGCCTGGCAGCCAGCCAACAGGTAATGCCATTCAGGTGGGCTTTAAAAAAAAGGATTAATAATATAGAGCCCCATTCAGCTCTGCTTATTATCTCGCTAACCACATAATATTTACCGTCCGGGCTAATTATTTTGTACAATAGTCATTTAGGACCTACATTTTAGGTTATTTCCCAGAGAGCTGAATCTGCCCCGAAAATACGCCAAACAATGAATTTCCCCGCACGTTGCATTTCCGTGCCCACTTGGCTATTCACAAAGCAGGTAGTTTGCCAAATTTTGGCGAATTGCTAGAGAAATATGGCGCCTTTTAGATGGCAGTGAATCTATTCACAGAAACCGAACAGCAGTGAAAACTGTCGAAATGCTCTGATGTTCGGTGCTTTCATTCGCCAGATTTGTGCAGGCAAATCCCATAGGTTTCAATGTTAAAAATATTCCCGTTTATATTGAATATCTATTAAACCGTTTATTCTTTTAATCTGCAGCAAAAAGTCACTTTATTTTTTAGGATGGTTTAGGCATTTTTCAGGATTTTGTCGGCAAAAGTTTTGTCCAATTTCTTTTATAAGTAGCAATTTTTCTTTTTTTTCGTAACAGACCTTTTTATTATTATTCATAGGACCTTATATGTTAATTCCAGACATTTTCATCCTGTAGTTTTTGCAAACAGCAGTTCAAATTTGAAACTTTCAAATGGTTTTATTTATCTTTTACGTCGGCTGGTCAGCTTTTACTGGCAGCCGGTCAGCGCTCTGTTCAGCGTATCGTAGGCTTTTTTTGGGGGTTTTTCAGCGGTTTTGCGGCGCATGGCCAGCTATTTTTGGATGCGTGTGATATTTTTTCAGCAGTTTTTCCGTTCGATGCAGTGGTTTTATGGTGGAGATTTTTGGATGTGTGCGGCATATTTTCCCTGCACTTCGGGAAATTTGATTCACTGAAGTGCGGGGAACGAAAGGATTCCGGTGGATTTTCGGTGCTCTGTGAAAAACCCTGGTAGTTATGGATCACACTGGAAAGTTGCTACCTGAAAGGAGAACCTAATAAAACATTCAAAGTATAACGTGCTTTGGTTGCAATGTATAGTGTTGGCATTTGATGTCTCTGTCCAATGCACCTTTAATTCTTCTACCAGGTTTGACGACATCAGACAGTGAAAGCAGTTTTGCCATACTCCCCTCAAATTAATTTTCATTGACTCCTCACTCGGTCATTCTGGTTAATTTCTCATTGATTTTCTTTGTTTTCCATGACAGACAATGAGTAGATCAAGTGGGTCAAGAATCATGGCCTATGAGTAGAATTAACGCAAATACAGGATTGGCTCATGTTAATTGGTTCTAACAAACGTTAGATTCATTAATATTCTTTTGCAAATGAGTTTTCTTGGTTGCTCAGTTTAGCGCTGATAATTTAAAGTCATGTAAATGCAAAAACAGATTGAAAATGTGTTGTGGCACAGATTAGTAACATATTTCTCTAAATTAAATTAAATTAACACATACACAAAAAATAATTAAGCATAGCAAGAATAATGACAGAATTGCTCTTCAGTGTGTATTTAACGCTAACATGAAGTAAAACTGTTAGTAAGCTTATGTTTTAACAGCCCAATATGCATCATCTGAACCATATCACATGCAGGGGTCAAGTCCTGCAGGAACGCATGGGAACGCAGTTCTCTCACTGTTTTAGCAGTAGGAACTTTGTTCCCTTTTGGTTGATATACTGGGAAGCTGCAATACCTTTCTATTTAGACTTTCAGGTTTATTCAGAGAGCGTGAAAAGCAGGAGAATGACTGGAGAATGAAAAATTCTAGGTCAAAATAGCCAAACCAGAAAAATTCTCCCTTTCATCTCACTTTCCAAATCGGCTTTTTTGACCTCGAATTTTTCATTCTCCAGTCATTCTCCTGCTTTTCACGCTGTCTGAATAACCCTGTATATTTAAGAATTTTTCCTAGATTTAAGTACATTGGGAAGGCATGAGAATGACAATTTCCCACTGTTTGCCAGAGGAATGGCATTCTCATGCATAAAGAAGTGCTGCAGCTCCCAGTAATTTTTGAGACCAGAATATACAGAAATGTTGGGGAATTCCCACACTTATTTTTCTAGGACTTGACCCCTGCACACATGATATTGCTGTAACCAGACGCGTTGTGAAACTAAAAGGTATCTATTTGAAGATTGAGAGTAGGGACCTTGCTAATTTAAACATTTCGTCAATACTTATACAGGTAAGATTTCAGATAACGACTCCATTTGACTGTGTGTATGTTTCCTGAACCTGATTATTATATGAAAAAATATATACTACCCCACTTTAATAAATAAGTAGAAAAAAAGGCTAAAATTCAACTATACACAAGTCTGAGCCACCTCTAAAAAATATATAAAAACCAGTGCCTCAATGTGTCTTAAAAACACAAACATGGACAATCATAAAACATTGTATATGAAGCACGGCGTCACTGACAGTATCAACATGCTACCAAAGGCAGCTAATGCCGATGGCAAAAAAAAAAAAAAAAATGGAAAATTGTTACCCTATGTAATATTCTTTAAAAGAGGGTCCCCAAGCCTCCACAGGTTTTACCCCATTTTTAATTATTTCATCGGCAATCCCTTTCGAAGCTTCTAGATGTAAGCAAGAGAAACTCCCTATTGCATGGTAATAGATGATGTAACAGTATCAACATTGCAAGACACTATGGACGCTTTCATGTCCATAGTTAGGATGTTACAGCACACGCAGGAAGGCCCAAACCAGTGCTGCTCCACCCTGAATACCCTGGCAGACCCTTTCCTGCTGTTTCATCCGGCCCAGTTCTAGCAATTGCGCTCTGGGTCTTCTGTTGGCAATCATCGGTGCGTCCATTAATGAGCACTGCGAATCCCTACATAAGGGTGTAGTTCCCTGAGGGTATTGCTTCAGCATTGCCTAGCATTTGCTGTAAGTTGCTCTGTAAAAGCCTGCTCACCTCCCAGCCTTTTGTTCCCCTAGCCACAAGCCGTATTCCAGAGCCTCCAGCCGTGTCTTCACTTCAGGCCTCCAGACATGCCCTCTGCTTTCCGTGTCCTTGCCTGCACCCAGCCAGCCCTTTTCCTGTCCTGCCTGTCTGCTGACTTGTGCCTCCTGGGAGTCTCCTGGTGTGTTGCCCTCTGAGTCTCTGTCTTGTTACCCAGTCCTTTTTCTAGTTCACCTTACCTCTGTCTCTACTTCTTACCTTATGCAGGCCAGCCCTTTTCCTGCCTTGCTCCACTCCTTTACTCAGGACCTCCACCTACAACTATACCATTCTGCTACCTTGTCATTCAGTTGTCATATTTGTATACACTTCATCCAAAAAAAATCACTTAAGCAGCCCCCCCCCCAGACAGTCAACCGGGGGCAAGTGACCCAATGGTCCATTGTGGGTCCCCCGGACTCTAGGGCCCGGGTGCCATGGTACGCCCGGTAGTTCTGCATCCTGACAGCTTTGGGAACTTCTATAAATTTCAGTTTCTTTGGTTAATTCTGTATTTTTTTCTGTATAACAAAAAGAACTTCACATTTGAGCTTTGTCTCAGACCTCATTATCAACCAGACCACCTCTGGCATGATAGGAAATCATCAGTTTGCAGTGCACATTGAGACTAATGGTGTTGCTGCTTTCATTCCACTTAAAATTTAATTTCCATTTCTTTGTTTCTTTTGCTTTTATAAAATATGTTAAATTAAATTGATGCTGGGGATGAACTCAGAGGCGTAGCTAGGTCATGAGGCGCCCAGGGGCAAGTCCTCCCCTAGCACCCCCCCCCCCCATGTTTTAGATGAGATAAGGCCTAGTAACGCATTATACCATCACTTTCAAATTTGCTCACAGTGTGGGAAATGAGAAGGTGACTTAGTGCAGCAACAATTTTTGTGTTATAAGCGAATAATGCCACTGCCTTAGAACAAGGGGGGGGGAATAAGTTTTGCAAATGGTGAGGGTTTTTCACTTTTTTATTTTTACACATTATATGGTTATGTTTGGGACCATCGGAAAGGCCAGACTCAATCCTTTCCAGTGGCATTTCACTTGTCCTTTGTGAGGAGTACAGAATGGTGATGCAGGGGTCCAAAGGACTGCCTGTGCTCTTTGCAGCGGATTAGGTTTTCGATGAAACAATGCATAATAATGCATTGCTCCATCCCTCCATACTAGCTGCTGCTGTGGGAAATGAGAAGGTGCGGTAATGCAGAAATATTATTCACTTTATTAATGAAAAGTGGACAATACTGCCGTTTTTGGAGAAAAGGATTTTTATTTTTCATTTGTACAAATTATCTGGTCATGTTTGGTATCATTGAAAAGGCCAGGATCTGGCCTTTCCAATGACACCAACTTGGACCAGCTAGGTTAAATAATTTCGCAGTTTTTAGAGAAATAAACCCAGAAAAATATATATTTTTATTTATTTATTTTTACAAACAATCCGATCCCAGCATCTACTGTATTGGGATTCCCGTGCCGGGCATGTGCGCCAACTGCTGGGCGGGGCATAGGGGGTCCATTGAATTCAGCGGGGCATACTAGTACGCCCTGCGTCTTCCAGCCGCAGGGGCAGCATAGTACGATCTGTGGTGGGAAAGGGTTAACATATCATACAGTCCTAACCTTGTGACACATTTAGCATTCAAGTCTTTTCAAATTAGGGATGCCAGACCTGTATACACAGATATCTAAACCACACTAATATCTATCAGAGTTATTCAAAGAGAATCAAAAAGCCTGCACGGTCGGTGAGTTTTCGTTCCAACATTTTAGCATGCTGTAGTAACAGCTCACAGGAAGCCTTGCCCTCCCTGTTGCCGCGGCTCTCTGTAATGAATATATATATCCATCATTTGATGGAAGAAGGTGGTCAATAATATGGAGTGCTCTTTCTTGGTGTTTTGTATTTGATGCCTTAGATGCACCCGCTTAGTTTTGAGGTTGAGTGCAACCTTTTGCTGTTTTGTATTTTATATATAGAGAGCTGACAACTCCCATTTGGAATGCACCCCTCCCTGTTCACAGGTGCTCCACCATGGCAGTCTATAAAGGCGTCGAGCTGCCGGGGAGCTCCAGGGTGAGTTGATCCTGTAAGTGCAGACTCAGTCAAGTTAGATAGGGGTACATTGGCGACTGTGACAGGCTTAAACAAATTATGATCATAACTTTGTGAACTGAATCCCCATCATTTTACCTCAGTCAGGTTTTTTGAGCATTTTTTTTAAAACTGTTTGTTTCACAGAAAATGATGGAAGAAGGTAGTCAATAATATGGAGTGCTCTTTCTTGGTGTTATACATTATATATATATATATATATATACATATATACACATACATACACACACCATCAGGGTTATTCAAAGAGAGCCGAATTGAACAGTGAATTTCCCCGTACGGTGCAATTTTGTGGTCATTCAAAAGCAGGCAATTCGCCAAATATTGGCGAATTGCCAGCGAAAAACGGTGGTCTTCGGAAGCAGTGAAATCCCCATAGAGAAGTAATGGTTAATTTATTCAGAGACACCGAACAGCAGAGAAATGTCAGTGAAATGCCCTGATTTTCTGTGGTTTCATTCAGCAGATTTATTCAGGTGAATCCCATAGGTTTCAATGTTAAAAATATGCTCGTTTTTATTAACTATTTATTTTTATCTTTTCACATGCTGCAAAAAGTCTGTTTATTTTTTAGGATTTTTCCAGCATTTTTCTGCGAATTTTTTCCGAATATTTTCTTTTTATGGCGTTTTTTGGGGGTGTCTTGTAACAGACCATTTTATTGTTATTCATAAGACCTTATATGTAATTCCCATGGCATTTTTATGCATCACTTTTTTTTGTAAACGCCTTTCTAAAGTTGCGGTGTGTGTGTTTTTTTGTTTTGTTTTATTACCCATTCAGTGGCGGTCTGTTAGGTCGGTTGTCGGCTGCATTTGGTGGTCTGTTCGGCGGATCGTCAGCTGCGCTTGTGCGGTGGATCTTCAGCTGTACTCGGCGGGTCGTCGGGTACATTCGTCAGCTAAATTCAAAATATTGCAAGGGTAAAAATGAACAACGGATATTCTCCTTCACAGCAGGGACTAGCTCTGTGTCTGGACACAGCAGATCCCTCACCCCTTCACATCTTGAGGCTCCTTGCAGGGATCTGTGTGTGTAAACAGAAGAGGGGGTGAGTAGCCCAGACTTTCCTGTCAGTTGCAGAGAAATCAGCTTGCAGGGGAGGGATCCAGGTGGGGGGGTAGTAAAAGGGGGACTCACCTCTCATGTAGTTTAGTGGGATGGGATCTGTCTCTGCAAACCTGCAGCCACTGTTTAGAGCTGTTCACGCTCCAGCAGCAGCAGCATGCTGTAGTAACAGCTCACAGGAAGCCTTGCCCTCCCTGTTGCCGTAACTATTTCGGAGCCCTGCATTATGTGACACATCAGCCAGGAGCTGAGTGTGGATGCAGTGTTCCATCCTCACGGAGATGGAAGGGAGTCTCGGGGGTCGGTAATATTTTCTTGTTTGGGTTGGTGCCTGCGTGCGGCACCCCCCGATAGGTGCCGGGGGCAAGTGCCCCTCCCTGCCCCCCTCGCTATACCACTGGATGAACTACATAATCATTTAATGCCTTATTAACATGGTGAGAGCAGCCACTATTATCTACCTTACAGGCCCATTGCCTCAGTGTCCTCCTAGACTCTGATCTCTCCTTCACTCCTCACATTCAGTCACTAACCAAATTCTACTACTTCCATCTATAAAACATTGCACGCGTCTGTCCCTGTCTTAATAAGGATTCTGCTAAAATGCTCATCCAAGCACTTTTTATCTCCCGCCTTGACTACTGTAACCTCCTTCTCGCTGGCCTTAAGAGATCCCTGATTCTCCATCTGCAGTCTGTTATGGATACCTGTGAAGGCTCATCCACCTCACCTCCTGCACCTCTCATACCTCACCCCTTTGTCAATCTCTACACTGGCTTTCTGTCTCCTACAGAATCCAATTCAAAATATTGGTGCTCACGTACAAAGCTCTCCATAACCGCGCCCCTGCCTATCTCCTCCCTTGTTAACAGGTACATCCCATCCCGTCCGCTTTGCTCAACCAATGATCAGATGCTATCAGCTTCACGTACCCGCAGCCCCAACTCCTGCCTTCAAGACTTCTAACAAGCTGCCCCCTTTCTTTGGAACTCCCTTTCAGAAGTCTCTCAAAACACATTACTTTAGAGAAGCCAATCATCTCACTTCCTAATCCCCCTCCGTTCATTTCTTTCTGCATCTTCCCACCCGGCCCACATGCACCCTGCTATTTCATATTCTCTATTATACACTCACCTAGTGTGTCACCCCTATCCTTTCAGATTGAAAGCTCTTGAAAAGGGCCCTCTCTCCTACTGTTCTGGGTGTTCAACCCGTGTGTATATTTGTTATTCTGCCTCCCTGTCAGGAATGGCACCTGGGTGGCACCACAGGTTCATGGAGTCTAAGCCCAGGATGCAGGGATGCTCTGAAGGTACCTTGGTTAGGCTGATGTTATATGATCTGAGGCGTGGTACAATGGGGGTTATCCAGGAGAATAGGCAGCAGGCGATCCTAGGTCGAGGGACTGGTACAGCGGGATAGTCGTTGAAGCAAGCAGGGGTCTGATACACGGTAAGTCTTTAGCAATAGATCAGCTATGTTCGCAGGATAGACTTGCAATGCGAAGCCATGGTAGAAAGGTGGGAGTGACTCTTTATTTGCAAGCAGGATGGTGTGGTGTGCGGTGCTTGTGTTTTTATTGTTTAACCCCTCTCCTTGCTGGATTGTAATGGGGCAGCACTTTACATGTGCTGCCTGAGCAAGGAATGTGATCCTGGTGTGGTCAGCGATGGGGATCCTGACATAGCTCCTCCCTCAAGGCCGAACCCCGTGCGGCCCAGATGTGCTTGTAGGCTGGGTTCAGCTGCAGGAGACACATAGGAAAAGATGCCCTGCACACAATAAGAATCTTGATCTTTAGTAGAGTTTCTGGACTGTGCATCACAAGGTATAGGACCACTCTGGTAGGTGTTGGAAGCAAGGAGAATTGCCCCGCAGCAGGCAGAATTCTGGGCAGAGGGGGCAGCATTAGCTTGGAGATGATTCTTTCTCTGACGCCTTCTTGCCCTTGATTTGGAGGATTTGGCCAGGATGGTTCCACACAAGGAAGGAACCGGAGCTACACTTGGAACAATCTCCTCCATGATGGGTATCTCATCCTCGTTGCTGGATGTCATAGACGTGGTGAGGGTAGTGCCCAGGAATGCCCCTTCTCGATCACTCTGTGCAGTCTGCAGCGGTGACTCACCATTTAAATCAATAAAGTCAAGCCCAGTCTCTGAAGATGGATCAAAGGTAGGTGGTACAACTGCAGCAGATGGTGGCATTTCGGCAGTGGCGCTTATTTTAGCCAGTTGTTTCAGAAGGAAAGCGGGGTTTTTCTGGAGATTCTGCAGGATGTCAGAGAGGGAATCAACCTGGCTTGCCAGGGTAACAACAGTAGATGTAAGCACTGATATTTCTGGGACCTTTTCAATAACCACACAAGCTGGCATTGAAGCGGGTTTGACATGTACCACTTCATTTGGCAAAGCAGGCATGGATTTGGATTCCTCAAGCGGCTGGGCAGCGCACTTGGATTCATCAAGCTGCAGGGGAGCGCACTTGGATTCATCAAGCAGCAGGGAAGCGCACTTGGATTCATCAAGCAGCAGGGAAGCGCACTTGGATTCATCAAGCAGCAAGGAAGCGCACTTGGATTCATCAAGCAGCAGGGAAGCGCACTTGGATTCAAGCGGTTGGGCAGCGCACTTGGATTCATCAAGCAGCAGGGAAGCGCACTTGGATTCATCAAGCAGCAGGGAAGCGCACTTGGATTCATAAAGCTGCTGGGCAGCGCACTTGGATTCCTCAAGCGGCTGGGCAGCACACTTGGATTCCTCAAGCTGCAGGGAAGCGCAATTGGATTCCTCAAGCGGCTGGGCAGCGCAATTGAATTCATCAAGCTGCAGGGAAGTGCAATTGGATTCCTCAGGCTGCAGGGAAGCGCACTGGGGTTCATCAGCGGGCACCTCAACAGCAGGCCCTTCTGCGTAGGTTTCAGGTTCAACCTCCTCAGTTATCATGAAAGGAGCCAGGACAGCATTGTCTGTGGGAGCAACATAGGGATCCAGTGAATCCTGATGCAGTGGGGTGTTCACCGTGGTATATATGCCACTTCTGGTGATTGCGTCTGGTAGTACAAGGCCAAGGAGTTGATCTTTCTCCATGTCAGCTCGGCTGGGGTCAGCAGAGATCCTTGGAGACTTGATCTTTCTTTTATTCACCAATGTCCTCTCATAGGTGTCAATGTTGGCTTTTTCGACCACAAAACCATTGGAAGCAACAGTGTACTCTGTATGTTTGAAAGGAGTGATACCGCTTGGGTAGGTTTCGGGATATGAAACGGTAGTGCTAATATACCTGGCATAACCACAAGGAGACCCTCGGGAGCACCGTGCTGTCTGTAGCGGATTCTTAGGAAGGCACAGAAGGTCTTGGGCTGCCAACCCCTCACTGTCTGACTCCAGGGACTCCCTCTCGCCGTCAGACTCTGAGTCCTGTTGAGAGAGACACGGTGAAGGCGGTGGTAGGTCTTCCCAAGGCATGTGGTACTTCCTGGCAGAAGTGGGCATAGCTGGCTCTCTTCTTGCAGACTGTCCTAGGACTGGAGCAGGGGAGGAGCTGCAATGGTCTGCAAGGGTGATGGGAGTTGCAGTCAATATGTGAATAGAGTCCACGATTTGTTTTGCAGCTTTCCTCATCATTAATACGTCCTCAAATACTCTTAGGTCTTCTCTGCGAACCCTGGTTCCATTAGAGGCATATACATGACTGGGAGGACCTGGATCTGGAGCACCTGTGGTTGAAGCAGTAGTTTTCATGCATGCAGGTTCCGGGGTGGAAGGAACACACGTCATGATACAAGGTCTAGAGCTTGTAGATGTCACCACCCAGGGTATGGTACTGGCGATGTCCATGGGGGTTTCCAGGTCGCTCTCTGTGGTGACCTCCATTTCCACAGGGGTGACAGGGTCTTCCTCCGCTCTACACCTGACAGCTTGAAATTCTATGCTCCCAGGTTTAGCAAGTAAAGAGGGCAGATCTCCTCTGGGTCTAGACTCGGCCCAGGATTCAGCTTTGGGAACCGGATTACTTCTGTTCTCATGCTTGGGCCAGGGTTTAGCCTTGGGAGCATGAGCCCCTCTAGTTCCATGCTTGGGCTGGGGTTCCGCCTTGGGAGCAGGAGCCCTTCTAGTTACATGCTTGGGCTGGGGTTCTGCCTTGGGAGCAGGAGCCCTTCTGGTGTCATACATGGGCTAGGGTTCCCTGGAAGGGCTTGCCACCGGGATTTTCTATCTGATGGGCCTTTCTGGGCATTCAGAGACCCAGTGATTCGGAGAGGCACAGTACCAGCAGAGATTCTGGGTCTGTCTTCTGAATCGCTCCTCAGGAGTTAGTGGGTCTTTGACCTTTTTCACAGGAGGAACACACACCTTATTAGGGCAGTTTTTGAGGGAGTCCTTCAGTTCCCATAATTCCTCCAACACCCCACACAGCTGATAGTCCATACGGTCCAGGGCTTGCAGTATCCCTGCGGGCTTAGTTGTAGGGCTTCACATTTTGTCAGGAATGGCACCGGGGTGGCACCACAGGTTCATGGAGTCTAAGCCCAGGATGCAGGGATGCTCTGAAGGTACCTTGGTTAGGCTGATGTTATATGATCTGAGGCGTGGTACAATGGGGGTTATCCAGGAGAATAGGCAGCAGGCGATCCTAGGTCGAGGGACTGGTACAGCGGGATAGTCGTTGAAGGAAGCAGGGGTCTGATATACGGTAAGTCTTTAGCAATAGATCAGCTATGTTCGCAGGATAGACTTGCAATGCGAAGCCATGGTAGAAAGGTGGGAGTGACTCTTTATTTGCAAGCAGGAGGGTGTGGTGTGCGGTGCTTGTGTTTTTATTGTTTAACCCCTCTCCTTGCTGGATTGGAATGGGGCAGCACTTTACATGTGCTGCCTGAGCAAGGAATGTGTGGTCAGCGATGGGGATCCTGACACTCCCACTGTACAGTGCTATGGAACTTGTTAACGCTTTATAAAAACTTGTTGTTAAGGATCCTGGTACCCCAGGTGCTCCTTTCTGCTGTAATTAGGAGGTGATCGTAAACACACACAGAATAGCCGACACATAAACTGTGAGAGAAGTCTTGCAGATTCAAAATCCAAATAGAGATTTAGGTACAACACAGTTGAGACAACCCCCTCCCTTCCAGAATAAATTACAGATAAAACTCCAGCCACTGGACAATAGAAAAGACCTTCAACACAATGGAGTGTTTACACATGCACTCTTATCTAAACAGTCTGCTAGGACTAGAGGGAAACAGAGGAGTCTTCTTACAGCAGTAAGTATACAATATGTAGAGAGGGGGTAGCTACAGAAGTGTACAATATACAGTAGACAGCTAATACGGAGAGAAGGTACACAGAAACTATACTCTAGTCTATAATAACCACATAAGGGAATATTAATATAAAACATAGACATCAGGTAATAGGGCACACAGAACAAACACTCTACCCTATATTCAGAGACCATGAAATGCAAGTAAAATAACTGCAAATAAACATTGGGTTGGCCATTTTGTCATACTCTATGTCACGATTCCCAGATCCCACCACGCAGTCCTTAAAGCCCAACACTCCACAGAGCCCAAAAGCTACCAACAGGGTAGCGGTAGAAGAATCCCTAACTGTCTGGTCCTTAGAATTGGCCAGGTATACTAGCTAGACAGAAAGGGTTAATCAAAGACAGTGTCATAATACAAAACCAGGTCAGCAACACGGGGGTAATCAGACGAGCCAGAATCAGGAATACAGAGTATAGAATAGTCAAATGGAATAGCCGGGTCGATATCAGTGCAGAAGTGTAGTACAAGGAAATTGTCTAGGGCAACGGAAGGCAGAATAGTCAGAAAGCAAGCAGAGGTCAATAACAGGTTAAATCACGAGAGAATTCAGGTACAAGGAGCTCAGGTATGGATAACCACGATCTGGCACTGCTTAGAAGGAACTGTTGGTTTTTAAAAGACCTTCACGAGACCGCGCCCCCCTCTCAAGCTGCACCTCATGCAGCCACCTCCCTGCCGGTTTCAATTTAAACTGGGTGTTGGTGAGCGAGCAGCATCAGACATGCTGCCCTCAAGCACACTGGAAAGGCTGGAAGCCCCCAACGTTACACTCTATAGATCAGAAAGAGTGGGTCTGGGTCCTGACTTGCTAACCAATTTCCTGGTTGGGGTGTAGCTCCAAAACCTACTGTTAAGATTAAGTTATTCAAACTTTACAAAAATTAAACATGAAAATATTCACCTTTAAATCTAATTATTTTCATATTTGAAATGTTCAAAAAAATAGCCATGTCCTGCTTTGGAAATCCTTTGCAAGCCGTTTGATTACACTATGCTGTAGAGTAGCATGACTGAATATCTGAGAGTGACCATTACATTAGAGATGTGCATTCGTTTCAGAAAAATTCGGAATTTGGAATGAAATTTGATACTTTGTATTCGGAAGTACTTCCAAATAACAAATCGATACGATGCGAATTCGAAACGAAACATATATATAACAAATTTCGTTTTACACTGTGTCATAATCATGAAAGAAAAATTTGAATAACTGATATCAACTATCGAATTTGAAATGAACTATCAAATGGATATCAACTATTGAATTTGAAATGAACTATCAAATGGATATCAACTATTGAATTTGAAATGAACTATCAAATGGATATCAACTATTGAATTTGAAATGAACTATCAAATGGATATCAACTATTGAATTTGAAATGAACTATCAAATGGATATCAACTATCGAATTTGAAATGAACTATCAAATTGATATCAACTATCGAATTGATCTTAACTTACAATACAAGTAATAGTCAGCAAAGGACTTTATGAAACAAATAAATTTTGTTTCACTGTTTTATTTGACTCAAATACTAAATCTGAGAGACAGCTTAAAATTTAACCCTAGCTTTTCTTTTAACAGCAAAATTTGATTAATTGGGCTTTTATTTAGGTGATCCAAAATTAGAATTGATATCAAATATCGAATTGATATGAAATTGTAATCAATTCAAAATTTCGAAACTAAACGAAATACGAAACGAAATTAGTTACGAAATTCCAAAAATGAAATGATTTAAAAATGTAAGGAAACTAAACTAAACAAAACAAAATTTTCAGCCATGCACATCCCTACATTACATAAATAAATAAATTTAGTAAAATATGACTAGGTAAAAATTCAAATTTTCAGAAGGAAAATATTTGTGTTTAACCTCTGAACTATAAATCAAACTATTCATGCTGCTATCAAATTGTACCCTAAATATATTCTTCCTACTGCCAAGCTATCATGATTTTCTTTAAATTATTGAAAAGGCTTTATTATTTTTTTTATCTTGAATACATTGAATGCTGCCTTTTATCTTTAGTGGAAACACAACAAAATGTAGATATTCCCACCCCCTGCTGTAGACAGTGGAGCTAAGGATCACACCTGAGGTCAGGTGATCTCTGTAGACTGCTAGAGAAATGAGACTCATATTTCTCCTCTGCATCAGCGGTTTCATAAAACACGTGGGTAAAAACCAAGCATAATGATCTATCCAATCAGACATCCACATAACATTTGTACTCTATATTTTATGTAATCCAAAATGACGGCATGACATTTTCCTCTTGAACAGTGCTGATTACAAGGTCATGTTATAGTAAATAATATGGTATATTTTCATTTCATACTTTAGCACTTCATTGTTAGAGCCCCCCAGAAATGTTTATTCTAATAATCAGTGGGTTCTTTAAGAATCTTGATGGAATTGATGTATATTCAGCATGTAGATTGCCAGTGGATTTGCAATCAGTCACAAAAAGGCCCAAACACCCGAAAGTCAAAATACTTCAACTCAAAGTCAATACCTGCTTCCATTTGACTAACTTCATAGATATTTCTCAAATGTTGCTAGAGGTTTCTCACAGCACGCAGATTATTGATCATCCTTTTTAAATGCTCCTTTGTTTCTTTTTATAAATTGGAGGGGTTACTCAAAGAGAGTTGGTCACTGAATTGCACCGAACAGTGAATTTCCCCATATGGTGCAATTTCATGGCAATTTGGCTATTCATAAAGCTAGCAATTTGCACTGAAATGTCAGTGACATTCTCTGAATAAACCCCATAGTTTTGAAGATTCTTCTTTCCATATTGTGACCATTTTTTGTTATCTATTTGTATCATTAATAAATTTCTATGTATGTTAATAATGAGAACTCATTTTAGATTGTGCAAGATCCTTCCTGCATCTAGAACCTTTCAACCCTACAACTGTTCTGAGAAGGATAAACAAGTAAATAAAAAATCATATATAATATTTAAATCTTTCAACTCAGGATAAACATCTACAGTATCTCACAGGAGTACGTCCCTCCCATTTTTGTAAATATTTTATTATATCTTTTCATGTGACAACACTGAAGAAATTACACTTTGCTACAATGTAAAGTAGTGAGTGTACAGCTTGTATAACAGTGTAAATTTACTGTCCCTTCAAAATAACTCAACACACAGCCAGTGGTGTATTTTGGCCTCGGCCGACTAGGCCTAGGCCTAGGGTGGCACTTTCCTGGGGGCGGCGGCCCGCACCAGGTGGCCCCACCTCTAAAAAAAACAATTTTTTTTTTTTTTTTTTTACTTTTGCAAAGTATTTTACCAGAAAGGATTCATTGAGATTTCACTAATTTTCAAGTATGTCCTGGGTAGGCAAGGCCTAGGCTTTCACTTTCCAGGGGGCAGCAAAAAACCTCACCACTAAATGGGTTACTCACAGAGCACCGAAATGACGTCAACATTTTGGTGTTCTGTAGTTCCCTGCACTTCGGGGAATAAAATTTCCCCATCCTGCAGTGAATTCACCATTCACCGCAGGGTCCCCAAAAGTGCATGGAGTCAGCCGCTGAATGCTGCCACCGCAAACCCGTGGCCTGCTGTTTTCAAAAGAACTACTGAACTACAAGGTCTGGAATTTACATATAAGATCCTATGTTTGATAATAAAAAGTTCTGTTACAGAAAAAAGAAACTGCTATTAAAAAAAAGGGGGAAATTTTACCCAAAAAAATCTGAAAAATGACTAAAAGGCACTAAAAAAAAAAATCAATAAATAAAAGACTTTTTACTGCAGATTAAAATAATAAATGGTTTATTAGATATTGCATAAAAATGGGAATATTTTTAACATTGAAACCTATGGGGTTCGCCTGAATAAACCTGTTGATTGAAACCACCGAACATCAGGGCATTTCACTGCCATTTCTCTGCTGTTTGGTGTTCTCTGAATAGATTAACCATTACTTCTCTATGGGGATTTGCACTGCCTTCAAACAGCACCGTACTTGCTGGCAGTTCGCCAAACTTGTGTGTGAGCATATCACCAGAGCAGTGGTGTACTTAAGGGAGTGGCAGAGGGCGGGCCGACACAGGTACCAGTGATTATTGCGGTGTCATTAGGGGGTACTAGGAGGTGCCACTGTCATGTGTGTCAGCTTTGAGCTGTGATCTCAATCAACGAGCAGCGGAGCAGGGCGTTTGCATACTGAATAAAATCGAATAGAATAAAAAAAAACCTCTCCTCCCTCCATAGCTCCTCCCCTGCCCGCAGCAGCTCTAGGAAGGGGAGGGGGATGTGATTTGTGTGCAGAGAGAGAAGATGACAGTATACGGCAGGTAAGGGGGGGTATCAGCAGAATATGAAGCCCTGTCTGCTTACTGCTGTTTAAAATGGACCTTTCCTTAACCAGCACTAGAAATTTGTCATTGAGCTGCCTGGCTCCTGGTGAGGCTGCGTGCGTGCAGGTCACGCAGTCCAGCCAGTCAGGTGGTACGGAGTCTCAGTACCACCTGACTGGCTGAACCACATGACACACATGCACACAGCTGCCCGCCCTTTGGTTATCACGGACTCTCACTCTATTCTGGACTGAACACCCACTGGGAAGGAAATCAAAGCCACGGTGCACCCTCTGGCAGTGGCACCCCACTGCTGACAAGATGGCTCCACGCACAGGCACAGCCGCAATCCTCACGTGGCCTGGAGGGACCTCCTGCTGAGTCCGTACACAGTCCCTGCTGACTCTGCACACAGTCCTACCGCGGACAGAGGCCAGTAAATAGAGAATAAATAATTGCTGTGTGCTCATATACACTCAGCTTGCTGGGAGTTTTATTACAGTGGATTCTGATGCACTCATACACACCGCACATTGCATTGCTGGGAGTTTTATTGCTGTGGATTCTGATACACTGACACACACCACACATTGCATTGCTGTGAGTTTTATTGCTGTGAATTCTTTTTTGTACTTAATTTTTTTTTTATTTTGGAAAATAAGGGTCACAAAACGACCTGCAATGATGACCTCGTAGGGCCAAAAAGCAAATGCACAGATGTAACATGTAAAAGGGGAGGGGGGGTTGTCTCAGAAGGAAATGGCAAAAATCGAAAAAATGGGGGATAATAATGATGAAAGTCGTCAAAGAAAAGTCTCAGTAGAAATCAAAGTCCTCAAAAGTTAGCACAAACGTCAGGTAAATTGTAGTTAGGAAAAATATCGGCTAGCGGTGGGATAGGTGGGGGGGTCAAATTAAAAACAAAAACAAAACGGAAACAAGGGAGCCGAAGATGTACATCAGAATCGAAGCAAGCCTGGCACCAAAAAAAATAAATAACGGAGGTCAAAAAAGAGGACCCAGAAGCCTCTTCAGCCGGTATCCAGCCAAAGGGCTGTGTGAGCAGTTCCACCAGAAAAGTATGCTGCAGTTAACGCTCGTCGGGCCAGCCAGCGCCATGTAGAATCAGCTGCGTAGTAATCCTCCCCACGAGGCAGATAGTCCATCGGTGCCACTCCGAAGGACCACTCAGCACCCGCAGAAAGCCCCATTGACGCAGGCATCCCAAGGGGAGATCCGCCGGCTCGCTCCACAGCATCCTCAACAACTCCTCTGTGGGTGACCGGTGCCACCTCGCCATCCGGGACAGGTACAGCTTCCGGCAGCAGAAGGGCCAGCATCCGATCTACCTCCAGGTCTCCCGGTACCTCACTGCGAGCCACCTCTTCCACCGCCTCAGTCTCGGTCGGCGTCCCCGGTACAAGCCCCGCGGCCAACAGTCCCACGTCTATCGGTGCAGCAGCAGCCTCATACACTTGTCTCCCGGCCGTGCGCCCCCTCCGACACGCAGATGGCAGGCGCGGTCTGTGATCTGGGCCTCCAGGCCCACCATTCCACACATCAACCTCTGCAGCCAGACATCTGTCAGGTTCAGCATCCCCCGGTGTCTCTTCCTCCTGGTCCTCAGTCTCCTGGTCAGCTCCCAGCAATGCCATCAGCCGCCGCCATGAACTGCAGGTAAGTGGACTCTCTTTGTCCCCCGGGGTCCGACCGAGACAGGCCTCGAGGGCATCAAACCAAGCCTCCATCCGACTGGCAAGTGGAGGGTGGTCCAAATTACACCGCTCTGATCGCATCTCCGGGTCCCTCGCCAGCGGAACAGCAGGTGCAGCCGGAGGATGGGGGCCCTCCATCCCCACTCTCTGCATCCGACAAGTCCCCATCAGAGGTGCGTCTCAGGGAAACAAAGAGCGAGATGTCCAGGTGGCAAAAAGAAAAAGGCCTCAAAATGGCCGACGGCCGATCAGCATTACCAGAAGGCTTTCACATAGAACTCAGCTGTGCTCCGGCGAAGGGGGCAATAACGGGCCCCGGAGCAATCCCCGTAATGGCCAGACGTGCAGGGTCTCCACTGGTGAGTTATCCACAGAAAAAGTCAAGCTAAAAAACCCCCATAACAGGAGAGTTCTTCAGAGCTCCACACGTCTGCCATCATGCAGAGCTGGCCAAGCCCCCCTTATTGCTGTGAATTCTGATACGCTGACACACACCACACATTGCATTGCTGCAAGTTTTATTGCAGTGGATTCTGATACGCTGACACACACCACACATTGCATTGCTGGGAGTTTTATTGCAGTGGATTCTGATGCACTCATACACACCACACATTGCATTGCTGGAAGTTTTATTGCTGTGGAATCTGATACGCTGACACACACACCGCACATTGCATTGCTGGGAGTTTTATTGCTGTGGATTCTGATACACTCATACACACACTGCACATTGCATTGCTGGAATTTTTATTGCTGTGGATTCTGATACGCTGACGCACACCAAACATTGCATTGCTGGGAGTTTTATTGCTGTGGATTCTGTGATACACACTGCATATTACTGTGAGTTTTATTGCCCTGGAGCTCTGAGATACGCTCATACACACTGCAGATTACTGTGAGTTTTATTGCTGTGCAGTTCTGTGATATGCTCATACACAGTGCACATTTCTGTGGGTTTTATTGCTGTGCAGCTCTGATATCCTCATACACAATGCACATTTCTGTGAGTTTATTGCTGTGCAGCTCTGTGATACGCTCATATTCAGTACACGTTTCTGTGGGTTTTATTGTTCAACCAATTAGAGCGGCTGTGATCCAGTTTACTTGACATGCGTGGCTGTTCTTTGTAAAAATGCTTGAATTTAAACATTTCATAATTTTATTTATCTCAATAGATACATTTGAAATGGTATACAAAATATACAAGTAGGCACTTGGTATCCACTTTTAATATAAAGAGAGGAAAAGGCGGAGCTCTAAGAGGAAAAGGTGGAGCTTAAAGAGGAAGGGTGGGGATTAACCAGGAAAAGGTGTGCCTTTGACAGGAAGGGGTGCCACAAATTTAAATTCGGGGGGTGCACGAGTTTAGTCAGGCCTAGGGCAGCACAAAACCTAAATACACCACTGCACACAGCCATTAATGTCTAAACCGCTGGCAACAAAAGGGAGTACACGTTTGCCTTCTTTTGGATCAACAGCATTAGGTAATGTGTGAAAGGCTAAACATGATGGATGGCTGTGTAACTTTGTAACTATGTAACCATCGCTGCTCACTCCTTTTTAACAACTGCTCTGCTGTTAATGCATACTCCTATATAGACCCTTCTATGTGGCCATTACTCACTCCACCATTGGCCTATCTACCTTAGCCTCTAATACATTCCCTCTGCCCACTCCCCCTAGCCAACCCATAACATCTTAATTGCCACTATGGAGCCCCTGAGCACCCACACCTAGCATTACTAAACTCATGCAATACTGCTATTGCCAAACCCTCAAAAACATCCTGAAAGTCTTCTGTAGTCACCTCCTGAAGAGCGATTTTCACTGACTCTACCATTATACCTTTATGGGCTTTTTCCTTGAGGTTGTGTATGTGAACGGGCTTGGTACTGTACAGTTTAATTAAGAATGGCTCCCAAACGAACCAGCAAGCTAAGTTGTCCCTCACCCATGTGCCATCAGAAAGAGTAATGTTTAGCTGATGAAATCATTGAATGACATGAGCGTGCATCAGCCCCTGGATAATTAGGACTTTTATAGTATTTCTGTACCGCAGAGCATTGCAGCCAAACATGAATAAATTACATCTGTCTCATAAGGGGTCAGCTGAGGTAACAGGGGAAACTTCTATTACATATTTTTTTCCCCAAAATTAATTTTAAAAATTTAATAAAACCATGGGGAGTCTAGATATTAACAGCTTCACCTTAGGAGCATTATGTTAAGATATTGTGGTTATGGACTGAAGCGTGCCTATTTAATAGACCAATACTTTATAAAATCAACAGCAGAAATAAACATTATCATATTCATCAATAAAGCCAAGCTGTGACAATTTTGCTCTTAATGACAATTAATTTCATTTTATGTTACCTCCACAATATGGGGCCTATATTTGTAAACAATACTTACTTATTTTCCCCTGTTTCTCATCTCTACGGGAATGATAGACATATGACTTGGATAACAAATATGTAACTGGCGGTGCGATGGCAGTCGCTGTTGGATCTTGTGGTGGTTCTCTTTTGTAGTGCCGTCCACATATGATATGAAAAACAATGAAGAAATACAATAGTGTAGACGAAAAAAAATTGTTCAATGGAGATACGTGTTATACTGCTCCCACTCACAAAGGAAGAGGCTCTTCCTTTGTGAGTGGGAGTAGTATAACACGTATCTCCATTGAACACATTTTTTTCGTCTACACTATTGTATTTCTTCATTGTTTTTCATATCATATGTGGACGACACTACAAAAGAGAACCACCACAAGATCCAACAGCGACTGCCATCGCGCCGCCAGTTACGTATTTGTTTTCCATTGTTCACTGGTTTGGGGGAAACCACTGATTGCTGGCTGGCTTTGGAGATTTGGTGGCGGTACAGGCGGGGGCGCCTACCACTTTGGTTGTATATGACTTGGATAGTTGCCCTGTATGCCATTATAATTTTGAGACTGATAATAAAAAAGATGCTTTAATTGAACTTTTGTTATTTTGCACTCTTAATATCTTTTAAAACTCAAGAAAGAACAATGTATCCTTTTAAATAGCAGCATCTATTCATGACAAGATTTCTTACATTCAATTACAGTGTCAGTCAGACCTGCTGATTTGTTACAGGATACTGTGGCTCCCTTTTGTGAATTTTAAGACCTGCTGATTTGTGCGGAAGGAGAAAAAAAAACTTCATGTATTTTACTATGTATAAGATATTGACTAGTTTGTTATAATCTACCTTTAGAACTACAAAGCGCTTCAGAACTAGGGACTCTCTTCCAGCTGAGCTATTAAGTATAACTGCCGGGCTCATTAATACTAATGGCTCCGGTCCTATTCCTGAAATGCACAACTCTGTAGCTCCATTGCAGTTACGTCTATATAATCTACATTGATGATTCTTATCCATTGCATAGGAAGTGCTAATTCTGAGGAAGCAACAGAATAATAATCCATTCCAACGTAATTTGTTATCCTTTCGTTTTTTTCCCATTACTGGCAGCAAATGATAACAGTGAGGGTGCAAGCGGGGCTGCCGGTATCGTTCAGCAGCTCCCTGATGTAACAATGGGACTCACTGATACAAACAGAGCTTTGTAAAACCATGGTTGCAAGTTTTAATACTTCGTAAAATCGAATGACAATACAAACATAACCCCTTCACTACCATGTATACACGATCAGCAGTAGCACACACCAGTGCTGGATTAAGGCTTTCATGGGCCTGGAATGGAAGAGTTGGGTTTGCCCCCTTCTTCTCACCTCCCAATGTGCCATTATCAGGGGCTGGCTGGAATTTTTTTGCGTTGGGGCGCAAGTATAACCAAGAGGCCTATAGTGCAGCAACTTGCCCCCCCACTTCAGCCGCTCTTCTCTGCTCTTAATTGCGGCCTTCATATCGTCAATTTAATTGTTCTATTTTTACACGTTACATAGTCATATTTGGTATCATTGGCCTTACCAATGATACCTCAAATGACCCTGTAACTGCGACAGTTCCAGAGATACTGGCGTTCAAACATAGTTATCCTTTCTTTGGGGGCTATTATGGGGCATTGGCCTGGAGTTCCAGCACCAGTAACCCTCTGTTAATCTGGTTTTGGCAGATACAGCAGCCTAAGATCGTGTTAACACACTCTGAGGCCATGCTATAACACTGCAAATTAAATTTATTGCAAACAAATTTCATTTACATTTAGGCTCCAGGAGGTGCCCCAAAGTTTAAGCACCCTGAGCATCAGGATCGAGGAGCAAACACATTATAAAATTAGCTGGACAGATGTCAAAATGACATCTCTCCAGCTGATCACACACAGAGCTCAGAAGTGTAGTACCTCTCTTTGGCCAGCAGATGGTGATATCTCCCTGCCAAATAGGTTATTACAGTACGGAATACATTGGGAATATTCCCAAATATTTCTTATTTTATAATTAATTTACAATGATTTTCCAAAAAGATTCACGTTCATGTCTTCTTGCAAAATCACTTGCTAGTGAAGGGGTTAAAGAAGCAACGCTGCAATACAGGCCATATTTCAAGATCAGTATATAGTAAAGGAATCCCATATTGTTCTGATGTATAACAAAATAAAATAACAATGAAAACCTTCAGCCTTGACTCCTAACAATATATATTCTTGTGTATTGAGAGACAGTCTTCAGCAAGCTTCAGATAATTTATATATATTGAAGGAGGTCAAAGCCCTGCATGGTACATCCAGCAGAATTGAAACTCCTCGTCCCACAAAAGCACATGGTGAAACCGTTAATAGTCTCTGTTCTAGGACCAGAGATCCTCACATCTTTAATTGCAATTACTTTATTCTCCTTTTTGGATGTTTCTATAAACAATAATATGAAATTCACTACATTGCTTTGCCCTTGCAGAATTTCAATAAGCAGATTTATTGTGGTATTATTTAAAAATAACCAGGATGTTACGACATTTTTAAGGATTATCATAAAAACAATTAGAAGAGATAAATGGTTTTATCCCAATTAATTACTTAGACGCATGCACTAATTCATCTGATCTTTAACTTCCCAATAAATCTACCCACATGTGAGCAATAGATTAAAATGTAATCACTAAGGGTGCAAGAATTAATTATTATAAAAAATGTCTCCACCCTTAAAGCAGAACATTTTATATATTTTAATGCAGTTTAGTTTATGTTAAAGTGGTATAATACAGTATAAGTTTGTATTCCACACTGGTTTTATACAACTGTTTTTAATTACCTTCTTTAAGTACAGTTTTTGTGATTCCAACTTTGCCCCCAAGGGCCCTATCACCTCCTTCTTGCTAGCGCTCACATAAATTATCGCTAGGTTAAATGTGGGGATAGCGTGCTGCACACATCACCTCCTGATCACTAACGGGTTAAAAAATCCATTAGCGCATCGGTATTAGTCCCTAGTCTTATTCCGCAATCACTCTGTGGACCTGCAGGATCTTGAAAAAGGCGAGATCCTGCCGGTCATGTGACCCGGTAGCAGAAGCCTCCATGGAGTCCTCGGGGCTCCATGGAGGGGATGCTCGCAATGGCGCTTTAGCGCTGCCCCGAGCATCCTGGAGCCTAGCGACCACTACGGGGCAGGCCTCCGATCCAGGACCAGCACCTTACTTGCAATACCACAATACAAAAAGAAAGTGTCTCGATCCTCATTTTCCTACAGAGCACCGCAATTATGGAATACCCTCCCAGACGCCATCAAATCTTCCCCCAGTCTAAAGTCACTTAAGAGCTCCCTATTAACATACCTCAATAAGGAATGCAACTGTAAACATGTAACATAGTGACTATATTTCCTACATATTTATTTTCTGTTAATCTGTATATTTGTTTTGTGATAATTTCTTGCATTTTACTACTTTGTATTTCTGTAACAATTGAACCCAGGACATACTTGAAAACGAGAGAAATCTCAATGTATCCTTCCTGGTAAAATCCTATATAAATAAATAAAATAATGCTGCTGGATTCAGAAATAAGCAAATAATTTGGGTGCACTCTGGACTCAAATTCATATACAGTATATTCACTGCATATATGACTTATCTTTAGGGCTGGTGCCAGACGAGCGCATTTTGTACGGACTGTGCGCCCGTGCAGTACGGACGCACTGTCTGACGGAAGATGCAGTAGTGGCCACACAGTCCGTTTTTTAAACTGACTTTATTTTTGACGGATGTAGCAGGGAAAATAAATTAAATATGAAAACCATTTTGTCCGTCAAAAATGCTGGACGTATAAATGCAGTCCGTCTGACCTCGTTCACTCACACACAAAGCTATGCGGGAGTTGCGGACGCAGCGCACTCTACACATCCGTTCTAGTGGTTTTACGTTCTTGCCTAACTTGCATCCGTTTGCCACGTGCATTGTGCGCCCGCAGTTCGGTGCGGACGCACTTCGTGTGGGGGGCTCCATTGGCGAATATTCTATGCTGCGATGGACCTTATTATGTGCGCAAAAACGGACGTTCACTCTAAGCTCGTCTGACACGAGCCTAAGGGAGTTCACTCCCCTTGATTCCTCCTCCGCTCGACCTTTGTTTAGTTATAAAGGATTTTACAGGAAGGATACATTGAGATTTCTCTCGTTTTCAAGTATGGTTCAAGAACATTGAATTGTTACAGTTGTTACAGAAATAAAGTAATACAATGCAAGATATTTAAAAAATTACGTCATTTTCAGGAGACCCCCCCCCCCCCAGCAAAGCCGGGAGATCGCCTGAAGGGAGGGGGGATCCTTTCGGATCCCTCTCCCTCCCGATCGGGAGGTCTACAAAAAAAGACAGGCACCTCTTTGAAAGTCAGAGCCTGCCCTTCTAAGCGATGCCTGTCTTTAACCCCTTAAGTGCCATATCGCAATCTGGCGCCATTCGGCACCGGATCGCGATCTAGCTCCGGTGGGGGCTGCCATCTAGGATGGCGGCTCCACCTCCGGGTCCCCCCTCGGCACCGGATGTCATTGCGCATGGCGTGATGACATCAGTTAGCTGGTAACCCCTAGCTGCCCAGGGATTTCCCAAGGAAATCCCCTGGTGGAGATAGGGGGTTCCTTTGAACCCCCATATCTCCAGAACTTTCAAATGCTACCAAACATGTCCATGTTTCAAGTAACACAAAATTAATAAAAATAATTTTTTTAAAAAAGCATTTTTTGTGTGTGTGTTTTTTATTAATGCAGCATCATTGTTCCCATTTCAATTATAATGTGAACAATGATGCTGCACTAATGATTTTGTTCTATGGGGTGCGTTTGCTAAAAATCACGTAATTCCCCCCTAAAAAATTTAACTAATCCCCAGTTCTAATTTTTTTAACAAGCGCACCCCATAGAAAATATAAACGTGAAGGCTTGTGTGATAAAATACTGCAAGAAGAAAAAATAGGAGGCGCTGGGATGGCAATAATCCCTCACAAACTATGTACTATATGGCAGCTATTTCCTAAAAGGGAATTCCCTACCATAACCCTTCAAAATACACAGAATACAACATAGTTACATAGTTACATAGTTATATAGACTGAAAAAAGACATGCGTCCATCGGGTTCAGCCTCTCCCACATAACCTACTGCTGTTGATCCAAAAGAAGGCAAAAAACCAAGTCTGAAATGCTTGCCAATATGTAACATACTGGGAAAAAATTCCTTCTTGACCCCAGAATGGCAGTCAGATTTCTCCTTGGATCAAGAAGCTTTTACCCACATATTAAATATTATAACCCTTAATATTCTGTGTCTGCAGGAAGTCATCCAGTCGTTTTTTAAAAGTCTGTACAGACTCAGACCCAACCACCTCAACAGGCAGAGAATTCCACAGCTTTATTGTTCTCACCGTAAAATAACCCTTCCTATGCTTTAAGCTAAATTTTCTTTCTTCCAGTCTAAATGGATGACCCCTTGTCCTATGTATAGTCATGTTTATGAATAGGTTATCAGACAATGGTTGATAATGGCCCCGTATATATTTATATAAGGTTATCAGATCCCCTCTAAGGCGCCGTTTCTCTAAACTAAACAGGTTTAAGCTTGTTAGTCTTGCCTCATAACTTAACCCTTCCATTCCCCTTATTAATTTAGTTGCCCGTCTCTGCACTTTTTCTAACGCTATAATATCTTTTTTTAAGACCGGTGCCCAAAATTGCACGGCATATTCAAGGTGCGGCCTGACCATTGATTTATACAGAGGCAAAATTATGTTTTCATCCCGTGAGTGAACTCCCCTTTTAATGCATGCCAATACTTTGCTTGCCTTGGCAGCTGCTGTTTGACATTGCACATTGTTACTTAGTTTGAAGTCTATGATTATTCCCTGCTTGGATTTCCCTAACTCCGTACCATTTAGGGTATAAATTACTTGTGTGTTCTTCACTCCAAAGTGCATAACTTTGCATTTATCTACATTAAATTTCATCTGCCATTTAAGTGCCCAGTCCCCCAATCTATCTAAATCCTTCTGCAGCGAAGTAACATCCTGCTCACATTGTATTACTTTTCCTAGTTTTGTGTCATCTGCAAACACTGATACATGACTTTCAATGCCTATCTCAAGGTCATTTATAAATAAATTGAATAGTATTGGTCCTATAACAGACCCCTGAGGGACACCGCTTACCACTGGAGTCCATCTTGAAAATGTACCATTTATGACCACTCTCTGTACCCTATCTTTTAGCCAGTTTTCTATCCAAGAACAAGTATTTTCATCTAGACCAATTTTTCTTAATTTAAATAGTAACCTTTTGTGTGGAACTGTGTCGAATGCTTTGGCAAAATCTAAGTAAATCACATCCACTGCGACCCCCTGATCTATACTTCTACTTACTTCCTCATAGAACGTAATTCGGTTAGTCTGACATGATCTGTGTTTCATGAAACCATGCTGATTTTTGCCAATAACATTATACCTCCCAATAAAACACAATTTTGGAAAGCGCCTCTATAGCCCACAGACTGTATGAGATAATAGGTGTATATATCTTATGTGTCAAACACCCCCACACACTGTGTGAGCACACAAAATATTACCCTTTTTCCGTGGTAATAGGTTATACAGCCACTCTTAGACAGGATACTGTCAGAGCAGTTCAGATATGAAATTTCTATATTTCGCAGGACTATTTAAATTTGGGTCCAGGAATTACTTCACCCAGGCAATTCGTCTGCGTGGCTAAAATGTAACAAGAATAGGCGTTCTAAAGACAATGGATAAGCTAAACTCGTTGTCTTTACGCAAACAAGGGAAGACATTTCCATTGATCAGAGACGGTCTTAATTGATTCTGGTTGTGAAAAAAAAACAGATGTTAGATCAAATTGCTTAGAAGTAAGGGAACACAATGACTGCTGATTTTATCCTAGTATATGTATTCCAGGACATTGTGTTTATTTTGTCAGATCGAAGCTCTGAAAGCCATATAAACATTTGGACAATGGGTTGCCCAACCTGTAGAAGGAAAAAACCCAGAGAAGGTTAAATAACCAGTTTGTAATGCTATACTATTCATCGATATGATCTAACACTATATGGTATTTGAATATTAACTTATGTGGTCAGTTATAATAGATAATCTGGGTGTCTTATAAAAGACAGAGGCCATACCACATTTAATTGATTATTACATAACAATGTCTTGGGTACTAACATTTATAAAACAGATTAAG
This sequence comes from Leptobrachium leishanense, assembly GCA_009667805.1. Classification (NCBI taxonomy): domain Eukaryota; kingdom Metazoa; phylum Chordata; class Amphibia; order Anura; family Megophryidae; genus Leptobrachium; species Leptobrachium leishanense. The sequence continues at coordinate 87,341,715 of CM019067.1, read as the reverse complement.
TCTGGTAATTATGAATGAATCTTAAAGACGATATCACAAAGGAATGCATGTCTTCAGAACCACCTCATACCCACATATCTCTGGATATAAATAAGGGGTGTATGAAATGCACACACGCCGTGGTGAAGTATGCCGGCGATTCAACAATAGAAATAATATTGATATTGTTAATAAAATCTATGGAGTCCTGGGATATTGGATAAAACGACCCCAAACCAGTAAAAGATTGGCCAAATACATAAATTAATTCCTGCAGAAAGTTGATGGTTGATCTGAGAGCGCCATCTGCTGGCCAGGTAATATAACACCTGGACAGACCCCTGGAGTTAATGAATATATATATCCTCCAATCAAATGAGGCCACATAGTGGTGGACTAGATCTAAAACTGGGCGGGAAACCACTATATAGGGGGGGATACTCCAGAGGAGAGAACAACACTTAGAAAAGAGACCCTGAAAGAAAGCTTGGGAGAGACCTGAGGGACGCTTGGAGGGGAGAAAGGGCAGATACCATCAGCCACTCCAATAAGACGTGACCACACCCTAATCTTCCACCATTCTATCTTCACTCACTACCAGATGCTAAAGTATACTTGAATAACTTGATATCTATTTCCTAATTGCATAGTCCTTACTTTAGATGTCCATCACAAATTAAAGGAATATAAATGAATTATTTTGCTGTTGAAGCCTAAACAGTAGATAGTATCAGCCTTTCCGCTCTACTGCAGATGAGCGCTACGGGAGAAACTATTACGGCTGCCTACTTGCGCCATAATTTAGTGAAATTATTTATATTCCAAGAATACTGGATGTGGACATCTAAAGATCAATTGTGTACCCATAGTGAGATACGCTGGAACCGTGAAATAGTTTTTATATGTCAAGTGCCGTCAGCCCCATTAGTAAAACTAGCATAACTCCTTCCATATCCATCTTGCAACCCTTCCGATTGAATGCATGTAAGTCAATAGGAAGCTTTGGGTTAACGCAGGCCTCAAAATTTACACTCGCCTACTCGCATTTGGCGAGTGGAAATTACATGAGGGCGAGTGGAAATGCAGATGCAGGGCAGGATAAGGGTTAGGTGGGACAACTAGTGGCGAGTAACTCTTAAGGCCTGGCTAGTAGCTTGGGACTTGAAATTTTGAGCCCTGGGTTAACGTATATTGAATGAAGTGCTGTGATTGATCTGTGGAAGAGATAGTCTACCTATCGAGTGTGTTATGTATCTCCCTGAAGGAAGCTGCACTTAGTGAATAGGCCCCCCACAATAATAAATTGTGGTGCAGGTGAAGCCCAGTAACTAAGTGTTTAATTTAGCCAGGTGGAGGATTGGTTTATAATGGGAAAGGTTTAAGTGAATAGAAGAGAGCTTGGTGTTTAAGAACTGAGGCGTGTATATCTGTGGTGTGGTCTATAAACCTAAAATATTTGTCCATTCGATTATTGCATGTCGCAGTATCGCTACTAATCACGATCTATAATTACTTTTTAAATTGCATCTTGCTAATCCGTTGATAAGATATGATTGTATGAAACTTGACGTGTGAATAAATTTTGGTTTGAATTGTTTTACCGTTACGCAGTATCATATCATCTTTATTAATTTTATTGTGTCTAAAAATATCTAGATAGCATCTAAAGAACTCGGGATAACGCTCCATGTATTTGTGAAGACGTATATTCATTGATTGGTTATTAATCCTTATCTTAAGGGTAAAATACCAATTTATACCACTGGTATTGGAGGCACTGTCAATAATATTTAGAAGAGAGAGACACACTCCAGAGCGCAAACCTGTACCTAATGAAAGAGTGGGAGGAGAGGTCTTTTCTCTCTAGGTGGCGTAATGCTCAAAGGTTGAGTCTATATGTACATATATTCACACAAAATTGCATACATTTACACAAAATTGCATAAGCAAAGATGAAAGCATACATATATCATATAAAATTTAAAAACAGCATTGCATATATGGTCTGGTTGATATAAAAGATCCTTTGTAATGCAGTTTAGTGGTATATCGCCACCGAGTGTCCGTATTTCAAAAAGTCTTTCAATTGAAGAAATGTGTAATAAATAAAAGTTCTTTCCGATCTGCCGCAGTTCTCTGTCTCTCTTGTACCTCCGGGAGAACAGGAGAGTGTGATTAGAATTGTGCCAAGCACTGCATATTATTAGTCTGAATGATGGATGCACACTTACGCAGGTTTATTCCTCGTGCTGCAAGCGGCTGGTCTGTGAAACCACTTTTCTTTTGGTGCTTACTCCTCTGTTCCTGTGGTGATCGGTCCCAGGGCGCAGCAGATCCAGGACTTCCCTTCTGAGGGTGCTAGGATTCTTTGTATGGTGCCTTGGTTGAAAACAATACCGGAAGCAGGGATGGCCAATAAAGAAGTGGATTTTATTCACATAAGTATAAAAAAACAATAAAATGGGCTTGGTGGAGATATAAAACAAATTAAAATAAATGGTGTCCTTTAAAATGCGTTTCACCGCTCAGGTGGTGGCTTCATCAGTCATGGATGAGTTGGTGTATATGGACAGGTCTTATAAAGGGTTTTACTTTCTGTTTTGGCGCTGAAAGCTGCCAAGAAACTGTGGGTGCTACCATCTTGGGGGAGTGGTAATGTTTTCTAGCTGCCTGATTGGTCACGCCATGTCACTTCCTGTTTGGTGGCCATCTTAAGTGGGGCACTTCCTGTTTCAGCGATTCCAGTTTCAATTTCGGCGGCCATGTTTGTAGAGCAGTCCTAATATGGCAATTCCGGCGGCCATGTTGGTCAAAAATATATCTAAAATAAGAAAAATACACGTCATAATTAATATATCCCTGACCTATTAACCCTTTCACTGCGGAGGACGCGCTCAGCGTGTCCACCCGCAGTGTCGTTCCATGCGGAGGATGCGCTGAGCGCGTCCTCCTTTTGCGGCCAGCGATCGGCCGGATTCCGGTCGATCGCTGTGCCCCCCGGTGCGGGCTGACATCCTCGATGTCAGCCCAGCACTCGGGGACCCCGGCGGGGCCATTAGATGTCATTGCGGTGGCACGATGACATCTAATTCAGGCACCCCCCCGCATGTACAGAGGAGGCGTCTGAAAGGGAGGGGGGAGGTCCTTCGGACCTCTCTCCCTCCCGATCGCCGGGGTGCACTGGGTTAAGCCAGGCACCATTTGGAAGGGCACAGCCTGCCCTTCCAAACGGTGGCTGTCATTAACCCCTGGGGAGCCGGATCACGATTCGGCGCTGAAAAACACCGGATAGTGATCCTTTCCCGGAGGTGGCCGACATCTTGGATGTCGGCCAAGCCTCCGGGAACTCTCCCTGAGGACTGGCGTCATCGTGCATAGTACGATGACGCCAGTCCTGGAGTTAACCCCTAGCTGCTAGCAATGGTGGTGATAGGGGGTTCCAATGAACCCCCTATCTCCCGATCCGTGGCAGCTAGGGGTTAATGTTTGATATGGTTGGATCGGCCAGAGCATGGCCTTTCCAACGATACCAAACTTGAACATGTAAAAAGTTTTTTAAATAATAAAAAAATTAAAAATAAAAAGATATTTCAATAAAAAATTATATAAAAAATATAAACAAGTTTTTTTTTTGGTTTTGTTAATGCAGCAATATTGTTCCCATTTCAATTATAATGTGAACAATGATGCTGCACTAACGATTTTTGTATGCGGTGCGTTTGTTAGAAATAGCGAAATTTTCCCCAAAGCAAAATGTAACGAGTCCCCATTTCTAATTTTTTTAACAAGCGCACCCCATAGAAAATATAACCACAAATGATCGCATGTTAAAATGTGAAAAAAAACCACTTTACACATTGTAAATTATTGAAAATTCGAATTTTATTGCATTTTTTTGTTATAATATACAGACAGGACATGACATATACATATAATAATGACATATTATGAATCTGCCGAGTCTGCCGGAAAGAACGATATATAATATGTCTGGGTCATATATCAAAATATGGCTTCAAAACGTGGTTAAACATGATGAGCGAAAGCGGTAAAAATGACCTCAGCACAGAGGTGTGAAAAGCCTCAGCAGCGAAAGGGTTAAAGAAGTCAATAATCTCTACAATACTGTTTTTCATAACATATATAAATGAGAACAAAAAGAAATTTACATAGCGCAACCAATATACACAAATATTATAAAATGTGGATAACCGGTAACCACTCACGTGGCTCAGAGCCTACAGTGTTAAGGCTCAATAATATGGCAGTGGGTCCTTTCAAGGATGACCCCGTTCCTTTTTGGCAATCCCTTGCAGATGTACATACATGGAAAACACAATGGGAGAAAATAATAGTGCAATACTGTATTTTCCCACAAAAACTGTTTAGCTCTTATGAATAAACTCACATGGCCCAGAGCCTGTGAAGAGGACACTGGCTCGGTATGCATGCCTGCGGTGTAATATATAGGTACACCAACCTCCCTTTTCCTCTCGGAAAAATGGATGCCTCTCTCTGATGTAAAGATAAAAGGTCTTTATTCCAAAATTTAACAAGGATAAAAAGAGTAAAAACAAATACCGAAACGCGTTTCGCTGTGCTACAGCTTCAGTCGGTATAATTCGAACACAATCAATCTCATATATATAGGGGGGATAAAGAACAGACAGCACTCTCTAAAAATAGAAGAGTTGATTATTAAATGCATTTTTTAGGGAGTGGTAAAACCTGAATTCTCATTCTACAGTCTCCTTTAGGACGCTTTCAAGTTATCTTCCTGCTTCCTGCTGGGGTACAACAAGCATACGCACACCCAATCAGATGCCTCTTTAACGCTTGTGCATTTTTCTCCTGAAATGGAGTGTGAGCTGATGTAATTTTTGCTCCAGAAGTCCCTATTCAAAAAGCAGCTGTTCAAAGGCTGCTTGTTGACAGCCTTCTGTGTAGATCAGAGAACTCTGTTTTGAAGCACCATTCCAGTAGCAATGGACAGCTGGGTGGAGCACACTCCTGCCACCATTACAAGTTACATAGGCTGAAAAAAGACATGCGTCCATCAGGTTCAGCCTTTCACACATCACCTACTGCTATTGACCCAAAAGAAGGCAAAAAAAAACAGTCTGAAGCGCTCGCCAAAATGCAACACACTGGGAAAAAATTCCTTCTTGACCCCAGAATGGCGTCAGATTTCTCCTTGGATCAAGAAGCTTACCCACATATTAAATATTATGACCCTTAATATTCTGTGTCTGCAGGAAGTCATCCAGTCGCTTTGAAAAAATCTGTACTGTCTCTGACCCAACCACCTCAACAGGCAGAGAATTCCACAGCTTTATTGTTCTCACCGTAAAATAACCCTTCCTATGCTTTAGGCTGAATTTCCTTTTGTCCAGTCTAAATGGGTGAACTCGTGTCCTGTGTATAATCCTGTTAATGACTAGGTTTTCAGACAATGGTTTATAATGGCCCCGTATATATTTATATAAGGTTATCCAATCCCCTCTAAGGCGCCGTTTTTCTAAACCAAACAGGTTTAAGCTTGTTAGTCTTTCCTCATAACTTAAACCTTCCATTCCCCTTATTAATTTAGTCGCCCGTCTCTGCGCTTTTTCCAGTGCCATAAATATCCTTTCTTAAGACAGGTGCCCAAAATTGCACGGCATATTCAAGGTGCGGTCTTACCATTGATTTATAAAGAGGCAAAATTATGTTTTCATCCCGCGAGTGAATTCCCCTTTAATTAAGTGGATTAAGTGGTCATGTTGGCCAAGGTGTCCTTTCAACCTACATGTCTTTCATTTCAAAAAGTCAAGTTCTGTATTAGGACAATTTTCTACAATCCGACTATTTTTTTTCAAATGCACAAAATGGGGACTTCCGAAAAGGCCAACAGAAGTGAATTTCATGTTCTTTCTCAGTGTAATGCTTTCCAGGATAAAGACTTCCTTGACTTACTGCCTAGCAGTTTCCCTTATCATCCATGTTCAATAGCAAACAACAGAACCTTTTGCGAACATACAGACGTAATACACAAGTATGAAAGTGACACAAATTAAATCAGTCCATTGCCTTATATCAGTTCTTATCCCATAACCTTCATTCCACCCCAGCTTCATAACTGCCAGTGCTGGAAAATATGATCATAATGATAAGATTGAAAAGGATTGTGAGGATTGAGATTTTATCACAGGCATAAGAAAGGTTACAGGGACTCCCTATGAACTGTGAGTGACCTCTCAAAGTAATTTGAATGGCCACAGTGCCCTGAGTATCCTTATCCCTCCCCCACTTCTTGAGACTGTCTCAGAGGGCTGATTCAGCACTGTAAGTGCAAGCAGAGCCGTCTTTAATATTAACTGGGCAATGGGCGAATATTTTCTTGGGCCCCCCTTGAAATTTTGCTCTCCACTCCAACATCGAAAAAAAAAAGCCACACACATAGACTTGTCTCCTAAAACTAAAATCAACTAAATCATTATATTTTACAATTTTTTTTTACAATTACACATCCTACGCATACTGTAAAAACACTATCTCTGTGTGTATTTATTTATTTATTTATTAAGGATGATATGCTGCCCCCCAATACAAAAAACGCAGCGTGTATGAGCGTATCACAGTACGCCACAGCAATAAAATTCAAACACTCATACACACCATACATTAGAATTTTATTGCTGTGGCGCTCTGTGATACAGTAATGTGAGGTTTGTATAAGTGTATAACTGAGCTAGTAAATCAGACAACCGGGCGCCAGTGAACAACAGCGCTGCATAGTGTTAGATTTTAACTTTTATACTCATAGTCGTACTGCGAATAGGAAGTTAAACTCACAGTATTTTATGTACCCAGACAGACCCCAGAATCTGACATACCCAGCAGAGCCCAGAATCTGATATACCCAGCAGAGTCCAGAATCTGATATACCCAGCAGAGGCCAGAATCTGACATACCCAGCAGAGGACCGAATATGACATACCCAGCAGAGGCCAGAATCTGACATACCCAGCAGAGGCCAGAATCTGACATACCCAGCAGAGGCCAGAATCTGATATACCCAGCAGAGCCCAGAATCTGACATACCCAGCAGAGGCCAGAATCTGACATACCCAGCAGAGGCCAGAATCTGACATACCCAGCAGAGGCCAGAATCTGACATACCCAGCAGAGACCAGAATCTGACATACCCAGCAGAGGCCAGAATCTGATCTACCCAGCAGAGGCCAGAATCTGACATACCCAGCAGGGTTTCACATACCTAGCAGGGTTTCACATGCCCAGCAGAGTTTCACATGCCCAGCACATCATGCCCATCAGAGTTTCACATGCCCAGAACATCCCATCATGCCCAGCATAGTTTCACATGCCCATCACATCACGCCCAGCAGAGTTTCACTTCCCATCACATCACATCATGCCCAGCAGTGTTTCACTTCCCATCACATCATGCCCAGCAGAGTTTCACTTCCCATCACATCATGCCCAGCAGAGTTTCACATGCCCATCACATCACGCCCAGCAGAGTTTCACTTCCCATCACATCATGCCCAGCAGAGTTTCACATGCCCATCGCATCATGCCCAGCAGAGTTTCACATGCCGATCACATCACGCCCAGCAGAGTTTCACATGCCCATCACATCATGCCCAGCAGAGTTTCACATGCCCATCACATCACATCATGCCCAGCAGAGTTTCACATGCCCAGCACATCACATCATGCCCAGCAGAGATTCACATGCCCATCACATCACATCACGCCCAGCAGAGTTTCACTTCCCATCACATCATGCCCAGCAGATTTTCACATGCCCATCACATCACACCATGCCCAGCAGTTTCACATGCCCATCACATCATGCCCAACAGAGTTTCACATACCCATCACATGCCCAGTAGAGTTTCACATGCCCATCACATCATGCCCAGCAGAGTTTCACATGCCCATTACATCACATCATGCACAGCAGAGTTTCACATGCCCATCACATCATGCCCAGAAGAGTTTCACATGCCCATCACATCACATCATGCCCAGTAGAGTTTCACATGCCCATCACATCATGCCCAGCAGAGTTTCAAATGCCCATCACATCATGCCCAGCAGAGTTTCACATGCCCATCACATCATGCCCAGCAGAGTTTCACATACCCAGCAGTGCATCACATACCCAGCTGGGATCCGGTGAGAGAAGGGGAACTGCATATTGAAGAGGAGGCGAGGAGCCAACCGCATCTCTTGCGAGGCCTCACCTCCTCTCTGCGGTCACATGACATGTCCTTACACAGCACTCGATCGCAATGCCATGATTTTTGCAGGCTGGGAGCAGCTGCCTTGGGCCCCATAGCAATGACTGGGCCCGGGGCAGCTGCCCCTTTTACCCCGCGCTAAAGACGGCCCTGAGTGCAGGGCATTAGTCCTGCCCAGCAGCTGAGCACTGATTTCATGTTCCAGAATATTGGAATCTTTGGAACATAGACTCCACCAATAGCTGCTGTCAGTGTGATCCGGCATTGCGAGCCTTTGAATTGAATGGATATATGCATAAACATCCAGCATATTTTGTAGTCACCTGGCAGGTGCAGTTTAAAGGAAGCGATCAGGATGTCACATCAGGACCAGTGTTAAGTGAGCGCAACACTGGATTTAAGGTGATTTTGAACAAATTAAAAGAGTTAAAACAGGAGTGGCATACAAAGAGGGTCAGAATGGGTTAATGTTTAACCCTTTTCTTCCTCCTCTCCTGTATTAACCCTTGAGTATCCCTTTAAATGTTTCCGCTTATTTATATTCATTAATACTGGAACAAAAACTGAAATGAGGACGAAAGAAAAAAAATAAATTATTTTAGTGCATGGAGGAGTGATATTTAATCCATCCTTAATGATGAGTTCACATTACTATAAAGTGCTTTAAACTGCCAATACTATCAGGGATCTCACCTACTCAAGGAATAAAAATAGACCTGATGGAAAAACACAGATTGTGCATTTAATGAGTAACACATATATCATCTTCTGTTTATTAATTGAAGGAAGACTTATCCTCTTGAACAAGAAAATATATTGGGCAGTATTACTGCCCGCTAAAATGGGGGACGCTAAGGAGGAAAACCCGCACCTGCAGGTTTCTCCGTAGCGTCCCCTTTTTAGCTCCATATTACAGAGCAGGCGCTAATTCAGCACCCTGCCCCGTAACGCAGCACTAAGTGCTGCCGCAAGCATCCCCTTCATGGAGTCCACAGGACCTGCCAGTCACATGACCTGCAGGACCTCGGCTCTCGCGAGATCCTGCAGGTCGGCGGAGTGATTTGAAGAGGAAGACGAGGGACTTTTTTCCCTGTCTCACTCTGCTCCCAGCGGCCAGAAGATGTGGATTGAGCCGCCATTCTCGCCGTGGGATGAGAGGCGAGTATGTGATTTTTTTGAGGGTATTTGAAGCTGGTGATAAGTGATTACGCAGAAGCGGAATCAGCACCAGTTCCTAGCTGTGGGTAACTTTTGAGTTAACCGCAACGGGACGTAATTAGCGTTAGGACTTTGTAATGCTAATTAACTCTTTGCGCTCCCCATAAGCATAGAGAACGCAAAGTACAGTAAGCTCGTGCTGAAAAGCACAAGATCCGAATCGCTGACTTGTTTTTTAACGCGTTAGTGTTCGGAATGAAATATGGTCGGCCCACGCTAGGGCCACTTAAGCTGACATCAACTCTCACAGCTCAACACAGCTGAGCGCTAACGTTAGCATTAAGTACGTAAAAGGGCCCAACATCTTTCAGCGATTGTAAATAATACAGGCATTATGGAGTTCACAAATATTGTCACATCTTTTATGTCCCATGATTATTTTATCTGGCATCTGATTCAAAACTGAAAGACAGAATTGTAAATCACAAAAATAAGATGAGGGAAAAAAAAGGTACTTCGCCAAAAGAAAAAAAAAAAAAAGAAAACACGAGCGCAGTGCTCATTGCCAGTTGCAATGTGATCCATTTTCATCCAATTTTTATGACAAGGGATTGCTAACATCTACCCCAAAGCAGATGGCATGTGTCATACCAGGAAAACAAAACTGGTATTGTAATGTAACAGCTTGGAACACATGATATCAGCATTTATTTTTGATCAATTTGTTTCAGAAACAAAATAAAAATAAAAGCAAAATTCTAATGTTACTAAAAAATTTTATAAGAGAGTGTAACATAGCTGCTGTTGTACTGCTATGTATTCCGTTGTTTGACTGTTAATACATTGTTTTTTGCTCCAGCAATTCCAGCTTAAATCCTAAATATGTTTTTTAAAAAAAGCAGTTTTATAATTACATTTAATAGTTGCTGTTTAATTTCAAACAATATATAACTAATTATAATGCTTCACGGCACCATAACGCTTTATTGGGTCATAACTACTGTTACATTTTAATCGCCTAATTTAAATTTGGTCTAAACTAGTTTGCAGCACAAAACAAAAGCCATATTTCACCTAATTATTAGTTTGTACAGTGAACATTCAATATTGCTTTTAATTGCTTAACCTTTTCAATATCAAGCGCTTCTTGAAAAAAATATCATAAGACAAGTATGTTAACTATGAAGTTTCCACTTTAATTGTTAAATGTAAACTAGCAATTTTGCAATGAGAGAGGGTTGTTCTCATATTCATGTATTCATTTTATCATCATTTACAGAAATATTGCTGGAATAAAAAGTTCTAACTTCTAGATGGTGTCACTCATCTTACAATTTCCAACGGGGTCTGCAAATACAGCAAATGTAATAAAGATAGATAATAAAAATGGAGAGTTCTCCTGCTTATGGGTATTTGTAATGATCTTAATGAGATTAGTAGCAAAGCAGCTTCCACAAAATAGCAATAGAATATAAAAAATAATATCTGTATTTGACATAATGCCTCTATATGGAAATGACTGCATTGAATGATACCAACTCTAGTGACACCGTTGAGTGACGACCAAAATAATTAAATTTTCATACAGAACAAATATGGATTACTAACAGACCTCAAGACATATATCAGCAATCTGATTGACACTGTGTAGGTTCTTATATTTAGCTTTTAACTAGACAAGGCTAAACACTAGACTATAGGGGTTATTCAGGGGTTATATTGCCCCCAGCTCATATGGATATATTGCCCCCAAACACATGGATATATTGCCTCCAGCTCATATGGATATATTGCCCCCAAACACATGGTTGGATATACTGCCCCAGCTCATATGGATATATTTGCCCCATGCCAGCTCATATGGATATGTTTGCCCCAGCTCATATGGCTGTATTTGCCACAGGCCAGCTAATATGGATATGTTTGCCCCAGTTCATATGGATATGATTGCCCCAGCTCATATGGATATGTTTGCCCCAGCTCATATGGATATGTTTGCCCCAGCTCATATGAATGTGTTTGCCCTAGGCCAGCTCATATAGATATTGTCACGGAATGGCCCAGCACCCTCAGCCAGGGGCGGTGCAGTGACAGTGGTGGCTATGGACACTTAGGTGCGGTGGCACGCACCTAGTTTTGCAAGTACTGTTATTTAGATGTGATTATTGTGTGGTGTAATAAAGTGTCCCCTGTTGGTATTGTGAAATGTAATTCCCTTTGTCTGCCACGCCCGCCGCCATTTTCTGATCACCTCGTGGTTCAGATCAGAATACTCGGATCGTAAAATGGCCGAATCGGCAACTCCCCGATTCGTAACGGCCAATACGAATCGGGGCCAGGGTGCCTCCTGCCAGCGAGGGCCAATGGGACTTGTGTGGGCGGGCAGGGATCCCCATTGTATTCATAAGTGTGTAAAGTGATAAATGCGTGTGTTGTGAAAAATAAAGGCAGATTTTGCAGTGCATCCAGCTTTGACTGATGTGTCTTTTTCTCCGCCGTATTTTTGTATCTGAGAATCCCTCGAGGTCTCAGGGTGCGGTGTCCCAGATCCGAACCGAACCGAGCGCTCTGTGCCTGCATCGAGCATCAGGGCAGAGGCGCAGCGGAAGGTGATTCGGTTCCCAGATCGAGAATCCGATCCGAAGGGCGCGGCCGTGTACCGCGCTTCGGTATTGCGAGGGATTGCGGTAAGATCCGAATCCCTCGCCGATCCCACAAGATCCGAAGATTCATCTGTCCCCGATCCGAAGAGTCCTCCACTGAGATCCGAAGATTTACCCACGCCGGGATCGGAAACGTTTCCCGCAGAAGATCCGAAACGTTTCCCACATAAGATACGAAGATTCCTCCGCGGCTGGCAGATCCGATCTCCACGAACGCCCCACACCGCAAGGTCAGTGAACCAGCTGCTCGGGACGCTGAGTGCCGTATGGCTCAGTGGTCGGGCTGGTTCTAGGCAGGGGTCCCCTCCACCGCCCGCTAACCCCTCCCCGGGGTCACGCCAGGCCGCACGAGACGCCGGGTGCGCGCCACTCGGTAGTCGGGCCAGCGGTAAGCGACGGGGTCACGCAGATAGAGCACACCCGCAGGCGGAACAACATCCCATTCCGTCATACTGGTGGCAGCGGTGGGATCGCTCTCTGCAGACCCCTAGGAGACCTACGCCATGGCGGTGTACACCACTACGACAGGGACACCCTGCGTGGGATGTTGGAGAACCGGGGAGGAACGCCGGGTAACAAGAAAAGGAAGACCCTGATCAAGGAACTGACCAGGATGGATCAGGACAGGGTGACGACGCCCGTCCCCAGCCCTGTCCAGCAGAGGTGGAGGAAGATGCTGGTCTCCGAGAGGTGCGGCGTCGGATCGCCCTGCTAGGAGATGCCCCGACGACGGCGGACCGATGCAAGGTGATTCGGGAGTTCTACCGGAAGTTGAGCAGGAGAAGGAACGCCAGCACGAGCTGCGGTTGGCAGAGCTCCGCGGAGCAGAGCTAAATATGTTGACCCCGAACCCTACCCTGTGGAACCCTGGGTCGAGGCTCACAGCTCGACTGGAGCTTCACCCCGGGAATCTGCAAACCCCAGTGACTACGCTTGCGGGACTCTCAGCTCGCCTGGAGCCTGTACTGAGGACGTCACTTATCCCCGCGACCCTCGGATGGAGACTCACAGCTCGCCTGAAGCTGCATCTGAGGACGCCACATTCCCCATTGAGGAGCGGTGCTCCTGCGCTGGCACCTTCGCTGACCTGAAGGTCGTGTTGGCGAGAAGGCTGCAGGAGGGCCTGGAGCGGGACCAGAGGTCCACAGAGGAACTGTGGTACGAGGCCCTGGACCATGAGCGGGACTGCCATGGTGCGTACATTCCTTCCGACGCTGTCGTCCATCGGGTGCAGTACGATGTGCGAGCAGCGTTCCTGCAAGGTCGGGCCCCAGAGGAGTGGGAGGCCGAGCTCCGGAGTCTGGTGCAGGAGGAGATCGCACTGGACGCCGCGTACCGCGCGCTCCGGTGGCTGACCGCCGCTCCGACAGTGCGCCCTATTGGAGGCAGCTCCACTGCAGGGCCTCGCTACGGAGGCACGGGGCTGCTCTACGCGAGCATGGCCGCCGACCCCGAGTTTGGGGAGGAGACCGAAGAACGGATGGAAGACATCCTGGAACGACGGGAACTGGAGATCCCGTCAGACAGCAGGGACTCGGTGTTTGAGGAGCTGGAGTCCCTAGCCGAGCGAGAGTGGGAGCTCGAGGTGGCTTATCGAAGACTGTTGGACGGCGTTCCGCAGTCGAGCCTGAGCTCCCCGTGGTGGGACGGGTCGGCGGAGGAAGTCGACAGTCCCCAGGTTTGGGACCTATGGGAGGCCGAGGCGGACCCATGGGTGCCGTGGGGGTTCCGACAGAGGAAGTTACCCCCTTCACCCCGCAAGAGGACAGGGTGGCCGAGGCCATGGGTCCAGTGGGGGAGGAGACGGATGGTCTCCCCGGGATGGGTTGTGCGCAACCATTGTTTGCCCCGGGGGTGAAGTGACCATCCTTCCCCAAGGAGATCTCCAACCAGCGGAAGAGCTGGCTACGGGGCAGAGTGTCGCTGGCCTCTGCCCACTGCTTACAGTCCGCCAGGAGAGCAGACGGATGGTCCCCCCGGGATGGGTTGTGCGCAACCATTGTTTGCCCCGGGGGTGAAGTGACCATCCTTCCCCAAGGAGATCTTCAACCAGCGGAAGAGCTGGCTACGGGGCAGAGTGCCGCTGGCCTCTGCCCACTACTCAAAATCTGCCAGGAGGAGCAGACAGATGGTCCCCCCGGGATGGGTTGTGCGCAACCATTGTTTGCCCCGGGGGGTGAAGTGACCATCCTTCCCCAAGGAGATCTCCAACCAGCGGAAGAGCTGGCTACGGGGCAGAGTGTCGCTGGCCTCTGCCCACTGCTTACAGTCCGCCAGGAGAAGCAGACGGATGGTCCCCGGGATGGGTTGTGCGCAACCATTGTTTGCCCCGGGGGTGAAGTGACCATCCTTCCCCAAGGAGATCTTCAACCAGCGGAAGAGCTGGCTACGGGGCAGAGTGCCGCTGGCCTCTGCCCACTACTCAAAATCTGCCAGGAGGAGCAGACAGATGGTCCCCCGGGATGGGTTGTGCGCAACCATTGATTGCCCCGGGGGGAAAGAAACCATCCTCCCGCAAGGAGATCCGCACCCAGCTGAAGAGCTGGCCACGGGGCAGAGCGCCGCTGGCCTCTGCCCACTACCCACAGTCTGCCAGGTGGAGCAGACAGATGGTCCCCCCGGGCTGGGTTGTGCGCAGCCAGTGACGGTCCCGGGGGGAAAGAAACCATCCTCCCGCAAGGAGATCTCCACTCAGCAGAAGAGCTGACACCAGGGCAGAGCGCCGCTGGCCTCTGCCCGTTTCTCCCAACTTGCCCCGAAGGCAGAGCGAGGATGACCCCGTGCAACTGCCGTTGCATCCATTTGTCCCCTTCTTCGGCTGCCAGGAAGAGCAGCCAGGTTTGGCTCTATTTGCTCCTTCGGCTGCCGTGTCCGTACCTGGCCAACCAGCGGAAGAGCTGGCAACGGGGCAGAGCGCCGCTGGCCTCTGCCCATTTTGGCAACCCTTGGGCTTGGGGGCCTCACACAGCCACGGTTCTTTCCCACGGCTGACCTGGGCACCCGGGGCGTGTGCATTTAGCACCCGGGTTCCCCGGGTGAGCGATAACCCTGGAGGGGACACAGGAGGTACTCCGGCCCAGACGTATGTCCTCTCGCCCAGCCGGGGTAACCCTAAGGACGTGGGGTCCCGACCAAGCTGGCACGGCCGCAAGGCCAAATGGAGAGGCCTGGTGACCCGGCCTCCCCAGACAGACTACGGGCCTGGGAGCACCGACTTCCCCGGTATGACCCGGTGGGGTCAGACCAGGTGCGTCGAACTGGGGGAGGGGGAGGAGTGTCACGGAATGGCCCAGCACCCTCAGCCAGGGGCGGTGCAGTGACAGTGGTGGCTATGGACACTTAGGTGCGGTGGCACGCACCTAGTTTTGCAAGTACTGTTATTTAGATGTGATTATTGTGTGGTGTAATAAAGTGTCCCCTGTTGGTATTGTGAAATGTAATTCCCTTTGTCTGCCACGCCCGCCGCCATTTTCTGATCACCTCGTGGTTCAGATCAGAATACTCGGATCGTAAAATGGCCGAATCGGCAACTCCCCGATTCGTAACGGCCAATACGAATCGGGGCCAGGGTGCCTCCTGCCAGCGAGGGCCAATGGGACTTGTGTGGGCGGGCAGGGATCCCCATTGTATTCATAAGTGTGTAAAGTGATAAATGCGTGTGTTGTGAAAAATAAAGGCAGATTTTGCAGTGCATCCAGCTTTGACTGATGTGTCTTTTTCTCCGCCGTATTTTTGTATCTGAGAATCCCTCGAGGTCTCAGGGTGCGGTGTCCCAGATCCGAACCGAACCGAGCGCTCTGTGCCTGCATCGAGCATCAGGGCAGAGGCGCAGCGGAAGGTGATTCGGTTCCCAGATCGAGAGATCCGATCCGAAGGGCGCGGCCGTGTACCGCGCTTCGGTATTGCGAGGGATTGCGGTAAGATCCGAATCCCTCGCCGATCCCACAAGATCCGAAGATTCATCTGTCCCCGATCCGAAGAGTCCTCCACTGAGATCCGAAGATTTACCCGCGCCGGGATCGGAAACGTTTCCCGCAGAAGATCCGAAACGTTTCCCACATAAGATACGAAGATTCCTCCGCGGCTGGCAGATCCGATCTCCACGAACGCCCCACACCCGCAAGGTCAGTGAACCAGCTGCTCGGGACGCTGAGTGCCGTATGGCTCAGTGGTCGGGCTGGTTCTAGGCAGGGGTCCCCTCCACCGCCCGCTAACCCCTCCCCGGGGTCACGCCAGGCCGCACGAGACGCCGGGTGCGCGCCACTCGGTAGTCGGGCCAGCGGTAAGCGACGGGGTCACGCAGATAGAGCACACCCGCAGGCGGAACAACATCCCATTCCGTCATAGATATGTTTTCTCCAGCTCATATGGATATGTTTGCCCCCTGTTCATATGGCTATATTTGCCCCAGGCCAGCTCATATGGGTATATTTGCCCCCAGCTCATATGGATGTATTTGCCCCTAGCTCATATGGATGTATTTGCCTCAGGCCAGCTCTCCTTAGCCAGGCCTGTTTCGCTGGCTGCACATGGCAGGCGGCCACGTGTTCTCCCTCCTACGACGAGCGGCAGCTGGTATGAAGTGCGGCCGCTCACCTGGGATCCAACAGCCATCTGCGATCTCGCGAGATCGCAGAGGCCACGTGACCTCCGCAATCTCGCGAGATCGCGGATGGCTGTTGGATCCCAGGCAAGTGGCCGCACTTCATACCAGCTGCCGCTCGTCATAGGAGGGAGAACACGCGGCCGGCCGCCCGCAATGTGCGTCCAGCTGATTCAGGGCTCAGGCCACAGCGGGAACCTGCATTCCCATAGCGTTCCCACTGTGGGAAGAGTGCGGGAACGCTGTTCCCGCTGGACTCAAGCCCTGATCTAGACAATAGATAAGCCCATGGGTCCAAAGGAGTGCCCGTCGGTAATACTGCCTGAAGGAGCGTATGCGTCTGGTCCCAGAGGCGCTGGATCCAGGGCAAAACCATCACATGTGGTGTAGGTGCCTTTTTGTCCACAACCTCTCCAGCAAAGATCCGGAGTCATCCTAGACATATGAGAAATTTGAACGGGCGTGGTGTACCAGCGGAAAATTGTTTTGATGAGTTGTTCTTGATGTAAAGTGCATGCTGAAACACTCTGCATGGCCTCCCAGATATCTCCCCAATCATCAGCCTCCAATTCCTCCCCGAGATCCTGTTCCCAAGCTTGGATGTAGCACAGTTCTCTCCAGTCTAAGAGGGCAGTAAGTTGGTGATAAAGTGTAGAGATTAGTCCTTTAGGATACAGGCCTCGGAGGCATGAGCATTCAAAGTGCGAAGGTGTGGTTATGGCTGCAGATTTGATGTGAGGTTGAGTAGCATATGCACGCAGCTGCAAAAATAACAAGGGGCGCGAAGATCTGGATTGTAGTGGGAACGGCAAGTCCGTAGGCTGAATCAGTTGTCCTTTGTGAAAGAGATGGCAAATCCTTGTGAAAGTGGAACCCTGCCAGCCCTCTTGATTTGAAGCAAGCCCAGGAGAAAAGTCTCGGTTTCGTAAAATAGGGGTCAGAGGAAAGGGGAAGGATGACGATGTGAGTTCGCACTTAGTCGCCAGTTTGTCCCATAACCGAAGGGAATTGACAATAGCTGGACAGGAGGTATTCAGTAGAGGACGTTGAGTCCTAGAGAGCCAAATCCACATAGGAGGCCGGTTAGGAAACATCAGACCTCGTTCCAGGTCTACCCAGCGACGAGATGCCGGAGGGGAGTGCCAGGCCACAATCTGAGCAAGCTGTGCGACATAATAATATGAAAATAAACATGGTAGTCCAAGGCCCCCCGCCTCTTGCGGCCTGTACAAAGTATCCGTGGCAATCTTGTGCCGTTTGTCCTGCCAAAAAGAATCTATGGCCTGTTGCATATCTCGGATATCGTTCGGGTCCAGCGCCACAGGTAATGCTTGAAAAAAGTATAGCAAGCGTGGTAAAATGTTAATTTTGATGCAGTAAATACGGCCCACCCACGAAATCTGGTATCTATCCCTACACTCCAAATCCTTCTTAAGTTTTGACCATACCGCTGTGTAGTTAGTATCATAAAGAGTGCTAGAATCATTAGTAAGTACAATACCAAGATATTTGAAGGAGGAGGGGGAGAAATGGATAGGAATGGAGGTACAGAGGGAGTTGCACATTGAGGGAGGAACCTTTATCGTGAAAGCCTCAGATTTATTTATATTTATTTTAGAACCGGTTAGAATGTCGTACTCACCTAGGGCCCTGAACAAGTGTGATACAGAGACCAGGGGTTGGGACAGAGACAAAAGAATGTCATCCGCATAAGCCGAAACCTTGAAGGTGTCAGAGCGGACCATAATGCCATATTTCTCTGGGTTCAATCGTATATGTTGGAGAAGCGGTTCGAGATACAGTGCAAACAGGGTGGGGGAGAGGGGACACCCCTGTCTCATGCCATTGACTATCAGGAATGGGAGTGGGTCAGAACCAGGTAGTAGAATTTGAGCAGAGGGGGAGGAGTACAGAGCCTTAATCGCAGTTAGAAAGGCGCTCGGGAGGCCAATATGTCGCAGAAGAGAGAAGAGAAAAGGCCACTCCGCCCTGTCAAACGCCTTCTCTGTGTCCAAGGAGAGAAACAGAGAAGGCGTTTGAGAGACCGCGGCCCTCCACACCAGGTCTGCCGCCCTTCTGGTGTTTTCGTATGCCTGTCGATTGGGCATGAAACCCACCTAACCAGGGTGTATAAGAAGGCATAGATATGGGTCAAGTCTAAGAGATAGGATTTTGGCAAATAACTTCAAGTCTGTGTTGATGAGGGAGATGGGCCTGTAGTTTTCCGTCATGTGGTGATCTTTGCCTGGTTTGGGCGGTAAAACCATGGACTCCAGCAAAGACTCTCGGGGAGGGACGTTTCCACCCATCAGGTCATTAAACATTTTAAGTAAATGTGGGAACAAGATATCAGGGAAAGCTTTATAATATTTATATGTAAGACCATCGGGGCCTGGGGCCTTGTGAGGCTGCATCAACCTCGGGGCCTCACGGAGTTCCTCTTCAGTGATAAGGTAACCACTTTAGCTTTCCCTATCTACTGTCAGTGAAGGGAGTGAGGCTCGGGAGAGATATTCCTCTATGCTATTTAATAAAGAAGGGTCTGAGGAAGTATGAGAAGGAGTGTGATCGTAAATGGAAGCAAAGTAGCTAGTGAAAGCATCTCTGATATCGTCTGGGTTGGTGAGCTGTGAACCTGCACTATTTTTTATAGGGGTAGTGTCTGTGAATGCAGTCTAGGTTTAAGTAGTCGTGCTAGCAAGGTGTCCATTTTGTTGGATCTCTCATAATATTTCTTTTGGACCACAGGAGTGATCGTCAACATCATCAAGAAATAAACCGTTCAGGGCCTGTCTAACCTGAGTCAAGGCGGCATAAGTGTCCTGTGAGGGGAAGCCTTATGGGTCATCTCCCTCTCACGGAGTTGGCTCTGAAGACTATGAATGTCCACCAGTTTCTGCTTCTTGATGTGAGATGCTAAGCTTAAAAGTTTGCCCCGGACCACCGGCTTATGAGCAGCCCAAAGAGTCTTGAGTAGATGTGTCTTCCGAATCATTAAAGAGAAAGTATTCCCGTAATGTGTCGGCCACCATCTCGCATATTCCAGGTTTGTCCAACAAAAAGGGGTCCAAGCGCCAGTGCCGACCCTTTGTGGGAGCAAAGGGCCGCAACTGCAGGGAGCTGTCAGCGTGGTCTGACCACGTTATGGAGTCTATGGAAGAGGAGAGGACTAAAGGGAGACAAGACGTGGAAATCAACATGCAATCTATTCTAGAACAGGTGGCGTGAACAGGGGAGTAAAATGTGTAATTCTTGACGGTGGGGTGCTGCTGAACCCTCCACACGTCAACATAGCCCAAATTATGTACGAAGTGAAAGAATTGTTTATCTTGAGGCGAGGGAAAGTGAGAGGTGCGATCAAGGTGTGAGCTAGATCTGTCTAGTGGTGGACATATGGTCGCATTGAAGTCCCCCCCCAGGATAGTATGACCCTTAGCATGTTATGATATGAAGGAGCGGGTTGAGGACCAGAAATTAGCATCAGGGACATTAGGGTCATATACTGAAGGAAATGTGTATTGCTGACCGGAAACAGTACCCATCACCAGCACACAACAGCCCACGTCATCGGTTTGAGAATCTGTAATAATAAATGGGACAAGAGGTTCGGATTAAAACTGCTACCCCATTACGTTTAGGAGTGGCGCACGCTAAATAAACTCTGGAATAGGCTGGGTCTGATAGGCGAAAGGCCGCGCGTTTGGGGATCCTAGTTTCTTGTAGCAATGCTATGTCAATTGATTTACGCTATAGTTTGCAGAAAAGCAAACGTCTTTTACGAGGGGGATTTAGGCATTTAACATTAAGGGATAGTACGTTTACCCGGGCCATCCTGGCATTGGGTCAAATTTCGTTAAAGAGAAAAGGGATCAGGTGCGGAGTCCCAAAGATGGGAAGGAAGAAAGAGAAAGAAGGACAGAGAACCCCGTGGTGGGCAGACACAGGGGGAGAAGGGAATACCACCCAAACAGGGATACCGGAGGGGAGGCATAGTGGGGGAGGAAATGAAAAAGGAGGGAAGCCGGCGACCATCTGGAACTATACCAGAACAGTGTAGGGAGACCACCGACTGCCCGCCGAACATGAAAACTATAAAAGTAAAGAGGAGCATGAGCTCCAAACAAGTTAGCTGAATGAAGATATATAAAACATTAACCTGCAGCGTTATGAAATGAGAGATAATATGTCTAAACAAGGTATACGTGATACCCAGGAGTGTCCGTCCAGGAACCCAGGAAAGCCCCGACATGGGGGGGGGGAAATCAGACCACTAACTCCGGGGACAGGTATCAGAAAAAGAGCGGATGCCTACTCCGAGGCTCCAGGTGAGGGCCGACTCCGGATGCACCTTTGTCAGTCCGTTACCGTAGACCAGTCCTGATCCAGGCGAGGGAGTGGTGGCGGAGGTCCCAGCTCCTCCAGGGCCCGCGGCACTGGTAGGTCAAAAAGGCAGAGAAGGTCCTTTGCGTGGTATAGGTGAGAAAACACGTGAGTGCGGTTGTTTCTGGAAACCATAATTTAAAAAGGGAAGACCCAGGCGTATCGAATATCGTGTTGACGGAGAAGTCCTGTAACTTCCCTCCATTCCTTGCGGCGCGCCAGGGTAGAAGGGGATAAATCCTGATAAAAGGAAAGCGAGGAGCCATTATAGTCCATGTTCTGATCTCTGGTCACTTTAAGCAATGCTTCTTTGGTGGGGTAGTAATGGAATCTCGCTACCACATCTCTCGGTTGTGCGTTCTTATCCCGTCTGGGACCCAGGGCTCTGTGTACCCGATCAAAAAGTAATTTAACCTGGGGAAGATGCGGCAAAAGCCGCTTCACAATGCCTGTGAGTGTGGATGAAAACTGATCTGTCGCAATCGATTCAGGCAGGCCCCAAAGGCGTATGCTATTTCGCTGGGAGTGGTTCGATTGATCCGAGGGCCTCCTCCAACACATGAACCTTGGCCTCCATAGCATCAGTGTGGGCTGATAAGGTATTATAGTGGCTTATAACCTGCTCCATTTTATCTTCAAGTCTGGCAGTCCGCTCACCTGTTTCTTGGATGTCAGCTGTAAGGCAGAGTGAGGTTTTCTCCAGTTCCGCAGCTATAAAAATTTTAAGGCCCATTATATCTGATTTAGTCGCTAGATGTGTCTGAGTCCCTATCTCTGCTGGCCGCCGCATGTGGAAGTTCCGCTTTGGCGCCATCTTGGGAGGTCTCCTCATGCTGGACTCAGGACGAAAAAAATCGGCGCCACCGTAATTTCGGTATCTTTTTTGGGTTTGGGTGTGCGTTTCATTGTCACAGGGCTTAATGTACCTTTGGAGCTTTTTAGCCAGGTTTTAAAGCTGGTTGGAGCAGTAAATCGACGGGTTTTGCGGGACCTCCCTCACTCAGCAACCATTTCCCTTGCCGGCTCGGCTCCGCCCCCCCTGGTTTGGCTATTTTGACCTAGAATTTTCAATTCTCCAGTCATTCTCCTGAGTTTCACCTTCCTCTGAATAACTGTCACGGATGGCTCTGTTCTGGGGCGCCTGGCAGCAGATTCCTCGCTGCTCGCTGGCCAGGCGCCGAATAATAACGCCACCGGTGCGCTCACGTGGGACGCCGGGGGCGGAGCCTGGCGTTATGACGCGGACCGCCGGGTTTAAAACCCGGCTTCACTAGTTCGCCGGTGCCCTGACGTGGTATTCACTTCCCGCAGAGCTCTTGTGTTTTTTGGCTAATATATATATCTGTGTCTGACCTTGCTTCTGGCTAACGAACCATTCTGTGTATGACTCCTGGCATTGGCAAACGAACCATTCTGTGTATGACTCCTGGCATTGGCAAACAAACCATTCTGTGTATGACTCCTGGCATTGGCAAACGAACCATTCTGTGTATGACTCCTGGCATTGGCAAACGAACCATTCTGTGTATGACCCCTGGCATTGGCAAACGAACCATTCTGTGTACGACCCCTGGCATTGGCGAACGAACCACCCTGTGTATAACCCCTGGTATTGGCATTTACTCTTCTCACGGTTCTGCTCTTAACTTTGGTACCGTGGTCAGTCTATGTGGCACCCTAAGCACACATCAGGCTACCTCTGATATTACTAAGGTCCTAGGGAGAACGAGTACTCTATTCTGTACCTCTGTCTGGTGTTTACCCTTGCTTGTCTATTGTCTGGTTCATTATCTATCTAGTTGTGCCGACCATTCAAGGATCGGAAGGGTAGAGAGCGGTCTACGTAAAGGGACCACTATCTTGGTATTCAGGGGGATTCGTGACAATAACCCTGTAAGTCAGAGCATCAGTGCACTTTTATGTACGTTGCTGAGCAATTGAACGGGCATACAAGTCACAATACTAAAGGCTACTCTATGATGCATTTGATGGGCTGTGTGTTAATTTTCTGTCACGTTCCTACAGTTACAATACAAGATATTGGTGCTTACGTACAAAGCTCTCCATAACCGCGCCCCTACCTATATCTCCTCCCTTATTAACAGGTATATCATGTCCCGACCACTTCGCTCTGCCAATGATCGGTATGTTATCGTCGCCTCGTATCCGCACGCATAACTCATGCCTTCAGGACTTCTTTCAAGCTGCCCCCTTTCTATGGAACTCCCTCTCCCTCAAAATCAGACTCTCCACGTCTCTCCAGACTTTCAAGAAGTCTCTGAAAACACATTACTTTAAAGAAGCCTATCATCTCACTCCAAAATCCCACCCCCTGGTCATTTCTTACTGCATCTTTCCACACAGCCCCCATGCGCCCCCGCTACTTCAGGTTCTCTATTTACCCTCACCTAGTGTGTCATCCCCCTCCACTTAGATTGTAAGATCTCGAGCAGGGTCCTCTCTCCTACTGTTCTGTGTGTCTAACTTGTATGTATATTTGCTATTCTGTCTCATCCATTGTACAGCGATACAGAACTTGTTAGCGCTTTATAAAAACTTGTAACTATAACTACAGTACAGTATTCATTACTAATCTAGGAGAAACATATCTCTAAATGGCCTGGAATCAGATCCAGCTAGATACAGAAAAAATGGCGTCGCGCCTATACTCACCAGAGCGGCTGCAACAGCCAGGAATAACAGCCCAGTTCATGTATAAAACATAACAAGAGAATAAAGATGTCATCTGCGCTCGTTTCTATATATTTCCATGTACAACAAAAGACTATCAGGAGGTTTTAGTTTGCTTTAATGGGCATTGAAACGTAAGCTCGCTCGCCCCGTCAAGGCACCTCTTTGTAGAGCGAGTCCTAAACAATGTACCAAAAGCTGCTTTTCTGAGCAACTACATGCCCCTCCTGCTGCTTTTTCTGTATGTTCGTGTATATTATGCTGTAACACCAGTTCGTCATTTTTTCTGCTGTTCCTTTTTCCATGTTTTTGTTTTCAACCCCAAATGGGAAGTGATTGGTGCGTGTATAAATAAACCCACCATTTTGTCTGCCTCTCCTTAGCTGAAAAGCAGCTGGAGGGGCATGTAGTTGCTCAGAAGAGCAGCTTTTGGTACATTGGTTAGGACTCGCTCTACAAAGAGGTGCCTTGACGGGGCGAGCGAGCTTACGTTTCAATGGCCATTAAAACAAACGCAAAACTTCCTGATAGTGTTTTGTTGTACATGGAAATATATAGAAATGAGCGCAGATCCAGCTAGATGCTTGCCACCAGAAGAGTGCAGAGGAGACTCCAGGGAGACTGACGGATAAGTTGTTACCTCTCTTTATAATATCCAACAGTGTGAGGGACTGTAGGGTTTAATAGTTAGTCCTTGCATTTTTGTTTCTTTCCTTTTTTTTTGCTAGAGATTCTCTTAAATATCAATATAGAGGATTCTCATATTTTTAAAATATCCCTAAATGCTCCAAAAGCATACAAATGAGTGCTACATAAGGACAGATAGTATGTTTGTGGTATAGGAGTCTGTATATGAAGTATTTATTTATATCTGTATCTCAACTTGGCTCTAGTGAAATCATGCAATATATCTCACTGACTAATTGACACAAACGTCCATCTTCTCCCACTGAACTGCCTTTTTCTACAAATATCAACGTATGTTTTTTTTTCACTCATCCCAATCCCCTTCAGATTAAAAGTTTGCGTGCCTTGTAACCTGCTATATCGGTATGTTTCTTTCTGTCAAATTGAGTTTTACTATCCCTTCCAGCATTATATTTTTGCTCAGCAGCCTTCTTGGCACCACATAAATAAATAATATAGGTTTTTTTTTCTACAAGCAAGGCACTTTCAGTATTCAATCACACCACTGAATGTCATATCATTCCTCAGAATAAAATACACAAACCAACTCCATTCCTTGCCATCTTTTTAATATGGTATCTAAAATAGCTAATTAGAAGGAAAGCTAGAGACAGAGGGATAGAGAGAGGGGGATAGAGAGTTATGAGAGAGATATGAGAGGGGGATAGAGAGTTATGAGAGAGATATGAGAGGGGGATAGAGAGTTATGAGGGGGATAGAGAGTTATGAGAGAGATATGAGAGGGGGATAGAGAGTTATGAGAGAGATATGAGAGGGGGATAGAGAGTTATGAGAGAGATATGAGAGAGGGATAGAGAGTTATGAGAGAGATATGAGAGAGATATGAGAGGGGATAGAGAGATATGAGAGGGGGATAGAGAGTTATGAGAGGGGGGATAGAGAGTTATGAGAGAGATATGAGAGGGGGATAGAGAGTTATGAGAGAGATATGAGAGAGATATGAGAGGGGGATAGAGTTATGAGAGAGATATGAGAGGGGGATAGAGAGATATGAGAGGGGGATAGAGAGATATGAGAGGGGGATAGAGAGTTATGAGAGGGGGATAGAGAGTTATGAGAGAGATATGAGAGGGGGATAGAGAGATTATGAGAGGGGGATAGAGAGTTATGAGAGGAGGATAGAGAGTTATGAGAGAGATATGAGAGGGGGATAGAGAGTTATGAGAGAGATACGAGAGGGGGATAGAGAGTTATGAGAGAGATATGAGAGAGGATAGAGAGTTATGAGAGAGATATGAGAGAGAGATATGAGAGGGGGATAGAGAGCTATGAGAGAGATATGAGAGAGATATGAGAGGGGGATAGAGAGATATGAGAGGGGGATAGAGAGTTATGAGAGAGATATGAGAGGGGGATAGAGAGATATGAGAGGGGGATAGAGAGTTATGACAGAGATATGAGAGAGATATGAGAGGGGGATAGAGAGATATGAGAGGGGGATAGAGAGTTATGAGAGGGGGATAGAGAGTTATGAGAGAGATATGAGAGGGGGATAGAGAGTTATGAGAGAGATATGAGAGAGATATGAGAGGGGGATAGAGAGATATGAGAGGGGGATAGAGAGTTATGAGAGAGATATGAGAGGGGGATAGAGAGTTATGAGAGAGATATGAGAGGGGGATAGAGAGTTATGAGAGAGATATGAGAGGGTTAGAGAGAGATATGAGAGAGAAATGAGAGGGGGATAGAGAGATATGAGAGAGATATGAGAGGGGGATAGAGAGTTATGAGAGGGGGATAGAGAGTTATGAGAGAGATATGAGAGGGGGATAGAGAGTTATGAGAGAGATATGAGAGAGGGGGATAGAGAGTATGAGAGAGATATGAGAGAGATATGAGAGGGGGATAGAGAGAGTTATGAGAGAGATATGACGGGGGATAGAGAGTTATGAGAGAGAGATATGAGAGAGGGGGGATAGAGAGTTATGAGAGAGATATGAGAGGGGGATAGAGAGTTATGAGAGAGATATGAGAGAGATATGAGAGGGGGATAGAGAGATATGAGAGAGGGGGATAGAGAGTTATGAGAGAGATATGAGAGGGGGATAGAGAGATTATGAGAGAGATATGAGAGAGATATGAGAGGGGGATAGAGAGATATGAGAGATATGAGAGGGGATAGAGAGTTATGAGAGAGATATGAGAGAGGGGGATAGAGAGATATGAGAGAGATATGAGAGGGGGATAGAGAGTTATGAGAGAGATATGAGAGGGGGATAGAGAGTTATGAGAGAGATATGAGAGAGATATGAGAGGGGGATAGAGAGATATGAGAGGGGATAGAGAGTTATGAGAGAGATATGAGAGGGGGATAGAGAGATATGAGAGGGGGATAGAGAGTTATGACAGAGATATGAGAGAGATATGAGAGGGGGATAGAGAGATATGAGAGGGGGATAGAGAGTTATGAGAGGGGGATAGAGAGTTATGAGAGAGATATGAGAGGGGGATAGAGAGTTATGAGAGAGATATGAGAGAGATATGAGAGGGGGATAGAGAGATATGAGAGGGGGATAGAGAGTTATGAGAGAGATATGAGAGGGGGATAGAGAGTTATGAGAGAGATATGAGAGGGGGATAGAGAGTTATGAGAGAGATATGAGAGGGGTTAGAGAGAGATATGAGAGAGAAATGAAAGGGGGATAGAGAGTTATGAGAGAGGGATATGAGAGACTAAAGAGATAAGAAGGAAATATGAGAGAGGGATAGAGAGATATAAGCGAGAGAAGGGAGAGAGGAATACCACCTACATGCTGATGACACTCAAATGTTCCTTTCCTCCTCTGATCTCTCTCCTGGATCGAGTCACTTACTCTCTTCTCTGCCATCTCGAATTAGATGTCTTTCCGCTTCCTTAAACTCAATCTTGCTAAAACTGAAATTCGCGCTGTTCTTCCCTCCAAGAAAAACCCTATACCACCTATCTCTCTACGAGTAAATGGAACGTTTAAACGCCCGGCGCCTCAAGCTCGCTGCCTTGGTGTCACTTTCGATTCTAACCTAATGTTCTCTCCCTACATCCAGACAGTGACCAAATCCTGTCATTATGAACTCAAGAACATTGTCCACGTCCGCCCCTTTCTGACACGAGATACTGCGAAGGTGATGGTTCACACGCTTGTCATTTCACAACTTGATTACTGCAGCTTGCTCCTTATTGGCCTCCACAACTCCCATATTGCCCCTTTGAAATCTGTAATGAATGCAGGGGCCCGGCTTATTTTTCTCACAAGACGCACCTCATGTACCTCCCCCCTTTGCCAGTCCCTCCATTGGCTTCCTGTATGTTCCAGGATACAGTTTAAAATACTGATGTTCACTTTCAAATCACTCAATAACTTGACCCCTCCCTACATGTCTTTGTTACTCTGAAAGCATGTCCCGTCAAGACAACTCTGGTCAGCGTGCGATCTCTGCCGGTCCTCTGTCTACACCCACACTGCCAACTCTCGCCTTCAAGACTTCTCAAGGGCAGCTCTGGTCCTGTGGAATGACTTGCCTCGCCCTATCAAACTCTCCCCTAATCTTCAGGCCTTCAAGAAATCCCTCAAAACCCATCTCTTCAGATTAGCGTACCGTATCACTGATGCAACTCATCCCTCTGCTCACCTACTCACATAGGATTGAAGCTGCTTCTATGACCCAAACAACTGGCACTAATGATCCTGCCTTCCAGTAAAACTCCCCTGGTCTTCCTCAAACTCAATCCCTCTAGACTAAGCTCCTATGAGCAGGGTCCTCTACACCTCTTGTTTCCATCCTATGTCTGTTTATCTGTATCTCGTTCCCTTTGGTTATTGTAAAGTGCTGCGGAAACTGTGGAAGCTATATAAATGATATAAATAATAAATAATATTGTAGAAGATAAAGAGAGAGGATAGATAGATAGATATAAATAAGGGAGAGAGGGATAAATAGAGAGATAGAAAGATAGATGTAAGAGAGGGATGGAGAGTTAGAATGAGGGATAAAGAAAGGGGCATAAACAGATAGACAAGAGAGAGCCAGGAAGATATGAGGAATGGATAAATAAAAGAGAGCGGGATAGAGACAGATGAAACATCAAAGAGAGAGAGGAAGAGATAGATAGAATGAGAGGGACTATAGAGATATGAGAGTGAGGGATAGATAAAGAGGTAGAATGAGAGATATGAGAGTGTGTGTGAAGGATAGATTGATATCTTTTATTCTAAGTGAGACAGATAAAGAGAGATGAGAGAGTATGGATAGATAGAGATAGATATCGAAGAGAAGTAGATTGATATTGGCAGAGATGCAAGAGAGAGGGATATAGAGATATGAGAGTTAGTTAGTTAGTAATATAGGCTGAAAAAAGACATGCGTCCTTCGGGTTCAGCTCTCCCACATAACCTACTGCTGCTGATCCAAAAGAAGGCAAAAAACCCAGTCTGAAATGCTTGCCAATATGCAACATACTGGGAAAAAATTCCTTCTTGACCCCAGAATGGCAGTCAGATTTCTCCTTGGATTAAGAAGCTTTTACCCACATATTAAATATTATAACCCTTAATATTCTGTGTCTGCAGGAAGTCATCCAGTCGCTTTTTAAAAGTCTGTACAGACTCTGACCCAACCACCTCAACAGGCAGAGAATTCCACAGCTTTATTGTTCTCACCGTAAAATAACCCTTCCTATGCTTTAAGCTAAATTTTCTTTCTTCCAGTCTAAATGGATGACCCCTTGTCCTGTGTATAGACCTGTTAATGAATAGGTTATCAGACAATGGTTGATAATGGCCCCGTATATATTTATATAAGGTTATCAGATCCCCTCTAAGGCGCCGTTTTTCTAAATTAAACAGGTTTAAGCTTGTTAGTCTTTCCTCATAACTTAACCCTTCCATTTCCCTTATTAATTTAGTTGCCCGTCTCTGCACCTTTTCTAACGCTATAATATCTTTTTTTAAGACAGGTGCCCAAAACTGCACGGCATATTCAAGGTGCGGCCTGACCATTGATTTATACAGAGGCAAAATTATGTTTTCATCCCGTGAGTGAACTCCCCTTTTAATGCATGCCAATACTTTGCTGGCCTTGGCGGCTGCTGTTTGACATTGCACATTGTTACTTAGTTTGAAGTCTATGATTATTCCCAAATCCTTCTCCTGCTTGGATTTCCCTAACTCCGTACCATTTAGGGTATATATTACTTGTGTGTTCTTCACTCCAAAGTGCATAACTTTGCATTTATCTACATTAAATTTCATCTGCCATTTAAGTGCCCAGTCCCCCAATCTATCTAAATCCCTCTGCAAAGAAGTAATATCCTGCTCACATTGTATTACTTTTCCTAGTTTTGTGTCAACTGCAAACACTGATACATGGCTTTCAATGCCTATCTCAAGGTCATTTATAAATAAATTGAATAGTATTGGTCCTATAACAGACCCCTGAGGGACACCGCTTACCACTGGTGTCCATCTTGAAAATGTACCATTTATGACCACTCTCTGTACCCTATCTTTTAGCCAGTTTTCTATCCAAGAACAAGTATTTTCATCTAGACCAATTTTTCTTAATTAAAATAGTAACCTTTTGTGTGAAACTGTGTCGAAAGCTTTGGCAAAATCTAAGTAAATCACATCCACTGCGACCCCCTGATCTATACTTCTACTTACATCATCATAGAACGTAATTAGGTTACTCTGACATGATCTATGTTTCATGAAACCATGCTGATTTTTGCCAATTACATTATACCTCCCAATAAATTCCTGAATATTATCCCTTAGTAACCCCTCAGATACTTTCCCAGCCACAGATGTTAAGCTCACAGGTCTATAATTCCCAGGCACAAATTTTAAACCTTTCTTAAATATAGGGACCACGTCAGCTTTTCTCCAATCCTCTGGTACTATTCCTGAAAGAAAAGAATCTCGAAAGATTAAGAACAGAGGTTTACATATTTCAACACATAGCTCTCTCAGTACTCGCGGGTGAATTTCAGCTGGCCCTGGGGCTTTGTTCACATTCACATTGTTTAATTTCTGCAAAACCTTGTCCTGAGTCAACCAGTCACTTTGTATTAGTAAGTTTTTATCAATGAATTGCATGTCTCCTGTTATAGGTTTCTCTTTGATAAATACTGAAGAAAAATAATCATTTAAAATTTCTGCCTTATCCTGATCTTCAGTTAACAATAACCCTGACTCAGATTTTAGTGAACCTACATTTTCACTCTTGGGTTTTTTAGAATTTATGTACCTAAAGAATCTTTTAGGGTTAGAGTGATAGGTATATATAAAAGAAAGAAATATGAGAACAAGAGGAATAGAGAGATGAGAGAGAAATAGAATGAGCGATAAAGCGAGGGGGATAGATAAAGAAAGAGAGATGAGAGAGATAGAAGGTCAGAGATACATTAGGAGAGAGAGGGAGAAATAGATGCATAGATAGCTGAACAAACATTATAAAGATGATAGAGACAACAAATATATGTTGAAATTCATCAGTATTATGGAAGAACAATCACCTAATACTGTTATAAAATCTATACATTTGTATTTCTTATCAATTTCTTTATTTTAAAATGAAAGTATAAGGAAACAACGGACGTCGCTTATGGTAAAGTGAATGAAACAAATTGCACTAAATAATTCAGCTAAAACATATTCCTTCATCCTTTCATTAGAAGACATTTGAGATGGACTTGAGAAGTATATAGAATGTTATTTTTCAATGCTATATAGATGTTGTATATTGTTTTTTCTTTGTCTTATTTTACAAGCCTGATCACTTCAGCTGTAGTGACTCCAGTGTGGAGTGCAAGTGTCACAGAAAATGACAATGGGCGCTTTGGAGTTTGATGTTGAATCTGCTAACTTCATTACACAACCAGATACAATGTATTCAATAAATAGGTTATTAGCTTTCGGAACACCTGATTCCTAATATATCAGACACTTTCTGTGACCTGAGTAAAAAGGAAATTGGAAGGGGGGGGGGGTGGCAATAAACCAAGGCACATTTTAAACAATACTACACAAAATCACCACATTTGCTTTATAAATTTAAATCTGACTTCACCAGTTTTTACATCTATTTTCATTGCTAATTTTACAAGTGTATTTACATACCTCAAAAATAAATAATTCAGTGAAAGAATTAGTACTTATTTAACTTATAATATGGTTTTTCAATAACAACCAAGACAAAACAGGAGAGGTAAAATTAAAAATATTTAAAATTTGTAGAGTGTAAGAAATAGAATCCATAAAACAGAAGAGAACATTGAATTAAATATGAAGGTGACTAGAAGGGGGAATAAAAGGTGCTTAGACAGGGACAAAGTGGGTATGGAAAGACTCATATCTGGGAGACTACAGTATAAGGTACATGCTAAGTTTAAAACAGAAGGAGAAATGAAGGGGTAAATATTAACCATTTATGACACCCTTCACCAGGGTTTTCAAACTCTGGCCCCCAGATGTTTATTTCCTACAATTTCCAGAATCATGTGAATGCAATAAATGGCTATAAAATCATGCGCTGTGTATTTCAGGAACATCTGAGTTATCTGGGTTAGAGTTTGAGATCCCTGCCTACAATCTCCTTGTCACATTTCATCTTTTTATCTCAGCATCAGGCTCATTCGATGCTGGCCCAAATCTGGCAGCTGATGTTAATTATACAGGTCTATTCACTAAAGGTGAAACTCGGGAGAAGAGAACAATTTAGACCAAATAGCCGATTTGAAAAGTGAGATAAATGGGAGGATTTTTCTGGTTTGTCTATTTTATCCTAGATTTATCGCTTCTCCTGCCAATTCTCCTGAGTTTCACCTTTAGTGAAAAGACCTGATAAAAATGGCATGTTGAAGCAAGCAGGGGGCTGTAAGCTCTCGAGTCTCAAGCCAATCCAGTGGCTCTCAATGTAAGCTGAAACAGATCTCCGTACTCCAACAGGGTCACATCTGCCACTGCCGCTCCCTTGCTGTTCTTCTTCTCATGACTCTCATGCCTTTTCCCCGATCCTTGGCCACAGCTTAAAGACGGGTACATGTAGAGAGCCTTGCTAGCAGCCCCAGAAATAAGCTGTGGCTGTAGATCTGGAGCTTTGTGTTGGAACAGCAAACAGAATATAGCTGCTACCCAAACCATGAGTCGTGACTACATGTAGGGTCAGAATAGAACTGTTTTAATCAGGGACACACACACACATAGATTTATACGGTCACACATGGGTCATTTACATATACAAAACCTCCCCTAGAAACTCCCGGGGGGGACCAACCAGACCGAAACAGATAAGGGGACACATTTGCCTCTTGGAAGGTGAAACATAGGTAGACAGTTAAATTAAACATTACGCAACATTACTAAATGAGTCAAGACAATGGGAATCAGAATGGTAAAATTACAGTCAGCAGATTTACAAACTATTCAAATATAAACAGAGAAGCACATTCTTGAGACAGGGTAAACTGGGATGTTAATAGTTAATAGACAGTAGACAGATAGACAATAGCATTCTTGCATAATCACAGTTTATACCAACATGGGCTAATGGGCTAATATTGATTATGAGTCCTGCACCCTACAAATATGCCTCCATGCCCATGCACCCCAAGTCCAAAATGACATACATCACATAAGCACATTAACCCTTTCGCTGCTGAGGCTTTTCCCGCCTCTGTGCTGAGGTCATTTTTACCGGTTTTGCTCATCATGTTTAAATGCGTTTTGAAGGCTTATTTTAGTATATGACCCAGACATATTATATATCGTTCTTTCCGTCAGACTCGGCAGATTAATAATATGTCATTATTATATGTATACGTCATGACCTGTCTGTATATTATAACAAAAAATGCAATAAAATATGAATTTTCAATAATTTACAGCGTGTAAAGTGTTTTTTTTCCACATTTTAACATGCGAGCAATTGCGGTTATATTTTGTATGGGGTGCGCTTGTTAAAAAAATTAGAGATGGGGTCTCGTTACATTTTTTTTTGGGGAAAATTACACGATTTTTAACAAACGCACCGCATACAAAAATCGTTAGTGCAGCATCATTGTTCACATTATAATTGAAATGGGAACAATATTGCTGCATTAACAAACCAAAAAGAGAAAAAAAAGTGTTTATTTTTTTTTTATAATTTTTTTTTTAAATATTTTTTTATTTTTATTTTATTTATTTATTTATTTATTTTTACAAACTTTTTTCACATTCGAGTTTGGTATCGTTGGAACGGCCATGCTCTGGCCGATCCAACAATACCAAACGTTAACCCCTAGCTGCAACGTATCGGGAGATAGGGAGTTCATTGGAACTCCCTATCTCCACCGTTGGTGGCAGTTAGGGGTTAACTCCAGGACTGGCGTCATCGTGCTATGCACGATGACACCAGTCCTCAGGGGGAGTTCCCGGAGGCTTGGCCGACATCCAAGATGTCGGCCAGCTCCGGGAAAGGATCACGAACAGGCGCTTTTCAGCGCCGATTCGTGATCCGGCTCCCCAGGGGTTAATGCCAGGTACCATTTGGAAGGGCAGGCTGTGCCCTTCCAAATGGTGCCTGGGTTAACCCCCGCAATGCCGCCGATCGGGAGGGAGAGAGGTCCGAAGGTCCCCCCCTCCCTTTCAGGCGCCTCCTCCGCACATGCGGGGGGGCGCCTGAATTAGGTGTCATCGCGGCAGCGATTACACCTAATTTCACCGGCGGCGGTTCCGGATGCTGGGCTGACATCGAGGATGTCAGCCCGCACCGGGGGGGCCAGCGATCGGCCGGAACCCGGCCGAACGCTGACCCCAAAGTGAGGACGCGCTCAGCGCGTCCTCAGCACAGCAGGAGCCATGCGGAGGACGCGCTGAGCGCGTCCTCTGCATCGAAGTGGTTAAGAGCTATGGCCTGATCAGGATACACTGAGCTATACATTCCTGACCTAAATCTTGAAAGGCTGATAAAAAAAGAGTGCATCCAGAAACCATAAAGTTCGACAAAAATCACAGCCGGCAAGGTACCAGTCCTCAATCACATAATTTCAGTAAATAACACCAGCTTTAATTATTGAACATTGAGCTGGTGTTATTTATTGGATTATGATCAGCATGAGTGGACTGACTGCCTTCCTGGTGGGGAGAATCCAGAAGCTTGAGATGACGGAATGAGCCCACTAAATGGTCATGGTGAATAGAGTTTCTTTTTAAACAGAATAAAGCAAAATAAAAATGCGTGAGTAATAACAATATGAAAGGTTTGAAGCCCTGTGTTACGATTACACACATTTTTTTTCTGCAGAGCAAAACAAAATTTATGATGTCTTCCTATGGCAAGTTATTTTTTTAAATCCCTGCTGCCCAGTGATGGCTGGTGGCATTTCAAGTGGGTGGGACACTAGACTGGAAACATTAAGGGCTAAATTACAATCTTCACACAAACGTTTGCGCCGGCGCAAATAATCATTAACGAGTGGGGTAAAACCATTTGCGCCGAATCCCGTATTACATAGTGCAACAACCGTGCGCAATCGTCTACCGTGGGTGAACCTGCGCGAACCCTGCACGAGCTTACTGTACTGCGCGTGTCCTATACTTAACATTGTGAGCGCAAACGCGAATGTGCGCTGGTACGAGTATGGTATTACAATCTATTTTGCGGTAATTACCGCATGGCCTTATCGCACAAAATTTTAGCAACTCCTAAAAGCTGGTGCTAATGGCAAATTTGAACAACCTGGCTAACCCGAAATATCCAAGCCCATAAAAAGGAATGCACCAAAGCACAGTGGCCCATTCAAATCATACCAAACCAATACAATGGATGACGTTGTGTGTGCATGTATTATTGCTGAGGCATAAATGCTCAGATTGACAGTGCAGACGCAATTTGTTAACGTGAGACAGGTGTGGTTCTTGGATTCTGATTGGCTGAATCTCAAAAAAAGACTGCACGCAAAGTTTTTTGCGCAAGACTGTACTGTGCGTGCATTTGGGTGCATCCTGTTTGCACGCGCTATTGATCGGCGGATGAAAAAAACGTGCGAGGATTGCGATTCCAACGGTGATTATTTTCTTCTTTTTTTTTAACTGTGCCTAGCAACAGCTGAGGAGACATGGGCACTGCTTTAAGGGACACAACACATTTTATCAATCAGGCACATGTTAAATGACACAAAAAACTAAATATTTTTTATTTTAATCTAGTTTACATTTTTTTCTTCATTGCAAAAAAAAAAAAAATGGTAGGGTACTGCAACATCTGGCCATTCATTCAACCCACATATTATACACCCTTTTTCCTGCCATTAAATGGACTTTCTAGAAATACCATTATTTCCATCATATCGAATAATTTACTATAAAAAAAATATGAAATATTATGAAAAAAATGGTAAAAACACACTTTTTTGTAAACTAATCCCCAAAATCTACAACCACCAAAAAAGACCCCGGCTAAATAGTTTCAAAATTTTGTCCCGAGACTAGAAATACCCTAATTTTTACATGTTTTTGCTTTTTAATCCCTTCACTGCTTAGCCAGTTCACCTATGTGCGCTGCGCTCATTCTGACCATTTTGTGATAATTATTTTGAGATGACAGCCTAGGTCCTATTTAATTAAACCCCCCCAGACAAAAAAACTTTAAAAAATGTTTTTTTTTTATTTTATTTAATTTTTTAATTATTTAAAAAAAAAAATTAAACCAAGCCTAGTCATGTTTGGTATCATTGGAAAGGCCATGATCAGGCCTTTTAAATGATGTCAAATATATCTAGCTGCCATGGATCGGGAGATAAGGGGATCCTAAGGATCCCCCTATCTCTACATGGCAGCTAGATGGTTAACTAGCCCACTGACATCCTCACACATATGGTGAGGTTGTCAGTGGGTGGGGGGGACCTGGAGGCTTGGCTGACATCCAAGATGTCAGCCCCCCTCCAGGTTCGAATCGCGTTTTGGCGCCGATTTGAATGGGGGCGCCTGCTGATGATGTCACCACGCAGCGTGGCGACGTCATCAACCTCGCCGGCCCATGTAAATCACATGGGCAGGCTTCCTCCCTGCCAGATCGCCGAGGGATCCAGTGAGGGAGGTAAGTATCGGGTGGGAGGGGGGTTAGGCGCGCTGACGTACCCTGTACGTCCGCGGGTCTAAGGGAGACCCGTGGACAGGACGTACAGGGTACGTCAGCGGTCCTTAAGGGGTCAAATAGTGTTTGTCACGTGGGAATTGGTACTCAGGATGGGTTTCCACATGCAGAAAGGCTCCCCTTGTGGTCAGTATCCCGAAAGAGTACCGATTCTGACCCAAACCCATGCAGACAATAGTTGAAGCTACAGTTACAACAATTTCAAACACAGACAGGGGGATGTGCAGAATACAATGGTAAAACACACCTCCCTGGCATTTCCATATTGAATAGACTCCCAATAACCCCCCTCCCACACACACCCTGGCATAACAGACAAAGGTTGGGGAAGGGACAGTGAGATCTGGTTTGAGTCAGATCCTGGGGGGGGGGGGTGTAGATGAAAGCATAGGGAAATAAAGGAATCAAGTACTTACAGATACAAGTATGGGAAACTGCACTGTGTGTACAATGTGTGTACAACATGACACTACAAAAAATGCATCAGGGAATAACAAGATAAACACAGACATCAGGGGATAGGGCACAGAAAACACAAACACTTTGTACGTAGAATGGTAGGCACATGGTGACCTTAACATAGGAGAGGGCGGGGGAATAACATGAAACATCAGGCACACAAATCTATAGGTCCATGAACCCCAAGTCTCAAGTGAATACTGTTACAGTGTACTTACTAAAAAGTGGTTATTTTTGTCTAACACATAGACACAATTTATCAGTCTGACCTCTATTTTACAGCACACACTGCGAGAGAGAAAAGCAGTGCAAACTATTATTACACTGTACAGTGATTGCTGTCATTGTCTGTCACAGAGTTTACACAGAGGTGTGCATTCGTTTTGTAACAAATCTCAATTCGTTAATTTGTATTTCAGAAATAATTCCAAAATAACAAATTGATTTCATCTGAATTGAAACAAAAACAAAACAAAATTAAATTCCTATTATGTCGTATTGCTTAGTGTATGCTATTACCTCTAGTTCCCCCATCTTGTTATTGAGGCTCCTTGCATTAGCAAGCATACATTTAATGTTGTCTCTACCCACACATGCTGAATGCCATTTTACATTACATGCCTCCACTGTTCTGACATTACCCATCCCCCCGGCTCCACCCCCCTTAGTCTGAGCTGAAACCCTTGCGCTATCTACTCTGTCTCCATTTTGTAAGATACTGTATCCCTCCCCCCCTTCCACTAGTTTAAAGTCTCCTCCAACCTTTTAACCATCCTCTCCCCTAGCACAGCAGACCCTCTTCCATTCAGGTGCAATCTATCACAACTATACAGATTGTACCCCAGTGCAAAATGAGCCCAGTGCTCTAAAAACCCAAAGCCCTCCTTCCTGTACCAAGCTTTAAGCCACGCATTGACCTCCCTAATCTCCCGCTGCCTTTCCACTGTAGCACGTGGCACAGGTAGGATCTCAAAAAAATACTACCTTGGAGGACCTCTTCTTCAGTTTACTTCCTAATTCCCTGAAATCATTCTTCAGGTCCTTCCATCTTCCTCTTACTTTGTCATTGGTACCAATATGGACCATGACAGCTGGGTCATCTCCAGCCCCTCCCAATAATCTATCAACTCTGTCAACCACATGCCTAACACGGGCACCCGGCAGACAGCAAACTGTCCGGTTAAGGCGATCAGCGCAACAGATTACCCTGTCTACTCTCTTAATAATAGAGTCCCCTACCACCACAACCTGTCTAGGCTTACTTGCCCTCTTTATCCCTCCCTTACTTGGTGGGCTGATCCCCCTGCTGTTAGAGGGAGCAGCCTCCTCCAGTACTGCTACACCTGAGCTGATGCACCCAACATCTTCGCTCAAAGGGGCAAATCTGTTGGTGTGCGCAAGATCAGGACTAGCCAACCTTTTCCTCTTCCCTCCCCCCCTGCTACCACGTGTCATTGACACCCAGCTACCAACCTGTTCCCCGGTTAACTCCACTCCTCCCACACCCCTAGATTCCTCAACTATACTTTGCTCCGTGAGAAGCAGGCTCCTTTCAAGATTGTCAATCTGCCTCAGCGTTACGATTTGCCCTTCCAGATCTCCAATATGAGCTTCCAGAAGAGCTATATGGTATATAACAAATTTGATTTGTTATACTGTTTCACAAGAGAACCATTGAGTAAATGAATCCTGAGCAGCATTTGATTTATTGGGGTTTTATTTAGTGATCCGTAATTCCAATCGAATATCAAATATCCCAAATTACATACATAAAAGTCAGTACTAAAGCAAACGACATTATGAAACAAATCAGATTGGTTTGACTGTTTCACAAAGGTCCCTGTAAATTCGCCTGTGGTGCTGAATTTGTCGCCAGCACCACAGGTCAATGGACAGCTCAATAGTTAACCCTAGTTTGCCTGCCAACAGCAGGATTTTATTTATTGGGGCTTGATTTAGTGCTCCGAAATTTGAATTGATATCAAATATTGAATTGATTCCAAACTACAATGCTATTTTAGTGATCCGAGATATCAAACGAAATAACAAAACAAATCAAAACATAATGAAATTCCAAATCAAGCTTTCTAAAGTGAAATTATTTTTAAACTAAACCAATTTTTCAGCCTTGCACACCTCTAGTTTACATGTGCTGAAAAATTAGGTGTTGCTAGTGGTATGTCTTGGACACTGAAGCACCCAGCAGTAATATTAACCTGCTATTTGCCACTACGGCTGCTGCACAGTACGGTTTAAGCTGCATGACAGAATTATTACGTCAAGGGATCTTAACTGTCACATCCATGACAGAATAATTCCATCATGTATTGGGAAGGTGTTTAGCTAACCCACACC
Organism: Leptobrachium leishanense; assembly: GCA_009667805.1. Classification (NCBI taxonomy): domain Eukaryota; kingdom Metazoa; phylum Chordata; class Amphibia; order Anura; family Megophryidae; genus Leptobrachium; species Leptobrachium leishanense. The sequence goes on along the minus strand of CM019067.1, from coordinate 87,302,356 downwards.
CAATTTTTGTCATATCCTATTGTGATTTTGAATTTAGGAAGTGTTACTGTTTATTACTAATCTAGTCATACACTTCTATTCTGTTCTTTTCTATTTTGCTTGAAATTTCACCGCACTCTCCCATCCTATTACTCAGTGATGCTGTATGAATAAAGTCATTGAAGCCTATGGGATTTGCCTTTTTAATGCTGCCGAATGAAACCACCGAACATCAGGGCATTTCACTGCTGTTCGGTGTTCTCTGAATAGATTAACCATTACTTCTCTATGAGAAGCCTCGCTGGCTCCAACGGAGTTCTGGCAGGGAGGAAGTCTGCCCTTCTGTTTTAGAGGGGCCGGCGGGCACGATGACGTCATCGGCGCCTGCATTGAAAACACAGAAGTGAAGGGTTGGCTCATTTGGAGCCCTCTATCTCTCCAACCAACCATGGCACCTAGAAAGATGCTTTTTACACCACTGGAAAGGGGAGAGTCACCCTTTTTCAGCGGTGTATAGCATTTACCATTTCGCTTCCGGATCGTGACTCGGCGCTGAATCGCGATTTAAACTGGAGGTGGCTGACAACTTGGATGTCAGCCAAGCCTCCAGGTCACCCCCCACCCACTGACAAACCCACCATATGTGTGAGGATGTCAGTGGGCCAGTTAACCCCCTAGCTGCCAAGGGCAGATAGGGGGATCCTTTGGAAAGGCATGATCATGACTTTTCCATTGATACACAAAGGTTTGGTGTAAAAAAAAAAAAATTAAAAAATAATAAAAAAATTTTTTAACCCCTTAGTGACCGGGCGGTTTTACACAAATCCATCCTTTAGGCTAGGGTCAGACGAGCGTGATTTCTACGGACTGTACGTCCGTGCAGTACGGACATCGTCAGTACGGATGACGCAGTAGTGGTCACACAGTCCGTTTTTTCACTGAAGTTATTTTTTGACGGATGTAGGAGGGGAAAATAAATTACAATGAAAAAACATTCTGTCCGTCAAAAATGCTGGACGTATAAATGCAGTCCGTCTGACCTTGCTCCATCACTCACACACAAAGCTATGCAGACGTTGTGGACGTGGCGCACTCCGCACGTCCGTTCTAGCAGTATTACGTTCTTGCCTAGCCTGCGTCCGTTTGCCGCGGCCGTTGTGCGTCCGCAGTTCAGTGCGGACGTACTTCATGTGTCAGGCTCCAATGGACTTACTTTCATGCTATCACGGACGTACTTTTAGGCGCAATCACGGACGTGAACACTACGCTCGTCTGACCCCAGCCTTAGTGACCGCTGCTGTTTTTACGTTTCTGCGCCTTTAGTGTTTAGGTCAAATTTTCCTCTTACTCGTTTATTCAACCCACACATATTATACACCCTTTTTCCTGCCATTAAATGGACTTTCTAGAAATACCATTATTTCCATCATATCGAATAATTTACTATAAAAAAAATATGAAATATGATGAAAAAATGGTAAAAAAAACACTTTTTCGTAATTTAATCCCCAAAATCTACAACCACAAAAAAGACCCTGGCTAAATAGGTTCAAAATTTTGTCCCGAGACTATAAATACCCAATTTTTACATGTGTTTGCTTTTTAACCCCTTCACTGCTGAGCCAGTTCACCTATGTGCGCTGAGCTCATTCTGACCATTTTATGCTAATTATTTTGAGATGACAGGCAGCCTAGGTCCTATTTAATTAAAACCCCCCAGACAAAAAAAACTTTTTTAAAAAAAAACATTTTTTTATTTTATTTTATTTTATTATTATTTTTTATTATTATTATTATTTTTTTAATTTTTTTTAAAACCAAACCTGGTCATGTTTGGTATCATTGGAAAGGCCATGATCAGGCCTTTCAAATGTTGTCAAATATGAGCATCTAGCTGCCATGGATCGGGAGATAGGGGGATCCTTAGGATCCCCTTATCTCTACATGGCAGCTAGATGGTTAACTGGCCCACTGACATCCTCACACATATGGTGAGGTTGTCAGTGGGTGGGGGGGACCTGGAGGCTTGGCTGACATCCAAGATGTCAGCCCCCCTCCAGGTTCGAATCGCGTTTTGGCGACAATTAGCGCCGAAACCCGATTCGGTGGCGAAACCATTAATGTTATACACCATCTCCCTAGCTTCAATGGTTGGGGAGATAGAGGGCTCCGAAGGAGCCCCCCTTCCCCTCCATTGATTTGCATGGGGATGCCTGCTGGTGACGTCACCACGCAGCATGGCGACGTCATCAGCCTCGCCTGCCCATGTAAATCACATGGGCAGGCTTCCTCCCTGCCAGATCGCCGAGGGATCCAGCGAGGGAGGTGAGTATCGGGCGGGAGGGGGTTTAGGCGCCGCTGACGTACCCTGTACGTCCGCGGGTCTAAGGCAGACCCGTGGACAGGACGTCAGCGGTCCTTAAGGGGTTGAAAAAAATGTGTCTGTTTTTTTTTAGTTAAATAGGACCTATGCTGTCATCTAAGAATAATGAGCATAAAACGCTCAGAATGAGCTCAGCGCACATAGGTGAACTGGCTCAGCAGTGAAGGGGTTAAAAAGCAAAAACGTGTAAAAAATTTGGTATTTCTATTCTCGGGACAAAAATTTGAAACTATTTAGCTGGGGTCTTTTTTGGCAGTTGTAGATTTTGGGGATTCAATTACGAAAAAGTGTGTTTTTACAATTTTTTCATAATATTACATATTTTTTTATAGTAAATTATAGGATATAATGGAAATAATGGTATTTTTAAAAAGTCCATTTAATGGTGGGAAAAACGGTGTATAATATGTGTGGGTTGCATAAACGAGTAAGAGGAAAATTTGAACTAAACACAAACAGCGCTGAAACGTAAAAACAGCAGCAGTCACTAAAGGACGGATTTGTGTAAAACTGTCCTGTCACTAAGGGGTTTTCGGATTTTTTGTTGCAAAATTCTTAATTTTTTTTTAAAAACAGTGTTTTTTTCTGTAACAGACCTTTTTGTTGTTATTCATAGGACCTTATATATTAATTCTAGGCATTTTCATACAGTAGTCTGTTTGCAAACAGCTTAACGGTGTTTTGTTTTTTTGGCCCATTAGTCGGCTTGTCAGTGCTGTATTTGACGGATCGTGGGCTTTTTGCTAACGCGTTCGACGGGTTTGCAGTGTCTTATCTGATCCAATCCGATGTTTTGCGACAGTTTTTAGTTTCGATTCAGCGGTTGTTCGGCGGCTTTTCCCTGCACTTCGGGGACCCTGCAGTGAATGCTGAATTCACCGCAGGGTTGGCGAATTTGATTCCCCGAAGTGCAGGGAACGAAAGAACAACGAAATTCCGGTGGAAACTTGTGCATCAGAGGGGACGTTTCAGAAATGTGTCATAGTCATAGCTGTTATTCCTAAACAAATAATCCATTTCATACTATTACAAATTTCATCATTCTTGTTAATTAGTCATTTGTATATGTTTTTGGAGGCTGAGAAGTTCATTAGATAAATCACAACCCAACTGGGATCCAAATTAAAGGATTATGTTTCATCTCGCCAGTAACCATAACGAACGCGTACTTGTTGCATAGATTGTAAGGGTGTCCCTTTCCATACGTCTCTAAGCAATGTTGTTTCTAAATGTTTTTATAAAAAAACATGCCTACAACTATATGCCAGCCCCTCTCCGTCTTGCAAGAAAGGATGCTTCCTCCTCCTCCTTTGTTTATCCAAATACCTTTAAGTCATGTGCATTATTGGAGGGTGAAATAGTCTCTGTGCTAAAATCTTAGCACGGGAATGTAAAGTATGTGTTATCAGGCATTGTCATACACATTGGTATTACCTTGATCCAGTCACAGTGCTATGAACAGATCTGTCAACAGGGAACACCCGATAGCTTGTAAATCTTAGTCAAAAAAATAAAAATAAATAACCGAACCATTAAACCTCATCCCCAATAAAACCTTTGATGTTTCATAACCAATATGAGTACTTTCATCTAACAGAGTTACATCTAGATAAAACAGATAGGGGTTATTCAATAAGTGCCGAAGTTGCCATCGAATTACACCGAACAGTGCAATTTCTTGGCAATTTGGCTATTCAGAAAGCTTTGGGGACCCTGCAGTGAATTCTGAATTCACAGCAGGGTCGGCGAACTGGAATCGCTGAAGCACACCGAACGAGAAAGCACTGAAATTGCTTTCTGAATAACCGTCTGAGTATGAAATCCAGTTATTTAACTAAAGCAGATGCCATAAACAGGACGTGTGGTCAGAGGGGGCTGGCTTTACTGGAAGAACAAAGATAGAACTGTCCAGCTGGGATCAACCCTTCAAACTCCAGTATCTGAATTCACAATCCTTTAGAAACAAGGTTTGTTGTAATACCATTATCAAACAGTTAATTGGTTATTGATATATTGAAGCATTTTCATCCGGAAACAATGGGAATACAAATGTGGGTACCCCAAGATACTACTGCTCTATATTCTTGACTGGTGGCAGTGGTGTTAATCTAGGATGGTGTAGGTAGGATTTGAGGGGTCATTTAATGATATTTTATGCTCTCGCAGAGGTATAAGGTCTGGAATAAAGTAGCCAGAGGATTGCTGGATGCTATTAACTCCTCCACTCTTCTACTCAGAGTCAGGACTGGGAGGATAGACCACCCCCCCCCCCGTGACACCTTCATTAAGCTTTGCACAAAATGGTAATTTACCACAGAATAGCAGCACTAGGGATGCGCATGGCTGAAAAATTTGGTTTTGTTTAGTTTCGTTTCGTTACATTTTTAAATAATTTCATTACTAATTTGTTTCATATCGATTCGAAATTTCGATTCGATTCAAATTTCATATATCAATTCGATAGTTGATATCAATTTGAATTTTGGATCACTAAATAAAACCCCAATTAATCAAATTTTGCTGTTAAAAGAAAAGCTAGGGTTAAATTTTAAGCTGTGTCACAGATTTAGTATTTGAGTCAAATTAAACATTGAAACAAAATTAATTTGTTTCATAAAGTCCTTTGCTGACTTACTTGTATTTTAAGTTAATTTCAAATACGATAGCGGATATCAATTTGATAGTTGATATCAATTATTACAATTTTTCTTTTATAATGATGACACCACAGTGAAATAAATTCATTATATACCATTAAGTTTTGTTTCAAATTCGTATTGTATCGATTCGTTATTTGGAAGTACTTCCGAACTACGAATTATCAAATTTCGTTCCAAATTCAGAATTTTTCCGAAACGAATGCACATCTCTAATCAGCACTAACATTAGCTTTCTGATCCTGACTAGTCTCATGATCAGCAGAACATTGGTGGAAACCACTGCTCAGCCGTTGACATTACATGAGCACGCATTAAGTTCCTATTATTTTGAGACTTAAAAATATGCCCTTTAATGCTTTGCTTGGCTCACCCAGTGACATGTAATGCAATGAATTCAGAGGCTTTACTCATCTATGCATTATATTTCCAAAACGCGTGATATATATTGTGAGACAGCATATAAATAGAGCTATACGTATAGAACTCAATCTTACATACAGATGTAGAGCTATTGTAATGCCGCACATGCCTTTTCACGAGACAGCTTCTCAGTCAGAGCGATACCTCCATAATGATATGTTATTACAATACATAAAGATATTGACATAAATATTCACTCCTTTCAACTTGGATTTTTCTATAGAAAATAAAACAAAAAAAATGTTGTGTGGGAGTGATTACTTCTGTCAGTGTTCTGCGGCTCGGCAAACATTATTCAACGCCTGATGAAATGGAAAGAAAAATGTCGCTTGAGTTTTACTTGCTAAAGACAGATTTGGTTGAATAGTCCTAAAAATGATTCCAGATTATTTCAATAGCATTTTGCTCAAGCCCATCACGGAGGCTATACTAGCTAATCACGCCATGGATACTACCTGGGTCATTTCTGAATGCATTACAGACAACAAAGAGCAGCTGAATCCCGAGAGCAACTAGAGATTGACAAGATTCTCCTGAGTAGTTGAAGCAAAAAAATAAATAAATAAGTAAAAATCAATTCAAAAGTATCTGGTTGCTGCTATAAATCACAGAACATTTCTGTCCATTTGCGAACCTTGTTTAAGACAACTTTGCATATAATACAGTTTAAAAAGAATGTATAGATGATGATCGAATAGTATATGACTTATCATGAAAATGTTTATTTTCCCTACAATTTAATTGGTCCCCATGCTTTTGGAGGACAAGATAGTAGAGCTTGAACAAACTTTCCATAAAAAAAATATACCCAATTATTATTGAAACAATATTGACACAAACCAAAGAACGCCTACTATACCGGATGGGTGGAGTAGAGGTAACATCACTGCTCTATAATCGTGGAGACCCAGGTTTGAATCCCAGCCAGAGCACCTCTCCAGTAAGTGTCCTTGGGCAAGACACCTAATGGTACATACTTGCCTACCACACAATATCGGCTGTGGAGTCCAGTGGAGAAGCAAGCCAAAATTCCGTTCAGCACATCTCTCTAACACAACTGTGGAGAAGCAAGTCTCGACTTTACGGGAAAAGTGGGTTCTACCTAACCACCACGTCACTGATCTACAATCATGGAAAGCCGACTCGATCCCACTCAGAAGACATCATCAGTGAGTGTGAGTGTGAGTGAGTGTCCTTTGGCAAGACACCTAACGATATGGAAGCGTCTACCTCCCAAAATACTTGTACTTCCCATAGATTGTAAGTTCCATTGGGAACAGGGTCCCCCTGAATCAGGTCATCATCCATGTGTGGTATTCTAATGTATCAACCCTTTATACTCTGATCTTGTAAAGAGCTGCAGAATTTGTGGCACTACATAAATAAAAGGATAATAATAATAGTCTCCATTCCAATAAACAAAGTATTTATCAGATTATTGAAGCCCTCAAAAAAATACATGGCCCTATTCCAAGGTTGTTGTAAATTTACCCGATCCATTATAGTCTATGGGATTGTTAAGTTTACAAGAGCTCTGATTAAGTTAACACCAACCTTGGTATAGGGCCCGCAGGAAGTAGAGATTTTTTTGTTATATATATATATTGTGATGGTAAAACCCAATGGGCCCTATTACAAAGTTGGTGTTAACTTAACCAAAGCTGCTGCAAACTTACCAGAGCCATTATAGTCTATGGGGTTGTTAGCACCAATTTTGGAATATTGCCCACTATGTTGAAAATACACACCCGTGGAACCTGGAAAGAGCTTTGTGAACTTCAGCTTCACTTAAATCGCACATGATGTAAGGGTGAAGCTGGATTTCATAGGAAATATGAATGGAACAGTAAGCACCTTAACTTTCTGTATTTTGCCGACTTGCAAATCAATTATCATGGACTGAGTGTACCACTAGCTTTTTGTTTCTGTTCATTCTCCTCTTCATCAAAGTCACAATTATGAACAAGCACAATGTGCTTAAGCTAATAACACACAAACAATAATAATTTTTCAGGCTTTATTGAACACATCCCATTCAAGATTCACAGTCCTTTGGAAAATATAAGTGAATACTTGATTTAAAAGCAAATCGATCCTTCTTTGACAGCAATAACCTCAACCAAGCATTTGCAGTAGCTGCGGATTAGACCTGCACAATGTTCAGGAGGAATTTTGGCAGTGGTAAGCCTGAGTGTGAGTGACAGATGAGAGTCAACACCCTCACTCTCATTTTTAAACATCCAACCATTCCCTTATCTGGCCCAGGTGGTTTCCATCACAAGCAGCCAGATGAGGTGAAACTGTTATCTGGCTGGCGTGATGCCCAAGGGGCACACTTTTCCTATGTAAGGTACAGGAAGTATTAATGTACAGTAAGTAACAGACAAGCTAGCTGTAAGATGTATTCTCGGCCCTGCTGGAATAAGCCGGCAGCTAATGGCTCAGCTGGAATAGGGTGCCTTATTTTCTTTCCTTCCCCTCTTGTGCAATACTGTACACCCTTCCATTTAAAACAGTGTTATTCAGAGAGCGGTGAAAAGCAGGAGACTGACTGGAGAATGGAAAATTCTAGGTCAAAATAGCCAAACCAGAAAAATTCTCCCATTTATCTCACTTTCCAAATCGGCTATTTTGACCTAGAATTTTCCATTCTCCAGTCATTCTCCGGATTTTCACCGCTCTCTGAATAATCCTGATAGTAATTAACCTTCTATATGGTCATTTGGGTTGTCCCGAACCCAAGGCTCCAATAGAAAGAAATTTCCCTAAATTAGAAATAAACAGAAAAATAGAAACATTCTCTCCAACAGTTGAGTTACTCATTCAATATAATGGCTTCAGCAAAACAAATCTTATAACTGAAATATAAATTTAGACATAAGTAATCAAGAGCTGAGTGATAACAAGCCGCAAATTTTGGTAAATGGTGTCATTTGAAATTCTCTGCAAGGAAGTAAAGCAAATTTAGTAGTTTGAAGTATTTGCACAGGACATAAAAAATACATGATAGTTATTTGCGTGTTATAAAAAAAATGAAAAGTAACTTTGACTACAATAGCCAAATATCAATCCATTCCTGCCCTCTAGTGGTGATATTGATTTTACTTCACTTTCATTTTAAATTGTTCTCAGCTTTTTGAAAAGAAAGCATTGATGCAAGACAAACGTTAACAAAAACATAATTATTAAAAGTCACTCTTATTCATGGGTAAAAACATTAATTCCCTGAAATACAAAGGATCTGATTAGAAGTTATCTTATCTAGGTATGTGGTTAGACCCAAATCTATCTTTTGGCCCCCACATTGATAAACTCTCATCTAAATTTTACCCCACACTAAATGCTCTGTACAGAAACAAATCCTGCCTGAGCTCCACAGTAAGAAAGAAGATTGTACAACAAATGCTTATGCTGGTCATTGAAAACAGATTTACAGGGTTATTCAGAGAGAGGTTAAAAGCAGGAGAATGACTGGAGAAGTGAGAATTCTAGGTCGAAATAGCCAAACGAGAAAAATTCTCCCATTTATCATTTATCTCACTTTCCAAATCAGCTATTTGGTCTAGATTGTTCATTCTCCTGGTTTTCACCTCTCTCTGAATAGCCCTGATAGTGTATGCAGCAGCCCCGCAAACACACCTTCATAAACTTACTACATTGTATAACTCATTCTGACGTTTTGTGCTGCAATGTAACTATTGTTAAAAGAGCTAAACTGGCCATCGCCAGAATCTAGACGCACCCTTCACCTTTCCAACCTGGTGTTCAAGAGCTTTTCTGGGAAGCTACCACCCTACCTAAAACGATTGCTTCCCCCAGCAGTACCTTATCCTATAACCTCTGATCCAGGACCTGCACCTTACTTAAAATTCCACATTACAAAAAGAAAGTGCCTTGATCCTCATTTTCCTACAGAGCACTGCAAATATGGAACATGTAACATAGTGACTATATTTCCTACATATTTATTTTCTGTGTTAATTTGTATATTTGTGTTTTATTTTTAATATCTTGCATTTTATTACTTTGTATTTCTATAACAATTCAATGTTCTTGAACCCAAGACATACTTGCAAACAAGAAAAATCTCAATGTATCCTTCCGGGTAAAATACTTTATAAGTAAAGATGTCCATTAAACCAGGAATGAGCATAGGAATTGTTATGGGGTTATGCACAAAGTGTGTGCTGGTGTTGCAAATATCAGCAAATACCTGCAGTATTGCGGTGCAGACAAACACCAGCATTTCACAAAAGTGAAATCAATCGAGTGACAGGAGAAGCTTTACTGTGCAGCATCTCTAGTCACTCTTTGAATATTAATTTTGTGAAATGCTGGCATTCAATGGCACTGCAACATCAGCAAACACCACGCTTTGTGAATAACAATAGCCAAAATAGCTGAAATTGAGGGGAAGAAAACAAATGCAAGCTTTGATTTTGAGTAAAGTTTGCAGTTCCCTTATTTTTTTTTGTTTTAGAAAAAAAGACTTTGCCTTATAGGTAATATATTGTTATTTACACATTTATACGTTGCTTCCTTTCTACTTTTGTCTTTCTCTGTGTCCTACCTAACCCCATTTTTTGGACTACATTGCTCACAAACCATTTATCAATCTCATAAGGGGTTATTCAGAGAGCAAAGAAATTTTGGTGCTCTCTCCTTCGGTGACCTCAATTCGCTGACCCTGTGGTGAATTCAGCAGTCACCGCAGGGTCCCCGAATCAATCCACTAAACGTCGCTGATAAACCTGCTGAACACAGCTGCAAACTCCTGAAAAAGCACCAAAGGCATCCAATAAACGGCCAAAAAAAATCACTGAACAGATTTAATAAACCGCTGAACTCAGTGCTAAACCCGCCAAACACAGCTGAGAAGAAGCCAAACAGACCACCAAAAAAAGCCGACCGACGGCCGAACACGGGTTAAAAAAAAAAGTGTCATCTGAGCTCATTCCTATAGCTCCATATGAAACAAAACACAATCAGAGGCTTTGGTTTACTTGATGGCCAGTAAAGTGTAAGCTCACCTGCCCCGTCAAGCCACCTCTGGTAAGAGGAGTCCTACCTAATGAAACCAAGAACCGCACACTCTCATGCGGCTTCTCAGCTACGGTTAATGTCAGACGAACGCATTCTGAGCACACTGTGCGTCCGTGCACAACTGAAGTCCTTTCTGACTGATGATACTGTAGACACCACATGGTCCGTTTTCTTTGACTGATGTAGATGGGAAATAAAATTAATATGTAAAATGAAAACAATTATACATGATATGAAAAACCATTTTGTCCGTCAAAAATGCTGAACGTCAAAAATGCAGTCCGTCTGACTACGTTCCATCACTCACACACAAAGCTACGCGGACGTGGCGCACTCTGTGCATCTGTTCTAGCGGTTTGACGTTCTTGCCTTAATTGCGTCCAGTGGCACGTGCGTTGTGCGTCCACACTTCTGTGCGGACGCACTTAGTGTGTGGGTCTCTATTGATCATGATTATATGCTACGACGGACGTTAAAATGTGCAGTAACATGGTCGTGATCACTGCGTTCGTCTGACATGGACCTAAGAGACAAAATGGTGGGTTTTATTTATACCACCCAATACTTCCACTTTGGGATTTAATGCAATAACATGAAAAGGAACATTCTCTATGTATATTTTGCTGTAACCCCAGTCAGGTCATTTTTGCAGCTGTTCCTTGCCATGTTTTTGTTTTTAATACCAAAGTGGAAGTATTTGATGGTAAAAATAAAACCCGCCATGTTGTCTCTTAGCTGAAAAGGAGCACGAGAGTGTGCGGTTGCTCAGAGGAACGGCTCTTGATTTCATTAGGTAGGACTCACCTTACCAGAGGTACCTTGATGGGGCAGGTGAGCTTACACTTTAACATCCCTGGCGGTATTCCCGACTGTGGCACGGGATAAATTTCAGTGCTGAAAACGGTAACCCCAAGCCACACTCGGGCTGGTACATAGCTGTCCCTGCGTTCCCTCGATGTCCTTCCGCAGTCACCTCTGTTCGATCACGGCGTCCTGCTTCCGGGTTTCGGAATCCATATGCTGTAGAATCAATACGCTGCAGATAAGGAATTCAAAAGGAATCCGAGGTGACCTGCCTTGATTTCCTTCCTGCAGCATATTAATTAACTTTTCCCCTCTGCATGAATTAGTAATATGTGTCCAGGAAAGCATGGCCGATCTGGCAACCCTACCTATGACTGAGTTATATTTTTCAAAAAGAGACAGCATAGGGTATTTATAGGAAGTTATGAAGACATTTTCATGCTGTAATTTTTTTTTAAATGCGTACCATTATTATTCTCCATAGCCCTTTGACCTTCATTTATCAAATACTCTGCGATAATGAACCCTCTTGGTTTGTAAATGCACATGCAGTTTAGTTTTGACAGGTCCACATTTAAAGAGTTTGTTTAACACTCCATGCTCTAGCTGTATATATAAAATTTGTGTATTTCACTTTTAACTAGGGGTCCAGATCAGCCATGTTTTCCTGGACACACTAACAGGGCTATTCAGAGAGAGGTGAAAACCTTGAGAATTGGCAGGAGAATGACCAATCTAGCCCAAATAGCCAATTTGGAAAGTGAGATAAATGGGTGAATTTTTCTGGTTTGACTATTTTCACCTAGAATTTTCAATTCTCCAATTATTCTCAAGGTTTTCACCTCTTTCTGAATAGCCCTGAAAGTGTTATTCAATAAGTGACGAACTTGCCACCAAACGGTGAATCTCACCATACGATGTAATTTTGTGGCTGTTCGTCTATTCAGAAAGCTGTTAATTCGGCAAATACCGACAAAATGACAGCGAAATACAGTGCAGTTTGCTGCAATTTGGCAATCCTCGGCGGCAGCGTGATTAACCATTACTTCTTTATTGGAATCTATTCAGAGAACGCCGCACTGCACCGAAGTGTCAGTGAAATGCCCCGATTTTCAGCAAACCATCTCTATTTTATTTATTTTTTGGACCATCTTGATTTATATTTTAAGCCAAATTTTTGATTCACTTCTTTTTTTTTAAATAGTTTATTTTTTTATAGGGCCTTTTAATTATTTCCACACATTTTCATGCATTTTTATTGGTTTAAAACAACTTTTAGAAGTAAAGCAGAGTTCTGGGGGGAGGGTTCTACAATTTGGCGCACGCTGGCAGCTTCACATTCAGTGCATTGCAGGGACAATGTGGTGAATAGAGAATTCACTGCAGGGTCGGCGAACTGGAATCGCTGAAGCGCACCGAACGAGAAAGCACTGAAATGTCACTGAAATTTTGATGCTTTCTGAAGAACCCCTATATTACTATTTCTTGCAGAGGGGAAGCACAGGGAAAAGTGCTGCCCTGCAACATTTATAATTCCTATGCTGAAAGAAGGAAATCAGGGCAGGTCACCTGGGATCCCTTTTTAATTCCTTACCTGCAGCATATGTATTCGACATACTGCGGGGTTGCTTATTTCATGCACTGCCTGTTACAGATTCAAGTATCAAAGCTTGTACTTCCGTCCTCACTGGTGCCCCTTCCCACTGAACCAGGAGGTGATTGTACCCCCACAGAATAGACGACACATAGACTGTGAGATCAAACCTTGCCGCATGAACACCAAAACTCAGAATCCCTTTGAGCTCTGCTTTAAAAACACTGTATTCTGGTGCATTGAACTAGTGCTGCCACCAGAGAGAGACAGAGACATTGTTAGACTATGCTGGACAAAACTGAACTACATCTACCATCATCCTTTGCGTGAGGACAGGAAGGGGGTGGTACAGGAAAAGGAAAGAGATCAACAGCCTCGTGCAAGGCAGAAGCAGTGTGAGCAGAGCAACGAGAGACGTAGAATGCACGCTGGGGCTGTTAGGGTTTGAAACCAGGCCGGAGTGTGGAAGCTGCTACAGTCCTGTTAAAGGTCGTGATGTTCCCTGAGCATTGAGAGTACAGAGTGTGCATCGGTCGGCTGTGTGCAAGCTGAAATGTTCGTGACAAAGTGCGGTTTGGGAGAAGAGGGACATCGTGTAAGGAGAGGCTGCAAACTGGAGAGGAGTGCTGGCAGCCTATGTGTTCGTGTTCTGGCAGAGGAGAACCTGATCAGGAGTGCAGGCGTTAACAGCATCAAGTTCCAAGTGGCAGCGAGGACAGATCCTCTCGAGAGAGATCCCTTTCTTCAGCGTTCATCAGTCCAGGACAAGCGGTTACACTGGATGGGTGAGAAGGCTTCGGCCTGGTGAAAACACAGAACATTGCGCACTTGTTTATCTGTTCCTTTAAGGGCCCCAACGGAGACTAGTCGAAGATTGTTTTGTTTCATTCACTGGCCAGTTGAATACAGTACCCTGGTACCCTAGACAACACACATATATATTTTTGAGCTATTATTCACGGGACTTACACTCCAGAACTGAGGGGTTTAACCGTTTCTTTTACCGCCGAGTGTTTTTCCCGCGTTACGAATTCTTGTTACTCAAATACCACATATGCGTATTATATGCTGCTTTATTGGGGTCAGTAAAGAATATAATATATAAAAATCCACGACAGTGCTGGTGTATAGTTACTTCCTAGTGCGGTGAGACTAACCCGGGGTTCATTCAGCGGCTCCTCTGGGTGTGAGCGCTACACGTGGGGGCTCGTTCCGGGATTCCAGTCTCTGTGGATACCGCAATTAAAGGGTTAATTATGGCTCCAGAAGAAGCAGCAGAGTGGTGTAAAGCACAAATGGCCAGTTAGGGTTGAGTGTAGTAATGGACATTCCTGCAGGCACCTGGGCAGAAGAAGAGATCCGCCGGGCCGTGGCAGCGTTGGCACCTGACCAGCAGGGATTCATAGTGGATGTTAAAGTGAACCCAGAGACTTCTCACACGTATGTTCTTTTTGAGTGGAGAAAGGGTGTTCCAGTGTGTTTTCAGGGCGTGAGTGTGAAGCTGACTGACGATGTGGAAGTTCGACTGGTCCAGCCAAGTACGCCACGTGGTGATCCCACGAATGTTCCCGTGACTAGCCCGACAACGTCAAGTCACAGGGTACCGGATACTACTTCTAACCCAGTGGCAGGGTTCCCTCCTGTTGCATTCTTTAAAGCAATGGGAAAACTGGTGGAAACATTAGCCCAAAACTCTGCTGCGTCTGCCAATTATGGATATCACAAGTTACGGTTTCATTCTGGTAAGGTCCCTGTGCCAGCTGGAGAAGAGGACTTTGAGACTTGGATAGATCAGACAGTGCAAGCCGTGGAAGAATGGGAAGTTGCTGACACCGTGAAGAGACAAAGGTTGATCGAGAGCTTAAGAGCTCCTGCTTCAGATGTCATCCGAAATCTGAAAAGTGACAAGCCAGGCTGCACTGCTGCTGAGTATCTAGAAGCTTTACAGGAAAATTTCGGGGGAGTGGAGGATTGTGCCGAGCTTATCCACAAGTTCTCTCACACCTATCAAAAGGAAGGAGAAGAATTGTCCACCTATATCTGGCGGCTGGATAAAATCATCCATCAGGTTATTCTAAAAGGAGGCATGAAACCGAGTCATGCAAGCAAAGCTTTGGTGGATCAAATTTTCAAAAGGAGCACTCCCACTGGATCCCATAATGTTGAAATTTCAGACTAGATACCAGAGCAAGAGACTGACCTATTCCAAACTGGTCAAAGCTATCCAAGAAGAAGAGGCTTTAATTAAGGCTAAAAGGGTTGCTAATGCTTCACACACAGTTTTCACCGCAGAAGTAGGAACTCTGACATACAGACCGAAGTGCTGGCTTTGAAAACTCAGATGTCGCAAATGATAGAGTTGATGACATTGCTGTCGGCTAAGGACACCAGAACTGAGGGGGTTGCTGTAGCCGCAAACAGGGGGTCTCCAAGTGAGCCGCAAGAAGAGAATATGCCCACACTCTCGAGAAAGAAATGTTTTGGCTGCGGGGAAATCGGCCATTTCAGGGCTCAGTGCCCAAAAGGGAGGGCTGAAAAGAAACCGGTCGAAGAACTCCTGAAGGCCGTGGAGAAACTGTTGTCCACCTTGCAAGCGGGAAACTCCAGAGGGCCCTGGTGAGGGAGCAAACTAGGCGCCCGACTGTCGAAAACCACTCCAATTTTCAAGTCTGAAATGAAAGGCCGAGAGAGCCCAGATCCGTACCAAATGCTGTGTCTGCCAGGACTGAAAGAGTTACTCCCTTAGTATCCGGTCCTATGTTGCGGGAAAGCAATGCACACCCAAGACCTCAACGGGTCAGGAAGAAGGTTAGAGTGCAACGAACTGGGCCTATACCTCCTGCGGCTACGAACAAGTTTCCTGACCAGCTGATAGATCCTTCTCCCATCGTTCCAATCCAAGTAGAGGGGGTCTACACTAAAGCTCTGTTAGACTCAGGTGCTCAAGTGACGTTGATCTATCGAGACTTCTACGAGAAGCACTTGAAGCACATACCTTTAAAGGACCTTGAGATCTGGGGCATCGGAACTGGGAAACTTCCCTATGATGGATATCTACAGGTGAAGTTATAAATCGGATCCGAAGTCGTCGGACAGGCTGGAGGTTGTGATGCATTGGCCATTGTGTGTCCTAGCCCTTCAGGAGCCAACAGAAGTTCTATGATAGTGGGGACGAATACTGATCTGGTGAGGCGTCTTCTGACTCCCATAGTGATGGAAGAAGGTTCTACAAGAGGAGTGCATCCGATGTTACGTCCAGTCTATCAATGAATGGTCGAAGAACAGAGGGCACCTGCCGAAGTCGGGCGTCTGTGGAGATTGGGAGGAACAGAGAAGGTTCTGCAATCAGGAGAAGTGGCGCGTTTCCGGGCTTCAGTCAAGTTGAACGGATCACAACCGGGTCCTTATGTGGTACTGGAAACTGATCTCAGTCATGGGAGTGAGGCCGGAGTAGAAGTAATCCCTGAGATAATCTCTACAAGAGCTTTGAAACGGACACGAAGAATCCGTGCCAGGAGAAATTGTTCAACTGACACTGATTTCCAAATTGAAGCAGATCTACTAAAAAACATGTTCCTAGCGAAAGATAACCCCAAAAAATGTCTCAAGCGCGCCTATCAGAGGGCATTTCATACCCCCAGAGAGGAACTATTACTTCCTCGGAAGAAAGAAACCAAAACCGAATTTAGATTTATAGCCAGCTACGACAGTGGTTGGTTCAAAATCAAATCAATTTGTGAAAAATTTTGGCCTATCCTTCGGATGGAGAAACCTCTAGACACCATCCTTCCCACCAAACCTTCTTTCACAGCTAGACGTTCCAAGAATTTACGTGAACACTTAACTCATAGCTTTCTTACAACAGTGAAAACCCCACATACGTGGCTCCAACAACCAAAGGGCATTTATAAATGCACACACTGCAAGGCATGCAATTTTGTTTAAAATTCCAATACTTTCCAAAGCAATGTGACGCAGAGGAAATACAATATAAGAGATTATATGAATTGTTCCAGCAAAATAGTGGTGTACATGATAACGTGCCAATGTGGGTTACAGTATGTGGGCAAAACCATTCAACAATTTAGACGGAGAATCTTACAACATGTTAATTCCATCTACAACTCACTTCAAACATCAGTATCTAGACATGTAAGATCACAACATGAGTCCAACCCCAGTTGTCTGACTTTTCAAGCTATTGAAAAAGTACATGTGGGACCTAGGAAAGGGAATTTTGACAGGTTCTTGTGTTGCAGAGAGTCATTTTGGATATATACTCTCAAGACTTTATATTCACAAGGTCTGAATGAGGATTTCAATTATCCATCATTTATCTAATATCCGCTATGTATCTCATCAAACTTCTCCTCTGAGATGATATTATATGTTTCCATACATATATTACATATATACTTGTATCAATTATTTGTTACAAATCACCATTCCACCGCTTTTCATGATTATTATTTTTTGTTGAGGTTTTATCATTCCCACTATACCATACGTCCCAATTAACACTGGTTATTTATTAGCATAAGTCAACGGTTGTCACTGTGTGGGTTTCTCTACAAAAATCTTGTTGCCAATTATATATTGATTGCTCTCAGAATCCATTGATTCAAATGTGCCTTCTGACAATATTCTGTTCTGATCTCTTTATATTCAGATATTGTACAGATCAATAGGGCCGGGTACATTACCCATTGCATATATATGTTTAATCACTACATACTCAGTCATTGTTTTAACTTGTTGTATGTACATAGAGACTTCCAATGCATTGCTACGCATGTATGGGGCACTCATGCTGTATATATTATTCCCCCCTTTCTTTTTGGTTTATGGACTGGTTACCACCATTGGTCTCAACTATATTATTATTTCTTATGTTACCCAATTGCTCTCTACTCTTGGCCAGCTTATGCTTTACATATGGCCATCATAGCATCTCTTTATATCCACAATGCCACCTACAGTCAAACAATAGGATCATCAATTATTTAGTGCACCTCTATATACTATCTATGGGCTGCACTGGATCCGTGTTAGCATACCGCTGCTATACATATTAATTTATGGCGACAGTGCGTTTTTTCATTTGATTGTGTGCAATGATATAATTGGTTTATGCCCCGCTACTGCTTTATGCATTACAATCATGGCGTAACTTTCTGTATGGGGTGGAATACATTTAGCAAGCAGTCCTATAGAGCTCGCTCTCACGGAGCGTCCACGGCGCTGTCGGACCGATGTAGGATATCGATTGGTTCGGTCCACTGCCAATCATATTGGGGTGGAGCTTCGCGTGAGCTGTAGATGCCACTGATTGGAGCGTACACTTGCCAATCAGGTGGACATTCAGTAACACCGCCAGCTCTGCCCTGCTACTGGACTAGTCTCTTGTCCATCATCTAACCCAGTGAAGGCCACTTCATCACCTGTGTCCTCACAACCTTATTGGCTAATTACGGAACGAGCCTACCTGCAAGTGGGCTTAAATACACACACATTTTATTTTTTAATTCCCGGCACTCCTGACGAGCCTGTGCAAGGCGAAACGTACGTCGGGTGCGTTGAGTAGCAGTGAGCTATCTACCCTATCCCCCAAATCTCCTTTCTCTCAATTTTTGCCTGACTTGTTGTTTTTATTTTTTTATCTTTACATGTATTTGTGTTTTGGTGATCACCATACGTTGGTTTTTAGATTTTGGCTTATGGCCACAATAAAATTTTGTTCCTTTTAATTTCTTTCAATTTGTTTTCACTGATGCATCGTGCTTCCACTGACTTGTCCAGTGGATCAGCTTTCTTTGGACACGAGGAAGAGTTTCAGTTAGTGTGTGTAATGTGTCTGATTCTCCAGTGGTCCTGAAAGCACGAATGCTCATCAGACAAGTAGCTTCTGTTACACCTCTCTCCCCTACCGATTTAGGAGGGGGAGTGAATAAAGAGATTCCAGCTGAACGGTTCTATCCTAAAGATGCTCCTATCTCGCCTGAATGGAAGAAACGACTTCAGTCCCAGATTCTAAAATGGAAGGACTTGTTCTCAAAGGATGAGTTTGACGTGGGATGCACTAAGAGTACTGAACATCGCATTCGACTACAAGAGGATAAGCCATTTCGAGAAAGGTCCAGACGAGTTCCGCTGGGAGACTTGGATGATCTACGAGAACACCTAAATGAACTACAGAGGACTAAGGTGATTCAAGAGTCCAGGAGTCCTTATGCCTCTCCCATAGTGATGGTTCGAAAGGAGAATGGTTCTGTCCGTTTATGTATAGACTATCGCACGTTAAATCAGAGGTCCATTCCTGATCAATATGCTACTCCTCGGATACCCCGCTCTCAAGAATCCTCGTTCTTCAAGCTGAAACCTGCATACAGTCTGTTGCCTGCCTGCTAGTGCTCCTATCATTTACTATTTGTTTTGTTTATTATTTAATAAACCTTCAGTACCCAGCAACCTGTGTGACTCCTACAATCACTGCATCATGGGCTTACTTCACCCACCGCCGCACTCCCAGCCTGACAGAATGTTGAAGCCTTCACACAGTGAGTCCGCGGTGATCCAAATCGTTATGGAGTACCTCAGAAAAGCAATTCAAGACATCCTGCAACATTTGGACTCCGTATTTGCAAGTATGCAGCAGGGTTTAAATGGCACCTCTACTAAGGTGTGCACTCCAGCTCCAAAGAAAGTGGACAGAGGACCCCTAACATTTGAAGAAATCGCTAAGAGAAGGTCCCAGAAGCTCTGCTTCTACTGCGGGGAACCGTCCCATTCCATCTCGGAATGTTTAGTGCGGCCCCCCAAGCTGCCCCGCACTTTCCCTGGAGTTGCAAACGAAATCCTGCAATCGCCAGTGCTACCTGGTGCTACTCCCAAGTCTGCACCTGTTAATCCAAAAAATACTTTTTCTATCAAGGCCAGAGAACCCTTTTCTACTCCATCTGTGTTCCCAATGCCTAGTAAAGCACTGCCCACCAAGTTCAAGAACGCAGTGCCTGTCAAGTCTGCTCCCACCAGACCAAAAAGGGAAACCGTTTCTACCAAGTCCTTGTCCAGAAAATCCACACCTGCTAAAACAAGGACTGTGTATAAAAAGTCACCGGAAACCTATCCTGAGGTCACAGACCTTGAAGACCCCAATCCTGCTGAAACCATGGAGTTCGAGTCCAGCCTACCTCCAGAATACGAACCTGAAATCCCCATGGAGATAGCTGCTGCCTCCCCTTCTCAGAAGACACCCACCACTCTCAACCAGCATTCCAGGTACCTTGGCGTCGCTATCTGCGCCCCGGCAACCGTCTTCAAGTCATCGGTGAAACCAGAACCCCGAGATCTGGAAGCCAACTCCTGCCTCCTTGACCTAGAAGAATCCCTGTCGCTGCAGAGTCCAGCTGCCTCCATACCAAGGAGGGCTCTGGGATTCAAAAAGGTTGAGACTCCCACTCCTCACAGCCGCAAGTCCGGGCTGGTTTCTGGACAACCATGCCAAGGAACTGCACATATTGGCACCACTGTCTGGAACCCTTGCCCCCTGGGTTCACATATGGTTCCAATGGGACTGTGGTCAGATGCGCAGACCTGCAGGTGTTTCAGAATCCCAAAAGCGCTTGGAGATCACTCCACAATAATAGAGTTCTGCCCAAATATGTCTCCAGTCCACAGTGCAGGAAAACCGACTACATAGGCACCATCATATGCACCTCACCCTCGGTTCACGGGTTGCCTAAAAAACCTAAGCCAGCTTGTCGGCCTTGCCTGAAGCCCATGGTCAAGCTTCACCAGGCCTCAGGCTCTCCAGAGGTCGCTGCCCTGCATCCCGCAGGCTCTCCGGTTGTCGCTGCCCTGCATCCCGCAGGCTCTCCGGTTGTCGCTGCCCTGCATCCCGCAGGATCAACGGTTGTCGCTGCCCTGCATCCCGCAGGATCAACGGTTGTTGCTGCCCTGCATCCCGCAGGATCACCGGTTGTCGCTGCCCTGCATCCCGCAGGATCTCCGGTTGTCGCTGCCCTGCATCCCGCAGGCTCTCCAGTTGTCGCTGCCCTGCATCCCGCAGGCTCTCCAGAGGTTGCTGCCCTGCATCCTGCAGGATCCCAAGAGCCGTGCTGTACCGAGGTCGCAGCCCCACAAGAGCCGTGCTGTACTGAGGTCCAAGCCCCGCAAGAGCCGTGCTGTACCGAGGTCCAAGCCCCGCAAGAGCCGTGCTGTACCGAGGTCCAAGCCCCGCAAGAGCCGTGCTGTACCGAGGTCCAAGCCCCGCAAGAACCGTGCTGTACTGAGGTCCAAGCCCCGCAAGAACCGTGCTGTACCGAGGTCCAAGCCCCGCAAGAACCGTGCTGTACCGAGGTCCAAGCCCCGCAAGAGCAGTGCTGTACCGAGGTCGCCCAAGAGCCGTGCTGTACCGAGGTCGCCCAAGAGCCGTGCTGTACCGAGGTCGTCCAAGAGCCGTGCTGTACCGAGGTCCAAGCCCCGCAAGAGCCGTGCTGTACCGTCGTCCAAGCCCCGCAAGAGCCGTGCTGTACCGAGGTCCAAGCCCAGACTGCTGCCACCAAAGCAGCATTTGTGGAGACTGATACCGCTGCAACTACTCTGCCAACTCCTGGTAAAGCCAATCCATCTAGTGAAGTCCTGGTACTTGTCTCTGCCATGGCAGCCCAGGTGAATACCCTTACCCATACCATACAGGACATTCAGCTGAACCACAAGTTCCTGCAGTCTCAGGTACAGGTTGCATTAGCCCGTGGACATATTTCTGCTCCCGATCCGGTTGCCACCGGCAACCCCATATATCTAGACGACTCTGAACCCACTGTGCTCGATAGCACCTCAGATATGGATCCCACGATATCCTACAGTGTGCAAGGTATCGTGATACACCGAGCAGACCTTGAAACCCCTGAGACCACCCAAACCTCATCCTTGGAGGTGACGGGTCATGGCCCCCACCGGCGGTGGCGGAGGAAAAAATAAGTGGCCCCCTTGCTGTACATCTGATTGTTCGTGCCCGGAAGGCGCTCCTTGGGTTGGGGTACTGTCAAGAATCAAGCCTGTGCCCACACCTAATCCCTGGCAAACCCTTATTCACCTGCCTATGTTTGTATGCAGGTTACAGATTCCCCTATCTGGCTGTTAAGCTTCTGTTGTGGTACCTACAGGTGTATGCTATTTCACCTAAATGAAGCCTGCTTAAAAGAGGGATCCACCCTTCCATCAGGGCTTCAACATAAACGTTACTGGAAGTGCTGACAACCAGACCTGTCCCTGAAGCTCCCTACCATTGTACCTGAATCCCTCCAGTGATACTCCCAAGTGGAACCCTGCTCCCAAGTGGAACCCTGCTCCCAAGGAGAATCTCCCTATCAAGGTACCCCGCTCTCAAGAGTCCTTGTTTTCAAGAATACCCCGCTCTCAAGAATCCTCGTTCTTCAAGCTGAAACCTGCATACAGTCTGTTGCCTGCCTGCTAGTGCTCCTATCATTTACTATTTGTTTTGTTTATTATTTAATAAACCTTCAGTACCCAGCAACCTGTGTGACTCCTACGATCACTGCATCATGGGCTTACTTCACCCACTGCCGCACTCCCAGCCTGACAAAGTGGGAGAAGACTCCAAGGCCTCTGATTGAAGTTCATTGGCCCAAGGGCCTAGGAAGGCTCGAGAATCCATCCAAGAAGAGTGGACTAATCAATGTGAAAGTGCCTTTGTGAAGCTGAAACAGAGTCTGACTCGAGCTCCCGTCCTGGCTTACGCTGATCCTCATAAACCGTACGAATTGCATGTGGACGCCAACAGAGAAGGTCTAGGGGGAGTCTTGTATCAAGAATACGATGGTCTGCTGAGGCCTGTAGCTTATGTAAGCCGAAGTCTTTCGCCTTCAGAGAGGAATTATCCTACTCACAAATTGGAATGCTTGGCCTTGAAGTGGCGGTCGTGGACAAGCTGAAAGATTATCTCTATGGGCCGAATTTGTGATAAAGACCGACAACAATCCTCTTACGTACGTCCTTACTACTGCGAGACTGGATGCGACAGGACATCGGTGGTTAGCCGCTTTGTGAGGGTTCCGGTTAGGCCGCAAGCATCACCCTGGAGTAAATCATCAACATGCAGATGCTTTGTCAAGAAGGCCTTATAATACAGAATGGACTCAGTTGACTCCTGATGGGGTGCAAGCCTTATGTCAAGGGGCTGAGCGTCAGGTCAAGGGAGCGATTGGGGCAGAAGCTATAGGAGTTATGGCTGCGGGCGTTCCAGAACTTTATTGTAATCCTACACAACTGAGTGGAAGCTTACCTACTCTCTCGAAACAGAACCTGAGAGCAGATCAAGCCGGAGATCCCCTGATCGGATTGACAATAAAAGCAATGAACGCGGGCCAAAGGGGACTTCTGCTGACTAATTCCCCCGAAGGAGCTCGGTTGGTCTATAAAGAGTGGGAGCGGCTGAAGGTGTTAGATGGGGTGGTCTACCGAAGGGTCCCCTCGAACAATGCTGAAGAAACGCAACAATTGTTCCTCCCAGAGAAGCACAGAGAAAGTGTGTTGAGAGCATTGCACGATGATCATGGACATTTGGGTGCAGAGAGAACTTTTAAACTGGTGCGAGACAGATTCTATTGGCCCTGTATGAGATCTGAAGTTGAAAGTTACTGCCATTCGTGTTTGAGGTGTATTCAGAGAAAGACCCTACCAACCCGAACTGCTCCATTGAGCCACCTGCAAAGTCAAGGACCCATGGACTTGGTGTGCATTGATTTCCTGTGCTTAGAGCCTGATGCTAGTGGGCAGGGAAATATTTTAGTAGTGACTGATCACTTCACACGTTATGCCCAAGCTTTCTCTACAAAAAACCAATGTGCTCCTACAGTAGCAAAAGTTTTAATGGAGACGTTTTTCGTTCATTACGGCCTACCACAAAGAATCCACTCAGATCAAGGCAGAGACTTTGAGAGCCGAGTTGTTGGGCAATTGTTAGAAGTACTAGGAATTCAGAAGACTCTAACTTCTCCATATCACCCCCAAGGTGATGCTCAACCAGAAAGGTTTAATCGCGCTCTACTGAATATGTTGCATACTGGTGCATGCGTACAATAGTACTGAGAGTGATGCAACTGGGTACTCGCCTTATCATCTCATGTTTGGAAGAGAGGCTCGACTGCCAGTTGATTTAGCTTTTGGCCTATCTATTGACCAGACGTCTGTCACTTCCTACAAAAATTATGTGGACAGACTCCGGAGAAACCTAGCTGCTGCATTTGAACAGGCCCATTTGACCTCAGAAGGTAGAGAGCAGAGAAACAAGTGAAATTACGATTTGAGAGTTCGGGTACAGGACCTACAGCCCGGCGATAGGGTTTTGTTAAAGAACTTGGGTGTTTCTGCAAGACACAAACTGGCCGATAGATGGAGTTCTCAAATTTACTTAGTCTGCAAGCAACTGCCTGGTCTGCCGGTATACCAAATCCGTCCGGATGGAAAAGCCGGGCCTCTAAAGAACTGGCACAGAAATCATCTGTTACCTTTGAGAGAGGCGGTACTGATACCAGTTGGAGACGTACTTTCCTTGCCTAATCCGCCTGTTCCTTGTTCGACTCCTGTTACTCGGTCTCAGCAGTTACGTTCTGTCAGAGAAAGTGAAGAAGACAGTGAGGAAGAGGACTGGTGTTTGAGCTGGGTGCGCCCACCGGAGCCTGAAGAAGTTATTCCGGCCTCTGCTCAGTGTGAAAGTAACCTGAGGCCTGATGCTCCAGAATTCAGACCTGAAGTACCTGAAACCTTGGAAGTTCCTGAAATCCTAGATGATGTATCAATAGACTATAGTTCTATGCCTTCACTGGAAGGCTCGTACTCTGAAGAGGTGTCTGCTCCGGTTGTAGAAGAGAGAATTGAGCCTGTAAATGTAGCCCTTCCACCTGAAGAGGAAATTGATAAATCTGAGCCTAAACGTTCAATACGGCCCCCCTCAGAGACTTACATATGATTCACCGGGACATAGCACAGAAGAAGCGGTTACAACTGTGCGAAGGCTGCCCGAAGTGTCTGCTATGCTGGCTGAGGTAGCTAGGGACATGAGTCAACTCGAGGATGTATATCTGACCCATTATATGTTTGCTATTGAACCTGAATGTATTGATTAATGTAAATATTGCAATGTTATGTATCTGTTACACTCCCTTGGAGGGACCCAAGAGTTTAGGGGGGAGAGTGTAGCGCTGCTTTAAAAACACTGTATTCTTGCGCATTGAACTATTGCTGCCACCAGAGGGAGACAGAGACATTGTTAGACTATGCTGGACAAAACTGAACTACATCTACCATCATCCTTTGCGTGAGGACAGGAAGGGGGGGTACAGGAAAAGGAAAGAGATCAACAGCCTCGTGCAAGGCAGAAGCAGAGTGAGCAGAGCAACGAGAGACGTAGAATGCACGCTGGGGCTGTTAGGGTTTGAAACCAGGCCGGAGTGTGGAAGCTGCTACAGTCCTGTTAAAGGTCGTGCTGTTCCCTGAGCGTTGAGAGTACAGAGTGTGCATCGGTCGGCTGTGTGCAAGCTGAACTGTTCGTGACAAAGTGCGGTTTGGGAGAAGAGGGACATCGTGTGAGGAGAGGCTGCAAACTGGAGAGGAGTGCTGGCAGCCTATGTGTTCGTGTTCTGGCGGAGAAGAACCCGATCAGGAGTGCAGGCGTTAACAGCATCGAGTTCCAAGTGGCAGCGAGGACAGATCCTCTCGAGAGAGATCCCTTTCTTCAGCGGTCATCAGTCCAGGACAAGCTGTTACACTGGATGGGTGAGAAGGCTTCGGCCTGGTGAAAACGCAGAACATTGCGCACTTGTTTATTTGTTCCTTTAAGGCCCCAACGGTGACTAGTCGAAAATTGTTTTGTTTCATTCACTGGCCAGTTGAATACAGTACCTGGGTACCCTAGACAACACACACATATATATTTTTGAGCTATTATTCACAGGCCTTACACTCCAGAACTGAGGGGGTTAACCGTTTCTTTTACCGCCACGTGTTTTTCCCAACGTTACGAATTCTTGTTACTCAAATACCGTATATGCATATTATATGCTGCTTTATTGGGATCAGTAAAGAATATAATATATAAAAATCCACAACAGTGCTGGTGTATAGTTATTTCCTAGTGCGGTGAGACTAACCCGAGGTTCATTCAGCGGCTCCTCCGGGGGTGAGCGCTACACCTTTATTCAGAGTGTTACGGATCGGGGTACCCCCACGATAGGTACCCTCCATCTGGGTGCCCCTTTCCACTGTACACCGGAGATATTCGTACCCACACACAGAATAGATGACACAAACTGTGTGAGGAGTTCTTGCAGATTCAAAATCCAAATGGAGACTGGCTTTGTTTACAAATACACAGGTAAAACACAGTGGGGATAACCCCTCCCTTCCAGAATACATTACAGATAACAGACTCCAGCCACTGGACAATTGAAAAGACATTCTACACAATGGAGTGTTTACACATGTACTCTTATCTAAACAGTCTGCTAGGACTATAGGGAAACAAAGGAGTCTTCTTACAGCAGTAAGTATACAATATGCAGAGAGAGGGGTAGCTACAGAAATGTATAATATACAGAAGACAGCTAATACAGAGAGAAGGTTGCTAATATCACACTGACCTTAATTAACAAGCAGTTCCAGTAATACATGATTACTGCATTCATCTAAATAGTATTTTTTGCTATAAATGTTTCCTGCGCTATCCCTTATGTTTGTGATATTCTGTGTTGCATTGATCCAATGGTTCTAAAAATTGCATGTTGAACGGATTAATAACCATCGAGTTAATGTGTTTGCTCTAATGTGCATCTTTTGCTGCATATCAACCATTAAGATATTACTCTGGCTTTATATGAAGTTCGTCCTTGAGAGATTAGCTCACTGATTTACCGCCCCTTTAATTGGGTTTAGTGATTAAAAACTACATGTATTCTAAATATCACTAGATAAATCGGTTATCTATTTTAAAGGATGAACGTTCTAAGCCACTCAATGGTTCCCCGGTGAGAGCGGTTGAATTTCAATTGGTTGATTTATACCAAACATATTATGTCTGAACGATGATTATCACCAACTGAATAGGTCTAAGAAAGTGATTTGAATGACTACTGTTGCCGACATTTGTTACAATTGTAGCAAAAGTGAAATCTCTGCCTGTCAATATTATCTGGGTTTCAAACGGCCAACTCATTATCTTTCACCTACAACCAAGATTGTAATGAATTGTAAATAAAGCTACCGAGTGTCCTATAGGTATAAGCGGATATGTTATAGATAGGTTTATTCCAATAAAATGATCCCAGTCATCCATTGAATGGGTTAAATGAATTTGAGCGATATAATGATTCTGTCATGGGATATGGCTATTATTAATTGATCCCATTACCTGATACACTAAACGATGTTGCCAGACACAATTGTATCAGTAATAGATCACCACTACATCATCTTTTATGCTAAGTATGCCACCTATATCCCTTCTTCATCTTATTATTGGTCTATCTATTTGACTATGATGAATTGCTAATGGAGCTTGGAGGTGCCTTTATCTATGCTCGATTTATATTGATTGTTATTATTATTATTTTTTGTTGCCCATCTTAGCTTTAGGTTAGGACTCCATCCTTCAATATTGCTATAGCCACACAGTGCCCACCCTTTACATGTCAATTATTCAATTTAATGTGTTTTTTATTGGTGTCTTCTTGCAAAGTTGTTTAGTGAGTTCAATTTTTGGGTTATGCCCATTTTCTGCCGAAATTTCGGCTAATAGATCAGTCCTATTTTTCTTCTGTGTGTTTGTTCCTATGTACAGAGACAATGAAATGCAAGCAAAATAACTGCAAATAAACATTGGGGGGCCATTTCGTCACAGGTTTTTAGTTAGACATTCAAACGCATGAACACGCCTCCGCGTTTCCATCCTCCAGATCCTCCCAAAACACACACACACATCTTAACAAAGGAAACTTGTGAAGATCTGGGGGTTGGGGTGGAAGCAGGGCAAATGGTGACAGATTACACATGGGGGAAAAAAAACACAGGTCTATTCAGAGAAAGGTGAAAACCAGGAGAAGTGAAAACTCTAGGTCAAAATAGCCAAAACCAGAAAAATCCCCCCAATTATCTCACTTTCCAAATCAGCAATTTGGTCTAGATTGATCTCTTCTCCTGCCAAGTCTTAGTTTTCACCATTCTCTGAATAGCCCTGATAGTAGCTCACACAACACTCTACACTCAATACAGGGCAATGAGATGTAAGAAAATGAAATGCAAATAAACATTGCCATGGCTGTTCCATCGCTGCCCATCAACATGAATAAATTATTAGTCACCAGGAAAACATGGCTGATCTGGCCACCCTACCGTTAACTCTAATTACAGGAACACATTATTGTTACCCTTGAAGATGCACCCCTCTAAAGTGTGACCTGTTTCCTCTTATTGACATACAAAAGTTTAAGAAGTACAAGTGGAAAATAACATTTAAAAGTATGTCTTGTATGAACCAAAGTTATAATAGGTCAGAATTGTGCTTTGTCGGCAGAAAATTATGTCCAGGTTGATTATTGAGACTTTATATTTCAAGCACAATGGTAAAGAGGAGGGAAGCATTGGTAAAGGAAGCTCCCAGTAAGTTGTTTTGTCACAATCAAAGTCATCTACCAGCATGGTACCTTGGCATAGACTTGTTACATTGTTCCATCTCTGTAAACCTCAATAGTCATGCTTGTTTGTAACTGCGGGTGTTAAGCTGACATATACTGAAAGAGCAACAATGTAATCAATAGCAATTAATTAATGCCTCAAGCTGTCACATTTTGATGATTACATTTGTTCTGCAAGCCTCAAGACAAAATGTTTGGTTTTCTAATTCCTGAATATATTTAACTCTTAAACAAGCATGTTACTTGTCAGTAGCTTCCTGCTATAGACTTTCCATAGGTTTCTGTTCCGTATTGTACCTTATACCTAGGGTTACCAGATTGGCAATGTTTTCCTGGACATGTTATTATTTCAGGCAGAAGGAGAGCACAGGGAAGATGCTGCCCTGCAGTATGTAATTAGTATGTTGGAGGAGGGAAATCTATCTAATCAAGGTAGGTCACCTGAGATTCTTACCTGCAGCGTATGGAGTCTACATGCTGCGGGGTGGCATTTTTCATGCACTGCCCATGAGCATGAATAATTTATGTGTCCAGGAAAACATGGCCGATCTGGCGATCCTATTTACACCAGGTCAGGGAAGTAGTAATAGAGTTCCGAATAACGACGGATTATTTGTTGCTTATTCATACTGCTCTGAATCATGCACTAAAATGTGCACATCATAAGATTGTGAAGCTCTGATTTTAGAGTGCTGTGCTAACATGTTACATTTATTACTTACAAGCTGTGAATAATCCAAAACTGTTCATTTCCATGCTTTATGTTGAACCAAGTAAGAAAACCCCATAAGGTGTTGATCTCAACCTATTAAAAGGTTAATAACCGGAGAAATTCACTGAGTAGGCACAGCATGCTCACATAGGATATGCATATATAATCAATACTCACCAGTGAGATTATAGCCTGATCCAATCCTTAATTTGGCTCCCATGTGTTTTTCTGTCTTGTATCGCCCTTATTGTTAGGCTAAGGTCAGACGAAAGCAGTTTTAACGTGCGTTTAGCCGCACGAAATCACGGCCGTGCTAGCAGCAAATGACGTCCAATGCCGGGGAACATACGACGAACGGCCGCACGAAAGTTCGTCCGTGCAACGCAAGTGGCAAACGAACGCATTTTTTCGAGAACGTCAAACCGCTACTACTGACGTACAGAGTGCGCTGCGGCCGCATAGCGGCCTGTGTGCGTGATTAGGAGACGTCAGACGCTTCACACGTCCGGCCAACATAACGTCCAGATGCAAAAGGGTTTTATTGATGATCCGTACAAAATCACGGACGAAAATGCGCATCGTATGACCGCTATCACGTGTTCCGTGAAAAAATACGTCCATTCGTTCGAACGCACTTTTTCACGGACAACGTGAAAAATGCGTTCGTCTGACCCTAGCCTTAGACTTGCGATACTGCTAACTCACCTTACTTTATAATCCATGTCTATTTCTACGCAGAAAGATACATGCTGACATCAGTATTGATAAATTTATAAAGGGTTATTCAAAGAGCGTGGAACTTGCCACCGAATTGTACGGAACGTTGAATTTCACCGTACGGTGCTATTTTGTGTCAGTTTGGCTATTCAGAAAGCTATCGAATTGACAGCGAAATATGGTGTCGATCGCTGCAATACGGTGACCTTCGGCGGCAGTGAAATTGTCCCATAAAGACGTATTGGTTAATCTATTCAGGGAATGCTGAACTGCACCAACGAGTTGGCAAAATGCCCAGATTTTCAGTGTGTAAGGAAGTAGTTAAATTGATGATTTATTCTATATAACTTATATAACTCACTGTCCTTAGCCTATGACTTACCCTCAAAAATAACCCAAAAACAAGGAAGTTATGATGAGAGGTGATAGGTTGCGGTTGGGACCTTTTTTTTTTTAACAGAAAACCACAGATGTGTGTCATCAACTCGAGTCAAAAACAAAACCTTGGCCAAGTTTTGGCAGAAGTTTGTGGTGGTTTATGTCATATGTTGTGAACAACTTTTTCTTTAGCTTAGCATTTTTTTTTATAAAGATGGGGGGGTTATGAGACACTTTGGGCCCTATTACATTCTTTGCGCAATTTCGCATGCGCAGCGCAAATTTTTTTGCGCGCATCGTCCAGCGTTATCGAGCGAAAATTAACGTGGTATTCCGATCCGAACGCATTTTCTCATCCGTCAAAAAAAGTTCGTAAAAACGACACGCAAAACGAAGTGTAATAGGCGCGCAGTGACGTTGCGCATGTAAATCAGTGTGTGGACTGTTTTTTTTGTGGGATTCAGCCAATCAGAATTAAGAACCTTAATTGACATTTACCTTAATTGACTCACTTAAGTTTTCCGCCTGTCAAAATAAATCTGAGTATACATGCTGCAGCAAAAAAAAAAATATGCACAAATTCTATTTTTTAGTTTTGTCAGAGTTTGACTCCATTAATATGTGAGGGATATATTAATGATACAAAGAAAAAATGGACAGGCGCCAAAAAACTCGTGCCGCCACCAACAAACCAATGCCAACCAGAATTTTAGTGGTTTCCCCCAAACCAGTGAAACTGACAAAGATAATAGTACGTATCTGGTGGCGCGATGGTGGTCGCTGAATGGCAGGTGGTGGTTCCCTTAGATCATATCGAGCATATGGAGAAAAATAAACAATATATATAGTGCAGATGGTATTGGCACATAAACTTTATGTTCAAATGTGATGTTTTCACTCACAAATTAGAGAGCCCGAACACTGGCTCTAAGTGGGTCAAAGCTCTTGGGTGTTTTACTTCTCCGCTTCTTAAGGTGACCCACACCTTATATTAGATAGAGTATGGCTCATGTAAAGAAGATATGGAAAGAAAGCAGAACAACTTCCTTGTGCAAATCTTTTAAAATTCAAATGGCATAAGTGAAGTATAGCTGTTCAACTCACATTTGTAGGAGCTATAGACCAAGCTCTTGAATCCAGAACACCAGGGGAAAATTTAAAAAAAATAAAAAATTATTTATTAGACTGGTCCTCTGGCTGAGCCAGTATTTTATTTATGTCTAATAAATAATTTTATTTTAATTTTAATTTTTTAAAAATTTTCCCCTGGTGTTCTGGATTCAAAGAGGTGTTTGGGCTTCACCTTAAATGAGCCCTGAGGCGTATACACCAAGAGCTTGGTCTATAGCTCCTACAAATGTGAGTTGAACAGCTATACTTCCCTTATGCCATTTGAATTTTAAAAGATTTGCACAAGGAAGTTGTTCTGCTTTCTTTCCATATCTTCTTTACATGAGCCATACTCTATCTAATATAAGGTGTGGGTCACCTTAAGAAGCGGAGAAGTAAAACACCCAAGAGCCTTGACCCACTTAGAGCCAGTGTTCGGGCTCTCTAATTTGTGAGTGAAAACATCACATTTGAACATAAAGTTTATGTGCCAATACCATCTGCACTATATATTGTTTATTTTTCTCCATATGCTCGATATGATCTAAGGGAACCACCACCTGCCATTCAGCGACCACCATCGCGCCACCAGATACGTACTAATATATTAACCACTTCCATGCGGAGGATGCGCTCAGCGCGTCCTCCGCATGGCTCCTGCTGTGCGGAGGACGCGCTCAGCGCGTCCTCCCTTTGGGGTCAGCGTTCGGCCGGGTTCCGGCCGATCGCTGGCCCCCCCGGTGCGGGCTGACATCCTCGATGTCAGCCCAGCATCCGGAACGCCGCCGATGAAATTAGGTGTCATCGCGGCCGCGCGCGATGACACCTAATTCAGGCGCCCCCCCCGCATGTGCGGAGGAGGCGCCTGAAAGGGAGGGGGGGAGGTCCTTCGGACCTCTCTCCCTCCTGATCGGCGGCATTGCGGGGGTTAACCCAGGCACCATTTGGAAGGGCACAGCCTGCCCTTCCAAATGGTACCTGGCATTAACCCCTGGGAAGCCGGATCACGAATCGGCGCTGAAAAGCGCCGGTTCGTGATCCTTTCCCGGAGCTGGCCGACATCTTGGATGTCGGCCAAGCCTCCGGGAACTCCCCCTGAGGACTGGCGTCATCGTGCATAGCACGATGACGCCAGTCCTAGAGTTAACCCTAACTGCCACCAACGGTGGAGATAGGGAGTTCCAATGAACTCCCTATCTCCCGATCCGTGGCAGCTAGGGGTTAAATTT
Organism: Leptobrachium leishanense; assembly: GCA_009667805.1. Taxonomy (NCBI): domain Eukaryota; kingdom Metazoa; phylum Chordata; class Amphibia; order Anura; family Megophryidae; genus Leptobrachium; species Leptobrachium leishanense. The sequence continues at coordinate 87,269,617 of CM019067.1, read as the reverse complement.
TGGTATGGTTGGATCGGCCAGAGCATGGCCGTTCCAACGATACCAAACACTACAGTGAAAAAAGTTTTTTAAAAAAAATTAAAATTAAAAATAAAAATAAAAATATATTTAAAAAAAATTATAAAAAAAAAATTTTTTTTTTTTCTTTTTTTTTGGTTCGTTAATGCAGCAATATTGTTCCCATTTCAATTATAATGTGAACAATGATGCTGCACTAACGATTTTTGTATGCGGTGCGTTTGTTAAAAATCGTGTAATTTTCCCCAAAAAAAAAATGTAACGAGACCCCATCTCTAATTTTTTTAACAAGCGCACCCCATACAAAATATAACCGCAATTGCTCGCATGTTAAAATGTGAAAAAAAAACACTTTACACATTGTAAATTATTGAAAATACATATTTTATTGCATTTGTTGTTATAATAATATACAGACAGGTCATGACGTATACATATAATATATGACATATTATGAATCTACCGAGTCTGACGGAAAGAACGATATATAATATGTCTGGGTCATATACTAAAATAAGCCTTCAAAACACGTTTAAACATGATGAGCAAAACCGGTAAAAATGACCTCAGCACAGAGGTGTGAAAAGCCTCAGCAGCGAAAGGGTTAATGATGACGTGTATTTTTCTTATTCTAGCTATATATATGTATATATATTATTGACAGTGCCTCCAATACCAATGGTATAATTTGGTAATTTACCCTTAAGATAAGGATTAATAACATTCAATGAATATACGTCTTAACAAATATATGGCGCGTTATCCCGAGTTCTTTTGATGCTATCTAGACATTTTTAGACACAATAAAATCAATAAAGATGATATGAGACTGCGTAACGGTAAAACAATTCAAACCAAAACTTATTCACACGTCAAGTTTCATACAATCATATGTTATCGACGGATGAGCAAGATGCAAATTTCAAAAGTAATTATAGATCGTGATTAGTAGCAATACTGTGACACGCAATAATCTAATGGACAAATATTTTAGGTTTATAGACCGCACCACATATATACACGCCTCAGTTCTTAAACACCAAGTTCTATTCTATTCACTTAAACCTTTCTCATTATAAACCAATCCTCAACCTGGCTAAAAAAACAGTTAGTTACTGGGCATCACCTGCAGCACAATTTATTATTGTGGGGGCCTATTCACTAAATGCAACTTCCTTCAGGGAGATACATAACACACTCGATAGGTAGACTATCTCTTCCACAGATCAATCACAGCACTTCATTCAATATACGTTAACCCAAAACTTCCTATTGACTTACATGCATTCAATCGAAAGGGCTCCAAGATGTATATGAAAGGGGTTATGTTCGTCTTACTAATTGGGCTAATGGCACTTGATATATAAAAACTATTTCTCGGTTCCAGCGTATCTCACTATGGACACACAACTGATCTTTAGATGTCCACATCCAGTATTCTTGGAATATAAATAATTTCACTAAATTATGGCGCAACTAGGCAGCCGTAATAGTTTCTCCTTTAGCGCTCGTCTGCAGTAGAGTGGAAAGGCTGATACTATTCTACTGTTTAGACTTCAACAGCAAAATAATTCATTTATATTCCTTTAATTTGTGATGGACATCTAAAGTAAGGACTATGCAATTAGAAAATAGATATCAAGTTATTCAGTTATACTTTACCATCTGGTAGTGAAGATAGAATGGTGTAAGATTAGGGTGTGGTTGCGTCTTATTGGAGTGGCTGATGGTATCTGCCCTTTCTCCCCCCCAAGCATCCCTCAGGTCTCTCCCCAAACTTTCTTTCAGGGTCTTTTTTTTTCTTTTTCCTCTGGAGTACCCCCTCTATATAGTGGTTTCCCGCCCAGTTTTAGCTCTAGTCCATCACTATGTGGCCTCATTTGATTGGAGGATATATATATTCATTAACTCCAGGGGTCTGTCCAGGTGTTATATTACCTGGCCAGCAGATGGTGCTCTCAGATCAACCTTCTACAGGAATTAATTTATGTATGTAACCAATCGTTAATGTTTGAGGGTCATTTTATAATATATCACAGGACTCCATGGGTTTATTTAACAATATCACTATTATTGCTTTTGTTGAATCGCCGGCATATTTCGCTGCGGCGTGCATGCATCTCATACACCCCTTATTTATAGCCAGAGATCTGTGTGTATAAGATGATTCTGCAGACATACATTCATTCATTCATAATTAACAGACTTAATCTGTTTTATAAATGTTAATACACAAGACATTTGTTATGTAATAATCAATTAAATGTGGTATGGCCTATCTTTTTTATAGAAGATACCAAGATTATCTATTATAACTGACACACTATAAATTAAATATTCAAATACCATATAGTGTTAGATCCTATCGCCTAATAATATAGCATTACAAACTGTTTATTCAGATAATATAACACTGTTAAAAACAGAAAATCATTTAACCTTTTCTGTTTTTTTTTCTACAGGTTATGCAATCCATTGTCTAAGGTTTATATGGTTTCAGAGCTCAGATCTGACCAAATATTGCCCTTGAATATACACACTAGGTTAAGCTCAGCTGCCCATCGTGTTCCTTTACTTCAAAGCAATGTGATCTAACATCTGGGATTTTTTACAACCAGAATCAATTAAGACCGTTTCTGAACAATGGATGTTTCTTCCCTTGTTTGCTGAAAGACAACGAACTTAGCTTGTTACATTTTAGCCACACACACAAATTACCTGTGTGAAGCAATTCCTGGCCCCAAATTTAAACAGTCCTACGAAATATAGAAATTTCATATCTGAACTGGTATGACAGTTTGGATATGTGTAGAATGTGTAACTATACTGTGCTGTATTTTTTTTTCGTGCTGGTGTATTTCGTTTCGGCCACAACGTTCCGATTTGCAGTTACCACCAGCTTTTCAAAGACGTTAAAATTATGCGCACAAACATCGTTCTTAAAAAGATGCGCATCGATTTGAAATCCGTGTACCAGCGCACAAACGCATTTGCGCTCACAATGTTAAGTATAGGAAGCGCACAGTTCATCACGCTCACGCAGGTCCATCCGCGTTAAACGATAACGTGCATCGTTTGCGCTAACGTTGTAATACGACGTTCAGCGCAAAGGGTTTTGCCCCTCGCACAAATGCGCATTTGCGCACGCAAAACGCACTGCGCAAAGAATGTAATAGGGGCCTTTGAGTTTCAACTGTGAGAGAGAGTACTCTGCTCAGGATTTGCCGCTTCCATGTACAATCGTTTCCTATGAAGTTTGTAACGGGACTCCCAGACAAGAAATCTAGGTGTCAAATGGTGATGTATTTTTGTTGTATTATCCTATACAAATAAGGCTCGGGTCAGACGAGCGCAGTGTTCACGTTTTATTTCTTTATTTGATCTCTAAAAGAGCCCTTTGTTTAGAAGCTTCTCTGAGCAAAACACAGTGGTTCAGTTCAACAGGTTTAAACAGGCGAATCCCATACGATTCAATCTAAAAAAAAAAAAAACTTTTTTATTTTCTTATTCCATACTCTTTTCAGTTTTAGGGAAAAAGCCTTTTTAGTTAATTTTTTTTTAGGTATTTTTCAGGCAAAAAATTTTATTCCAATTTTTTTGAATGGCGTATTTTATTAACCTCCCTGGCGGTGTTCCCGAGTGTGTCTCGGGGTTAAATTTCCTCGCTGAGAGCGATAACCCCGAGACACACTCGGGCTGTATACATCACCTCTCAGTGCGCTCCCTCGATGATCTCTGCAGTTTCCTCTGGCGATCGCGGCCTCATACTTCCTGGATTCCTTCTCGCGAGGAGGGAACCAGGAAGTGTAAGGTCACAGTCACTGGAGGAGGCAGCTGGGGACATGGAGGGAGCGCAGGGAGAGGTGATGGATCCAGCGTCATCCCGAGTGTTGCTCGGGGTTACCGCTTCCAACATAGGAATTTAACCCTGAGCCACACTCTGGAATACCACTAGGGGGGCAAAAAAAGACCGCTTTTAGATGCGGTTTTCACAAGAATTAGACCGCCAGGGAGGTTAAATTCTATACTCAACATCTGAGGAAAGGGATTTAGGGGTTATTATTGCAGAGGATCTAAGGGTAAGTAGTCAATGTAATAGAGCAGCAGGAAATGCTAGCAGAATGCTTGGTTGTGTAGGGAGAGGTATTAGCAGTAGGAAAAGGGAAGTGCTCATGCCACTGTACAGAGCACTGGTGAGACCTCACTTGGAGTACTGTGTGCAGTACTGGAGACCGTATCTCCAGAAGGATATAGACATCTTAGAGAGAGTTCAGAGAAGGGCTACTAAAATGGTGTACGGCTTGAAGGAGAAACGTTACAAGGAAAGGCTTAATGATCTTAACATGTACAGCTTGGAAAAAAGACGAGACAGAGGTGATATGATAGAAACATTTAAATACGTAAAGGGAATCCACAAGGTAGAGGAAGGGAGTATATTTAAAAGGAAACAAAGTAGCAAAACAAGAGGACATAGTCTTAGATTAGAGGGGCAAAGGTTTAAAAGTAACATCAGGAAGCATTATTTTACTGAGAGGGTTGGTGGATACATGGAACAGCCTTCCAGTTGAAGTGGTAGAGACCAAAACAGTAATTGAATTTAAGCAGGCATGGGATAGACATAAGGCTATCCTAAACAAAAGATAAATCCAGGTAAAGTATCCATGTAATTGGGCAGACTAGATGGGCCGAAAGGTTCTTATCTGCCGACATTTTTCTAGGTTTCTATGTTTCTAACAGACCGTTTTATTATTATTTAATGGACCTTTTTTTTTATCATGTCCACACAGTTTCATGCATTTTTATTGTTTTAAACACCTTTTAAAAAATAGCAGATCCATTTTTATTCTATCAGTTCAGCAGCGTTCAGTGGCTGATCGGCTTTTTTCAGTGGCGTGCAGCAGTTCGTCAGAAAGGCAGCGTTTGGCGGATCAGCAGCTGTCTTTGTGAGCGTTCGGCGGTCGCATTTCACTTCAGGGACCCTGCGGTGAATACTGAATTCACTGCAGGGTCGAACTTGAATCACCGCATTGCACTGAAGTGTAGTGAATGAAAGAGCACCAAAATTTCACAGACATATACACTCTATAGTGTTTGCTTAAAAAAAATCCGCCACTTTACTTGTGATACAATAAGGATTCCCTGCTAGTGGTACTCCTATAATTAGGAGAAATGTGCAACTGCCTAGGGTCCCGCTCAAGGTAGGAGATCTTGGTCATTTCATCACGTGAGGACTAGGGATGAGCTGTTCGGTTCGGAGTTCGCATCGAACATAGCCTGTTCGCATGTTCGCGAACTACGAACATTTCCGCCTGTTCGCCGCGTGTTTGCCCACAATGCACTTTTCCACTGGCCTGAAGCCTGTAATTGGCTACAGCCTTGCACCTGACCACAGGTCAGGTGCAAGACAGGTTCAAGACTATGCCAATCACGGCTCAGAGCCCTGATTGGGCAAATCTTGCCCAATCATGGGCTCACAGAGCTAAGTCCCGCAGCACACTATATAAGGCTTCACACAGCGCTTCTGCACGCGTTTGAGAGGAGATTTGAGAGGAGATTGTTGTTGTGTTAGTGTGTGTTCTTACTGACAGTCTGCCACCAGCTACTGGGGGGGTCTCATCTGTTGTAATCTTTGTGTTCTCACTCCCAGCAACTATTTTGGGGGCTCACTAATTTCTACAAAATATTTGGGAATTGAGGTGATCTGTGTCTTGTGACTCCCTGCCAGTGCCACGCAGTATTTTGGGGGTCACTAATTACTACAAAATATCTGGGAATTGAGCTGATCTGTGTCTTGTCACTGCCAGTGCCACGCAGTATTTTGGGGGTCACTAATTTCTACAAAATATCTGGGAATTGAGGTGATCTGTGTCTTGTCACTGCCAGTGCCACGCAGTATTTTGGGGGTTACTAATTTCTACAAAATATCTGGGAATTGAGCTGATCTGTGTCTTGTGAGTCACAGCCAGTGCCACGTAAATATTTTGGGCGTCAGTAATTTCTACAAAATATTTGGGAATTGTTATAATCCGTGTGTTCTCACTGGCTGCCACCCATCAGGGGGTCTCACTGATTTATAGGAGGTTTCTGAGATTTGTAATCTGTGTCTTCTCACTGCCACCCATCAGGGGGTCCCATATACTTTTAGCAGATTTATGCGAATTGTAATTTGTGTCTTCTCACTACCACCCATCAGGGGGTCCCACATACTTCTAGCAGATTTATGCGAATTGTAATTTGTGTCTTCTCACTGCCACTCATCAGGGGGTCCCACATACTTCTAGCAGATTTATGCGAATTGTAATTTGTGTCTTCTCACTGCCACCCATCAGGGGGTCTCACTGATTTTATAGGAGGTTTCTGGGAATTGTAATCTGTGTCTTGTCACTGGCTGCCAGCTATCAGGGTGTCTCACTGAGTTATACCAGAGTTCTGGAAATCTTTAATCTTTATACCAGAGTTGAATCAGAGTTCTGTATATATTTAATCTATATATCACTCACCATGTCTGAAAGAACAAAAAGGACAGGCAGACGCTCCCAGACACAGATAAGAGGGCAAGCAGCCCCTGTGTCGGGAGGCTGTGCCTCTGGTCGTGGTGGACATGGTGTATCCTCTGCAGGGGCACGCTTGTCCTTTCTAAATGGTGCTGGCCGTCTTCTTAAGCAGCAGCAACATACAGAGGATTTGGTGGATTGGCTAATCAGGCCATCCTCATCCTCGCAGTCCTCTGCCAGCCAGGCTTGTAGTGCTTTACAGTCCACCTCAGCTACCAAAGCATCTAATGCAGCCTCCATGTCCACAACTACTCCTGCCGTAGCCTCGCTATCACACATGGAGGAGCCAGCTGAATTGTTTGACTACAATGACAGTGACATGCTGCTTGAGGATGCGCAGCAAGTACAGTGCTCTGATTGAATCTCTGAGGTTGAGGAAGGGAGTATAATCAACCTAGAGGAAGGGGGTGCCAGTGATGACACACAAATAACTGGCACTCATGTTGCCCCAGAAGCTGCAGCATACTGCTAAGTTGGCTAGAGTGACGAGGAGATAGGGGATGATGACAATGATGATGAGGTCACTGACTCCACCTGGGTGCCTGATCGAACAAAGGAATCAAGTGAGGAGGAGGGGGGGAGGAGGAGGAGGAGGAGGCACAGCAAACACGAGGCACAACATCCTCTATGACCAACCGTAGCACTAGCCAGTCCAAGGCATCAGATGTCAGAGCAGCTCAGGTGCAGAGCGCTGTTGTCTCAAAGCACACATGCAGGAACTCTGCTGTCTGGGAGTTCTATAAGAAATGTGCAGCAGACCCCACCGTTGCTATTTGTAATCTATGTCAGATGAGGCTCAAGCGTGGGAAAGACACCGGACGCTTGGGTACCACGTGTTTGAGGCGACATATGACCTCCTGCCACACATCCTGTTGGCGCAAAACTTTGCGTAGGTCCTCCTCCTCTTCATCTGTCTCTACCCCCACTGTATGTCCTGCCATGTCATTGCCTGCTACAACCTCCACTGACAGGGATGATGCTACAGTAATGGATGTACCAGCTCCTTCCTCACAATGTGACAGCATCCCATCAGCTGAAGATTTACGCAGTCAGATTACGTTGCTCCAGCTGCTGCAGCGTAAGAAAAAATATAGTCCCAACCATCCCCAAGCACAGCGTCTAAATGCCAGCTTAGCAAAATTACTCGCATTGCAGCTGCTGCCTTTCCAGCTGGTGGACTCTGCTCCCTTCCGTGAATTTGCTGAATGTGCTGTACCACAGTGGCAGGTTCCAAAACGCCATTACTTTTCACGGAAGGCCACTCCAGCACTATACCAGCACGTGGAAGACAATGTTATCGAGTCATTGGGAAAGGCAGTCAGCAGCAAGGTGCATGTGACTTTAGACACGTGGTCCAGCAAGCATGGACAGGGTCATTACATTTCCTTCACGGCACACTGGATAACTCTGATTGCAGCTGGGAGGGATCCAAGACAGGGCTCTGTGCTGGAGCTTGTTCATCCACCACGCCTCCAGAAAGCTGCTTGTATGAGGTCTGTCTGCTCCACCACCACCTCTCCCTCTTCCTCCTCCTCCTTCTGTGTCTCTGGTGAAGTGACAGTTAAACCGACGTGTGGCAGGGGCTACGCAATGGCTCAAGCAAAAAGATGCCATACTGTGCTTGAGCTGGTTTGTTTAGGGGACAGGAGCCACACCGGGCCAGAAATTCTGTCAACTCTGCACGGGCAGGTGCAGAGATGGTTAACACCACGCCAGCTTCAGCTGGGAATGGTCGTCTGTGATAATGGCAGCAACCTTCTCTCCGCCCTACGCCTGGGTAAATTGACGCATGTACCATGCCTAGCACACGTCCTAAATCTGGTGGTACAGCGTTTCCTAACCAGGTACCCAGGGCTGGCAGAGTTTCTCAGCTGGCAGAAATTCAAAGAGAATTCCACCTTCCCACAAACCGTCTGATCTGTGACATGCCCACCAGGTGGAACTCGACATTAGCAATGCTGCAGCATCTGCACAAGCAGCAGAGGGCCATCAACGAGTAGCTGTGTGAGTATGGCACAAGGACAGGTTCAGGTCAACTTGGTTTTTTTTCCCCCCTGCAGTGGCTGATGATCAAGGATGCATGCACTGTACTGTCACCATTTGAGGAGGCAACGAGGATGGTGAGCAGGGACAGTGCATGCATCAGTGACACAATTCCTTTAGTGTTCCTGCTGGAGCACACTCTGCGGGGAATTATAGATGTGGCTCTAGAGGCAGAGCAGCGGGAGGAAGAGGAGGCCTTCCCTAGCTCTGAAGGCCCCAGTCTTTCCGCAGACAGCATTCCAGCGGGTCCTCCTCAGATCAGACAGGAGGAGGATGAGGAGGAGGAATATTTGAGTAGTGGGGGCATTGAAGGTGGGGATTCCTCAAGGGAGGGTTTTGTGTGCCCAGAAACACCAGGACTGATAGGTGGCTGGGAGGAGGAAGTTCCCGATGGGGTCATCTTCCTCTTTGAGCAGGAAGACTCGGAAGCTAATGCTACCTCCAACCTACGCTGCATGGGCTCCCTTATTATGCAAAGCCTGCTAAAGGACCCCAGGATTCGTGCTATCAAGGAGAGGGATCATTACTGGTTGGCAACCCTTCTTGATCCACGATACAAGGGTAAAGTTGCAGAGCTCATCCTGCCCGCACAGAGGGAGCACAGGATGAAAAAACTTGAAGACGCTCTAAAGCTACACTTGTGTAACACCTTTCCAGGCACTGGTAGGTTACCAAGTGATGACACAGGTGCTTCTGAGGCTGCGGATGATCAGAGGAATAGTGGTGAAGGCCGGGGCCGCTTGACTGATGCCTTTTTAAATTTTTTTAGTCCACGACGCCCAGGGACGTCAAATGTAGGCACCCATTGCCAGCGTCTTCACCATATGGTGCAGGACTACCTAGGGGCAAGGGCAGACCTGGATAACTTTCCAGCAGATGATCCACTGGCTTACTGGCTGTTGAGATTGGATCACTGGCCAGAACTTAGCCAATATGCTATGCAGCTACTAGGTTGCCCTTCATCTAACGTGCTTTCTGAAAGGACGTTCAGTGCCGCTGGAGGTTTTGTCAGACAAAAGAGTGCGTCTGTCCACCGACTCTGTAGACTGGCTGACATTTATAAAAATGAATCAGTCCTGGATCAGCAGCTATCAATCCCCTGATGCTGACGTAACGGAATAGATCGGGGATGTCTTCTGCATTCACAAAACCTCCAGCAATGAACTCTTCCACAATACCACAAAAGGGTTATGGTGTGAAGGCACTTGCTGCCATGAAAGGCGCAATATTTGGCTGCACTGATGCCTGTGCCACATTTATATCATTTTAATTTTTTGAACTGCAGGGTCCAACGCTGCACTCTTCCACAATACCACAGAGTGGTTACTGTATGAATGCACTTGCTGGCCTGGCACCAAAAGCATAATATTTGGGTGCACTGCCACTGACGCCTTTACCAGATTCATATGCTCAGAGGGGTTACTGTGTGATGGCACTGTTGCCGATGCTAAAGGCCCAATTTTAAAGCACCTATTGTTTCTATCATCCAAACCCTGCACCATAATTTAGCCCAAAAAAAATCACTAAACTTTTTCTGCGTGTCCTAAAATGTCTTTTCATACAGGCTGCCGCCCCAAGCAGTTGTTTATGAATAGATTAAAGGAAAAGCATTTAACGTCATTTTAAACGTCATTTTTTTTTTTCTAAATGTTTCTATACATCCTAGAAATCCGCCACTTAACGGGCAGGTTATGGGGACCTACTAGGCACGATATTTAAAGGAATTTTTCGTTTTAATTTTTAACCCTTATTTCATGGAAAACTCACTGTCCCTGAAAAAATGTTTTTTTTTTAAACTTTTTGTCCTTGTTTCCTGTCCCCCAGGGCACTACCCGGACCCCCATACACCTTTTATGGAAAATATCTAGCATATATGCCCTCTTTGAGGGCACTCTAAAAATCATATTTTGAGTCCCATTGAGTTCGAATTCGAACATTTGGAAAGTTCGAGGTCGAATGCGAACCGAACTCGGGGGTGTTCGGCTCATCCCTAGTGAGGACCAGTATTCTGGCGAAATATGTTACAAACTAGAGGTCCAAGGGGAGCTAATTTTATTTTACCCTTTTTTTTTTCTCCTAATAAAAGACATGTTGGATCACATTATATGGGACTAGATATTATTAGACCTGATTTTTATATCTTGCTCATTTTCTTAATTATATTTCAGCTGTCAAGTGGTGAAAGGATCAGGAAAGGCATCATGCACCATAATAAATGGTGTGACGGTATGGCTGGCCTAATGCTCATTCTATGCAACTGTGGATCGGTCTCTCTCTTTTTGTTGTGTTTTAATCTCTCCAGGTTTGATTTCGACTTTCCAAATCAATACCGTACCTCTAGTTGCTCACACAATTTAAGGCTAGGGTCAGACGAGCGTGATTTCTACAGACTGTACGTCCGTGCACACAGACGTACGTTAGTATGGAAGACGCAGTAGTGGCCAGACAGTCCGTTTTTTTCACTGACGTATATATTTTGACGGATGTAGGAGGGAAAATAAATTAGAAAGCAAAACCATTTTGTCCGTGAAAAATGCTGGACGTATAAATGCAGTCCGTCTGACCACGTTCCATCACTCACACACAAAGCTATGCAGACGTTGCGGACGCAGCGCACTTTGTGCGGCCGTTCTAGCGGTTGTACGTTCTTGCGTCCGTGGGCCGCGGCCGTTGTGCGTCCGCAGTTCAGTGCGGACGTACTTCGTGTAACGGGCTCCGATGGGCTTCCTGTCATGCTATCACGGACGTACTTTTAGGCGCAATCACGGACGTGAACACTACGCTCGTCTGACAGCAGCCTAATTAACGAGAGTAAACGCTTTTTAAAGTTATTACAGAAAAGCATCAAACTCTTCTGAACAGAAATCTTACCAGTGCACCAAACGGCTACATTTATAACAGAACATTTAACATTCATTAAATATTTAAAATGACATGGATGTTGATGTAATTTGCGAAAGTACAAAGATCACGGATCTAAGTCCAGAGGGGTTCTTGTCAATGCGTAAAAATTCCTTTGACTCTAAATAGAGTTGTGACCTTTAATGTTACTCTACATTTAAAATATGCGCAAGAATGAAAAAGAAATTGCATGCTGCCGCTCTTGATTAGTGCAGTATATGCTCAACTAAGTTTGCCAAAAGGTTTCCATACATAACATGTTGTTACAGTGTATTTTGAATGTCTTTCTGTAGCTACAAGCTTTTGGGCCTATTCCAAGTGAGCTGTTAAAAGGGGCACTCTACACATTCTGACCCCTATTGCCAATTAAAGTGTTCAAGCTGCTTGGAGTGCCCCACCCCTATCACTTTCAGCCCATTTTGCCAATATCGCTGTGCGAAGTGGAGGAGTTTCCAACACCCATATTGCTGTCACTCAGCAACTGTACCTTGGCAGGCAAGATATTCAAAATCCCAACCCAGGGGCCGATGATGTCATCATGCACTGCATGCAGACATCATCCTGTTTTTGAACACTTGCATCAGCGAACATTCTGGGAGATGGCAGATGAGAACAGGTCCAATCCATCTTTCTGTGCAGATGCATAGTTTTCATAAGAAACTGCAGACAACCTTCACGGTTGTGAGAACATGTTACTGTAAATTGCTCAGGAAGTGCTAACTTGTATCAATTTAGAGAATTAGGAGCAAAAGGGCACTTGCTATTAGTCTTTAAAATAATTTTTAAAAAAAGATAAAAAAATGCAAACATGCAGAATGTTTTCCGCCGTAGGTCGTGCTATGCCGTCCTTGCGGCGGATGGGTCTTGAAGATGCAGGGTGTACAGGTACACCCTCGCTGTCTCCAATGGGCTGCCTCAGCCCCTCCCCGCAGCCGGCACGCATCATTGGCTGCAGAGAGACAGCCTGAACTCATGTGTCATTTGCTGCAGGGCGGAACAAAATCAGCAGCTTGAGCCGGCACCTCTCGGAGAGGCTTACCTGTACTCCTCGCCGGTGTTAACCCCTGCCTGACGGGTAACACCCACCCGTCCTTCAGAGGATAAATAAAAAGATATTATATTGAAACCTATGGAATTTTCTGGTTTAAACCTGTCGAATTGCAACACTGAAAACCAGGTTATTTTGGTGCAGTTTCCTGGTCTGTGAATAGACGAATTGATAGTTTCCAACGGGACCATTTTGGTGCCGCTGAAAGCTGGTCAATTTGTTGAATTGACAGCTTTGTGAATAGACGTATTGACCTAAAATTACACAGAAATATGATATTCACTGTTCGGTGCATTCCTGATGCAAATTCAGAGGCTAGTGAATAACCCCTACAATCTCTGAAGTGCTCTCTCTCTCCATGGAGTCCTCAGTACTAAAAGGAGACACTGTCACATTTGGTGCTGCTGCCAGTCGTTTGAAATGTTTAAACACAATCATTGTTCTATATTTAACCCTTTAACGCCGCAGGACGTTCCATAACGTCCTGGCGGCGGGCGGGCTTTGAAGACACGGGGCATACAGGTACGCCCCGCTGAAACGCCCCGCTGTCTTCAATGGGGCCGCCTCGGCCCCTCCCCACAGCCTGCGCACGCTAACTCGTGGCACACGTCATTGGCTGCACAGGGACGGCCTGAAATCAAGCCGTCCCCTGCAGCCAATGACGCGCACTGCGCGCAGGCTGCGGGGAGGGCTCCAAACCATTTCCTGCGCGACGGCACCTGTCGGCGAGGTGTACCTGTACGCCTCGCCAGCGAAATCAACCCCTTAAAGGGCGCCACCCTTGCGTCCTTAAGGTGTTAAGAAAAAGTTCACCTAGGCAGTATACAAGATGAAAAAAGTTGAAAACCAGTAAAAAGTGAGAGGGTGTGAGTTAGGATGCATTATTCTTTCCATCACTCTTCCTCCCCCAAACCAGCAATGTTGCCCTTCTCTGTATTAGAGAAAAAAAATATATATCGCACCGAACAGTGAATTTTGGGGCTATTCAAAAGCAGGCAGTTCACCAAATTTTGCGGAATTGCCAGCAAAATACAATGTCTGTTCAACGGCAGTGAAATCCCCATAAAAAGTAATAATCTATTCAGAGAACACCGAACAGCAGAGAAATGTCAGTGAAATGCCCTGATTTTCAGTGCTTTCATTCGGCAGGTCTAATCAGGTGAATCCCATAGGCTTCAATGTGAAAAATATTCCCGTTTTTATTCAATATCTATAAAATCGTTCATTTTAATTTGCACCAAAAGGTCGCTTTTGTTTTTTTGGCGATTCAGGTAAATGTCCGCTTTTGTTTTAAAATAGCGGTTTCTTTTTCTATAACAGACCTTTTTATTATTCATTAGGACCTTGTATGTTAATTCCAGACATTTTCATTCAAGATGTTTTTTTGCAAACAATCTTTTCCCCGGTCATCGGCGGGATCTGTTCCCTGCACTTTGAGGACCCTGCAGGGAATGCTGAATTCACAGCAGGGTCGGGGAATTTGATTCCCCGAAGTGAAGGAACGCGAGAGCAGTGGCGACTCTAGGAACAATATTAAGGGGGGGCACAGAAGATACCGCAGTCAAAACTGGGGGGGGCACTAATAATTTTCACCACTAAATCATACCACTGAATAAAACTAAGGGCCCTATCACCTGGTGTGAGCTAAAACGCCATCACTAAAGGAAAAATTACCGCGAGTCACTAAAACTTAGTACCTGACGACCTACTAACAGATCACCTTGTCTGCAGTAGTCCATGAACAAGGTCGTTTGGCGCACGCTAGGGAAACTCTAAGACCTGAGCTGAGACCCAGCGCTAATGTGGTTGTGAACAGGATAGAACAGTTTTTTTTTTCCAGTGCAGAGTGCCGGGCCATACCTATCCCTCGCCCTCACAAGCTTGAATATGAACACATCCAGTGAATAACCTCACACCCCTGCATTATTAAAAGCCTCCAAGGTGGTCGTATCATCCATGTTTTGATGCACACATATATTAAGGCTGATGGACATTGCATGATAAATGCCACCCAGCAGCATGTAGAATCATTACACTGCATTTAATAGATCCAAAAGGAAGGCCAGGTGAGCGACAAAAATTTCCCTGCTGCAGCTTATAAATAATACATGTTTCAGGGCAAGACTTATTCATGTGTCCCTTTAAACATGGTCCACACGGTCACGCTAATAATCATACGCTTCCATACTATGAATCACCCCAGCATAAAATGTTTAAAATTAGGCAAAATATTAGAATTAGGATATATGTGGATAAAGGATACATTTATAATAGAGCCTACTGCAACAGCAACGACAATGCGGACCAGATCCATTACAATGGTGTATGGGGCCAAGAGCCTGTGCTGCATTCCTTTCAATTGTCTGTTAATTTTGGGTGAAGATCTGTTTTTTCTGGGGTTTTTTGGTGTTGGCACCATGGTTGAGCAGTAGGTAAAATGTTGCAATTAGCTTCCCTCAAAAAATTAGCGCTGGCACCAAGTGATCTGTTAGCTGCAAAAGCACTAGAGATCTCTAGCTCTCCCCGTGTTAAATAAAGGACGCGGAAAGTATAGCAAGGTTGCGGTACAAATCGCTAATAGCAACGCACTAAGTGATTTTTCCCGTTTGTAGCGGGAGGCAAACGATCTGTTGGTCAGGCGCTAGACGCCATTAACCTGGCGCTAACGCAAAACCATGCGAACGCAAGGGTTAACCTACACCAGGTAATAGTGCCCTAAATAAGTATATATAAATAAGATTCCAAAACCCCAGAGTAATGTGACGCAATGATGCCTTTTTATTGTACTAACCTGATACTTTATTTGCTGCAATTCGGAGGTTTTCGCTGAATGTCTGATTGCTGCTTCAGCGACTACACTTTTAGCAAATTACAGTGACTATTCACTAAATAGGGAATTCACTATATTTTCGGCAAAATGAATTCCCCAGAAATGTGACGAAAAGCAAAGGATCTAAAGATGATTAGACCCTTTAGATTCTAACTTCCATAATAACCCCTAAAATGCCATAAACCCAGGGAACTACAATAAAAATAATAAACAATGTGGCATTTAGCTACCCCTTAACCCCTAATATGCCATTAATCAAGGTAAAACATGAAATGAATACACTGTCTCAGCATGTAGTTACCGATTAACCCCTACAATGCCATTAAACAAGGAAAAAATAAAATGTATACCGTGAGGGATGAAGCCTACCCATTAACCCTTAATATACAACTAAACCAAGGCAAAAACTAACGTAATACACAATGTAATGTATAGTCTGAACATTCACCACTTCCCTGCTGAGCCATTTCAACCCTATGAAAATGCTTAAGTTTAAGTGCCCGTTATTATTTAATGTTTTATGACTTTTATTTCAAACTGAATATGGTCATGTTGGGTATCATTGGAAAGGCCAGAATTTCCAATGACACCTAGATTGTCCATATACGATGCACAGGGACAGAGATACAGTGGTCCGAATAAGTGTAGTAAGCTGGATGCTGATTTTTGGTGGAGGGGCACATGGGGGGGCAAGGAATAACCTAGGGGGGGCAATTGCCCCCCCTTGCCCCCCTGTAGAGTCGCCTATGCGCGAGAGCACCGAAATGGTGACATTTTAGTGCTCTCTGAATAATCCCTTTAGTGTGTGTGGGGGGGGGGGGGGGAGTTACCAACACAAAATGCATACACCCAGTGGACAGTATTTTAACTAAACAAAAAGGAAACCAAAGCACATGTACGATATCAGCAACATAAAATAAACACTGTTAAGAACATTCATTTTTGTGGTCGTGGCCCTTTAAATGCAATAGAATCTACGATAGGGTCCCCTTTTCCTATAGTTCACTGTGTGTCAAACTTATGTTTCTTCCATTTGTCTGGTCCTACCCCTTGCACATCGCTGCAGGATATGTTGGAATGTAGGTGTATGATTCTAAAATGTAAATTATGTATACAAACACCCTGTCTCCATTGCAAGTGTGAAATGAGTGGCATCATAACATCAACAAATAACCAACACTGCGAAAGTGTGATGTAGCTGCAACTCTAACGTTCGTGAACAGACCTCAGAGACAGACAGGACTATGGACGATTCAAATACACACACATTGTAGATTGGTGGTTACATTTTATTGCACAGAGGGTCATCTGAAGAATTACTGCAAGGTAAATAGGTAGCAAGTCCTTTGTTTAAAAAAAAAAAAAAAAGCAATCTTATACTGGTGTGATGTGTAAAGAAAAAAAAAAAAGCATTACAGTTCTATACATTTATCCTCAGATATTGTCCCATAAACCAATTAAATACACAAGTCTTAATTAAATGTAAATCATTGCATAGTTACCCTAAAAGTTATTTTTTAAAGTACCAACTGCAAACGCAGGCTATTTTTTTTTTTTGAGAAAGGATTTTACCAGGAAGGATACATTGCGATTTCTCTCATTTTCAAGTATGTCCTGAGTGGCGAGTATGTACCGTTGGGTGTCTTGCCCAAGGACACTTACTGGAGAGGTGCTCTTGCCAGGGATCGAACCTGCGTCTCCAGTCTCTCCATGCAGAGCAGTGATGTTACCTCTACTCCACCCAGCCGGTACAAAGTAAGGAGTTCCAAAATTTGTTCTTGCAGTAACAGGTTTCCCTCTTGATGCAGTAGATCGGGATCAGCAACCCTGACATTCCAGTTCTGAATCTAGATTTCCCATGACATCTCAGCCAAACTACGTGACTAAACATGGTAGATTTAGTTTGAAATCTTAAAGGGCTAAAATTTATGCTTTAGAGCAGGGGTGATCAAACTTGGCCCCCCAGATGTTCTGGAACTACATCTACCATGGGGCTCAGCTGACCTAGTAAGTGTCTGAGCGTCCTGGGAGATGTAGTTCCAAAACATCTGGAGTGCCAAGTTTGATCACCCCGGTATCAGAATTTAAATTTTACATGAGATAGAAACCATAGGGGGTTAGTTATGTAATGCCAGAGTTTGTCAAAATTGCAAACATTGGCAAAAACAGCTTGTTTGAAAGAAGAAAAATAATAAATTGCCATTACTTCACAAAGGTTACATCTAAAGAGCAGCAAGTGACTCTGCTTGAAGAATCTCTTGTGTTCCTTTTGGTGTAATTTTTTTGTGAAACGCCATTGGTTTTTCAGAGTTGCAATACTGGCAATTAAAGCCTGTGTGCGCAACTTCAACCAACACTGGCGGTAGCTGAATTAGCCCCTAAGAGAAATAAAAATTATGAGTATTCAAAACGATGACCCTTAAGGCAAACAGCATTGTCAAGATCAGCTTCTTATTGATCTGGGATTGGTATCATTTTTAGGGTTCCATACTATATTCCATGACTTTGTAGCAAACTGTTTGGCACATAGCAACAAGAAGTGCCCGACACGGTCATGGCTTTATGTTAAACAATTTTAATGCTTTTCAAAAACGCAATAAAAAAAAAAAAAAAAACACAAAACACCTGTAGTGAAAGTACAGCACCGCTACTCCCGAGGCAAATCTGACAGCACATCAGTACTGAATATACTACACCAATTACTGTTAAATGACACTCAATGCAAGAGCAGTGAGCGGCTTTGTATGCAGAGCTGCAGCCAATTCAACCAATGCTCGCCCCCCCCCCCTTTGGAGGGCTGTCACAAGCATCAAGGGGAGGGGACACTCAGCAGGCCATGGATTTAACCAAAAGAATGTGGTAATGCTGGCTTAAAAAAAATATAAATTCTTTAAACATTTGTCGTGAACGCACAGTCTGTCTTATGACGACAGGGGAATACGATCAACTTGTGCATTCACAGGCTGCTCATGGACCCGTTACAGGGTTTAAAAAACACAAGCTTCAAGTCACTCTGGAAAAATATAAGCATGTCCTATCCAAAATGTTTAAGAAACTCAATATAAATAAAACCACATAATAAAAAAAAAAAAAAAAAAAAAACACACCACCAAACCACCACAAAATTACTACACAAAAGATTTAAATAAACAGTGACAGTTCTATGGTGACATTAATTAAAGGTACTGAGGTGTAAATGTGCACAGAGCAGGGCCTGACACCTTTATACCAAACATAGGAGCCAGTCCAATTTTATGTTATATATTAATATCTTTGTTCACTTAGTGGCTAAATGAAGGAATCGTCTGCTAATTTTGCTGACTGCAGCCACTGAAACTCCCAGACGACCCCTCAATGAGACACTCAGGAATACAGCCTATAGATGTGCGCACCACAAGCCAAACCTGTATCGTGAAGAGGTAACATAGGAACCTGTGGACTCTGTAAGCCAGGGATCTCAAACTCTGCCCCCCCCCCAATGTTTCTAAACTACAACTCCCATGATTCTCTGGCCATCTAATGCATAGAAAAGAATTCTGGGAATTGTAGGCATTCAACAGCTAGGGGAGCCAGAGATGGAGATCCCTGGTTAAGTCCTGGCACACAGTTAAAGTAAAGGGGGAGGGGGGATTAAAAAAACAAAAAAAAACAGTATCAAGCATTGAGAGGTCACATAGAATAGACTGGAGTGTAGAATGGTTTGCTCACCAAGCCTTACAGCGCGGCATATGCAGATGATGTGCAACAATGAGATACAGTGCACTATGCCACAAGACTGTAATGCTAAAGAAATATGAAATGGAACGGAGGGTATCTTGTTTTGCCTCCTGCGTTAGAATTGCTAAAACGATGACTGGCATAATAATGGCAGTGTAACACAGTGCTTAAGCGCTACTCTCACTGGCCACTTTATCAGGTACACTTGTTCAATTGCTAGTTAACACAAATTGCTAATCAGCCAATCAGATGGCAGCAACTCCATGCATTTAAGCATCTAGACGTGCTGAGGACGACTTGAAGTTCAAACTGAGAATCAGAATGGGGAAGAAAGGGTATTTAAGGGACGTTTGATGTGGCATGGTTGTTGGTGCCAGATGAGCGGGTCTGAGTATTTCAAAAACTGATGATCTACTCGGAATGTCACACAAAACCATCTCTAGGGTTTAAAGAGAATATCCAGTGAGCGGGAGTTGTGTGGACGAAAATGCCTTGTTGATGTCAGAGGAGAATGGACAGACTGGTTAAAGATTATAGAAAGGCAACAGTAACTCAAATAGCCACTCGTTACAACCACGGAATGCAGAATACTATCTCTGAATGCACAACACGTCCAACCTTGAAGCATATTGGCTACAGCAGCAGAAGACCACACCGGGTGCCACTACGGTCAGCTAAGAACAGGAAACTGAGGCTACAATTCACACAGGCTGACGGTAGGGTCAGAATTTGGTGTAAACAACATGAAAGCTAGGATCGGTCCTGCCTTGTAAAACGGTTTCAGAGGCTGGTTGTGTAACAGTGTGGGGATATTTTCTAGGCACACTTTGGGCCCTTAGTACCAATTGAGAATCGTTTTAACGCCACGGCCTGCCTGAATATGGTTGCTGACCATGTCCATCCATTTAGGATCACAGTGTACCCATCTTCTGATGGCTCCTTCCAGCAGGATAATGCATGTCACAAAACTCAAACTGGTTTCTTGAACATAACAATGAATTCACTGTGCTCAAATGGCCTCAACAGTCACCAGATCTCAATCCAATAGAGCACCTTTGCAATGTGGTGGAACAGGAGATTCACATCTTGAATGTGCAGCCGACAAATCTACAGCAACTGCGTGATGTCAATATGTACCAAAATCAGAGGAATCTTTCCAACACCTTGTTGAATCTATGTCACAAAGTTAGGCAGTTCTGAAGGCAAAAGGGGGTCCAACACGATACTTGCAAGGCGTACCTAATAAAGTGGCCGGTGAGTATATAGACAATTAATGGGGGGGGGGGGGGGAGAGAATAAAAGTCTGTTAACATTTGTAAAACTTCACAAAACCTTTACAGGCAATGGAGTGGATTTCCATTTAGGAAACGCACAGAGCTGTAGTTAAACTGAGGTTTACTTTTGTCTACTATAAATATTTATTGAGGACACGTAATATTTAACTGTGGGGGGGAAAGGCACCATGTTTTTGGAACATCTGGTATGAGAAGTCAATACTTGATGTACATTATTTTCTCTTTCTACTCAAAACTTAAACCATCTTTACATCCCATTTCCATTAACATTTCATGAATTAATAACAAACAAGCCTAGGCGATCAAAGTTCGCACCCAGTAGCCTGCTCTTCCATGAACGACACAGCAGAAAAATGTTCTTTAGAGTATTTAAAAGAACACAGACGGAGCTGGATTAAAATGTTCTTGCTCCATCCCAATGGAACACAATGATCAAGCAAAAAGAGGTGTACGGCTGGATACTTTATTCTGGCGGTTTCTTTTTCACAGCTGGAATTTTGTCAGCTAGTTTCCGTACAAGAGCATCGTGGTCCATTCCAATGCTAGCCAACAATCCTCCTTCATTCCCAGACGATCCCGTATACACAATGTTTTCTCCTTTAAGTGTAGTCATGTGACCACCAAGCGCATTTAATATGGCATTACCGGCACAGATGTCCCACTTCTTGATTAATGTCACATGAACATAAACATCAGCGTGTTCTTGTTTCTCCTCCGTCACATCGAGTAACGACAGAACTTTATAACCTTAAAAAATATAAAACAAAAAACATGAATTATTACTATATATTAGTCTGAAAAACATACCCCATATGCCACCATTACTGAATGACCTGCATGTGATTACAGGAACACCCGTAAAGTGAAAACAACCTCTCTCTACATTCAGGTCACAAACCAATTGGGAATTACAAAGAAAATGGCAAAATAAATAAGAGCATAGACCCAGTGGAAAAATATATATATATTTGAAGTGCCAGTATCTCAAATTTACAGAGAAACAGGCAACCCCCCCAAAAAAATAATTAAAAAAAGGGTTATCAGATCTGCAAATACACTGAAAACTTGCCAAGATTTTGGTACTACCAGCATTTCGGTGAAATACACGAAAAGGTACTGAGGGTTTTATTTTTAGTCTTTATACATCGTGACCATGTTAGCGTTTTAAAGTGGACATGCTGTGTAGACTGCCACCCCCCCCCCCCCACCCACCCACGGCAGGAAATTATGTGTGAAACTCCAGGGTTTCCTCTGTCCACACCAATCAAAAGAGCGGGCACTGGTGATGTCAACATGCTCTGCGTGCCGACATCACCGCTAGTGGACATCCCAAGACGTTTTTATAATATCTTGCTACTTAAGGTGACCTTTGTCCCGTCCCTCTGTGCATGCTGCTCACCCCTTCAGCTCAGGTACTTCTCAACTCAAACGTCCAAGATTTTCACGGCAATTTGCTGTTCCTATCTTACGCAAGTTGCAACTTGTAGGAACTGCACATCGCACTCCACTATGGGACTTGTGTACTTTACCTATGCAAGTTCCTTAGTGCCTGCACAGAATGATGTTTGGCTGCCTCTTTCAGATGCTTATCGCGGACGTTCTCAGAGGGTCACGTCGGTACACTCTTTGCGGCCTGACGTCCCCAGGTCGGTCACTAGTGACCGGCAGTGAGGAATTCCTCCACTTCCCCCTGGGATGTCTACAGATCAAGGCAGGAGAGGGAGAACTCCTCACATCCTGACCACTTTAAACTAAGGGATAAAAGACTAACCCTTCCAGTAGTCGGCGAAGGTAACTCCCTGCCTTTTAGAATATGAAACTGTAACCTTTGAACTGCTAGCAGCCAAGAGAGTAAGACTCTAGTCTGCCCGACGCTGGCAGGGCAGCCTACACTGTAAACTCACAGAATGGCACAGAGAAACCAAAAACAGAAACTGGGCACTTATAAAACATTGGGATATGGTGCACAGGTAACGTTTCTGCTTTGCAGGTAAACATACAGAATGGAATCCTGGATTGCTGTATGTCATACCTGATCCTCCAGCAGATATTATTCCAGTCTGGTTGCCGAATGTTTCGAGTGTCACTTGCTTCACCAAACCGGAATGCGTGCGGGACACTATGATGGTTGGTGTTTTCGCATTGTAGTCGCTACGCTTTTCAACGTTCGAGCCACCATCTACCATTGCCCAAGCTGAAACAAAACAAACCATAATGTGAATTATAACCCAAGTAATTTGAGTGTTTGACAACTAGGTTTTATTGTTGAAACTCAACATCCTGTGATCCTGTACCCCCAGACCATTACCTAACGCAAAACGTTCAGGCCAGTCTTTAATATTGATTGGACCCATGGCAAACATTTTCTTGGGCCCCCCCTGAAAGCCCGCCCACCGCATACTTTTGCTCTCCATCCAACATTCCAAAAAAAAAAAAAAAAATACATCATCTCAAAAAGCTTTAATAAAGTAAAAGAACTGGCCCACAAACAAGTCCTCAGATTGATCTGTAACAGTACGTACATGCCAATTATAGCCTCTGTCTCATCATATATGTCTATAAATAGTTACATGTTCTTGGGAGGAATGGCATGTTAATCTCTTAACTTTCAGTAATAAACTGCAAATGCACATTATTTTTCAAGTGTAAAACAAATAGCTATATAGGTCTAGTAATAACACAAAAATAGGAATTACATGTATCCAGCACAGGCCACCCCAGAAATATATGTAAATAATGTGGATTTAAAACTCTTTATTGGCGCCTGTTATTAGTGTGCGTACGGTGTTAGCTGCTGCTCTTCTGGCGATATGGTGGCACCATGTCGCTGGTACCTGGTATTATATGTGAAAAAGTGGGTTTATATCGCTATTGAAGGGCGCTGCTTACACCTCTAGATCGGTCGGGATCTTTTTATACAGGGACGTTAGACTGTATATTGCAAAGCAGACAGTATGGATATGTCAATGTCTGTTAGTGTATTAGCTATCTGTTGGTAGCGATGTCAGACGTGGGCAGTAATGGGTAGTACGTGCCTTGAGATGGAAATAATATTATGGGGGAAGACCTTGAATGGGTATTAATCAGATTAAAAAATACTAAAATCTGCACTAAGTGAAGAGAATAATTCTTCCTTATGTTGTGCTGCCACCTTGTGGCAAAAAAGGAGGTATTGTCTCTCTCTCTGTCTATTCCTTATGTTGTACTGCCACCTTGTGGCCGGAAAAAATATTGTCTCTCTGATGGATTATTCTTTCAATTGCAGTGTGTCCGTAATCCTGCAGAAGAAGATGCGCTGTCTCTCTCTTCAATTTCGCCGGGTCTTAACCTCGTGGAAATGAATGGAGAAAGAGGACATAGATGGATAGTGAAGGTATTTTACTCCCGTGGACGGGAGCCTAGGATATATCAGGCTCACTCTTACTGGCATCTATGGCCCATAGAGGTGGCCAATTTCCCTTCTTTGCTCGTCGCCTCTTTCCTTGTCGGCTGTGTACCTCTTCTTGTTCAGTAAAGCTGTAAAGCAAAGTATGTCCAGGACGCGTTTTGCCAAAAAAATGGCTTCCTCAGCTGGATAATGTGATGTACGATGTCCTTTTCTTATATACTCTTCGGTATTGATCTTTGCTGGCTGGTTCTTCCCGGTTTCGTTTTTGCGTGCATTTCTTGCGCACGCGCACCGCTATCCGTGTAGGTGGATGGGTCACGTGTGTTTTTCAGCCAATCCGTGTGCTTTAGGTCCTAGGAGGACGATCTCCGTTCAGTTTATTTTGATCTATGTAAGCGTCGTTAATCCTACCTAAAAAGGTGCGGTGTAGCCTTTAATGGAAGCAAATGGAAATGTGGTCTTTTATAGGAGCTTCGGGTCATGTCTGTTAGGACAAGAGGTCCTGACCATTGGGTTTATTTGGGGGTCGCCTGCAGAGATATGGTGGATCAATTTTCGGTGTATCTATTCCATATGATGAATGCTGGGGACCGAAGTGGCAGATATTTTGCCTCTTGGGGTAACCCTACCTGAAAGGTGCTGTGAAGCCTTCAATAAAAGCAAAAATGAGACATAAAATATGATATCATAAAAATATGTTTTTTTAGGAGCCTTGGGTCATGTCTATTGGAAAAAGAGTTCTGACCATAGGGTTTATTTGGGGGTTGTCTGCAGAGATATGGTGAATCATTTTAACGGTGTATCCGTTCCACATGTTAAATCCTGGGGACTAAGGTGGCAGTTGTTTTGCCTCTTGATCCCTCTGTAATGAGAAAGTTCTTCTCTGAAGGGTGAGCTTATCTTTGGTGTTTTTTTGAGAGATTTGTTATGTTCTTCTTGTCGATGGATTGCTGTGAATAAGGGTGTCTATTTTTCCAATAAAAGCAAAAATATGAGACACATAAAATATGATATCATAAAAATGTTTTTTTAGGAGCCTTGGGTCATGTCTGCATTGCAATATACAGTCCAACATCCCTGTATAAAAAGATCCCGACCGATCTAGAGGTGTAAGCAGCGCCCTTCAATAGCGATATAAACCACTTTTCCCAGAAATATATGTACCCAGCACAGACCTTGGGATCAGATGACGCACATGTTCCACCGAGCACCAGCATTCTCCTCCACGTGGCCGCCGGCTTCTGAAGGCTGTGACGCGCTCTTTGTGAGATCTAGCCTGTAGACTGTGTCACAGCCTTCACAGGACGGCAGCTTGCGAGGGAGCACGCTGGCGCTTACAAGAAGACACAGCCAATCGAGGGGGCTGCTAGCGGAATGCTGTTAATGCACTCCGTTAGCAGTGGCAGTCCACGGTTTACGCAGGCCCAAGGGACAGCTGCTTTGGGCCTCTCAACAATGACTGGAGCAACTGCCGCTTTTGCCCTGCGTTAAAGACAGTCCTGGAAACGGTGTGTGTGTGTGTACATATTACAAGCAATTGTGAAGCAGGCACTCGTCAATTGAGGAGGTGAGCGCTGACGCTGCTCAAATGTTCAACCCCCCCGTGCAAGCACCCAGATACTGATCAGTAGAACAAGATTAGACGGAGGGAGACACTCGGGGTCTTATAAAATGTAAAAACTTTACATCATTAAAAGATCTGACGTGTCCGCCTTTATCAAAAGGAAAAATGAACAATGTTTTAGCATTTTATGTGCCTCCATCTATTCTCGTTCTACTGATCAGTATCTGGGTGCTTGCACCAGGGCAAAGTTGAACATCTGTGCTCCCCTCAATTGGGAAGGAGTGCCAGCTTCACCATTGCTTGAGAGATATTCTCTCCTCCCGGACCAGTGCTGGCAGCATTGAAGGACTTCGCAAAAAAATAAATAAAATCTACGTATCTGCAGACTTTCAAATTAGGATATACACAGTACAAACATTTAAAATATTCCATCTGGAATTCTGCAAGCACCTCCAAGTCCATCGGAGCACCTCTAACAATGCTTGCCGGGCCGAGCTGGGCAGACTCCCCTTACTTCTTGCAGTACAGAAGAGGGCGCTATCATACTGGGACCATCTAAACATCAGCAGCCTCAACTCATACCACCATAAAGCCCTACTGGCCAACAAGGACCATCCAAAACCATGTGGGCTGCAACAACTCATATCCACCCTGATCATCCAAAGCCCACATGAATGCAACCTGACAAAATATCAAATAAAGGCCCTAAGTAACGATTCCAGGGAAAACTATATCAGAGAATGGAGACATGATATAGCAAACTCCAAGAAACTCACCATTTACCAATCCTTACAGAGGGAATACAAACTGGCCCCATACATGGAGGTACTACAAGACCCCAAGGACAGACAAATCCTGAGCCGGTACAGACTGAGCGCCCACAGCCTGGAGATCGAATCAGGGCGGCATAGACAGACCTACAAGCCCAGGGAGAATAGACTGTGCCAGCATTGTGACCAGGAGACCCTGGAAGATGAGGTTCCTCCTACAGTGCCCCACGTACTCAGCACTGAGGGAAACTCACTTCCAGAGACTCTCCGCTCTCATCCCGGACTTCACCTCTATAGAAGAGACGAGGAAACTCCACATCATACTGGGAGAAGAGGATCCGGCGGTGAAAATATCTGCCCAATACGTCACAGAATGTCACAGACTGAGAGGAACATGAGAGATCCCGGACTTCTAAATCCCCAATACGGACTCGCCCCCATCCCACTTCACATTATCCCTTACCCCTGATAATGTCCATGGACTTGCCCATTCCCCCCCATATATATGTCCCACTACCCCCCCCCCCCCCCCTCCATCCCATATAACCTCCCCATATGCTTTGGCAATGCTAAAATGTATTTGGTCCTGCCAATAAAGCTTATTTTGATTTTTTAATTCCACTGACGAAAGTCCGCGGATAGCAGACTGAAACGTAGATTTTTATATCCAATAAATTATTTTTTGCAAAGTCCTTGAGTGCCGCCAGTACTAGTTTGTGCAAGGAGAATATATTTGTCAGGCGCTGCACTGGGCATGGATGGGGGGGGGGGGGGGGCGGAGTTTTCAGAGTGCAGGAATCAGCAATTAGAGATATATGTATGTATACATCTATCAGATTTGAAGTGGGGGGGGGGTGTTGAAAATGGCAATAGTGGAACATATGATTCATACAATTCCACTAATAGCATTTACAACACCCCCTCCCCTTCTGCTTCGCTCTTTGTTTATGGTCTATGATTTTGGTCAGTTTAGTGTCAAGACCTGAGAAAGAGTGGACCACTCAAAAGCCTGTCTTTTAAATGTAACGTTAATCCAATAAAAAAAAAAAAAAAAAGGTATCACTACGCACTGCTATACTTGAGAGTCTTGAATATCAAACTATAAAAAGTTTAATCCATAGAAGAGAGAGGTCAACATCTCTCTTCTACTATGGATTAAACTTTTGCTACTTTGATATTCAAGACTCAAGTGCGCCTTCGGATAGAAATATATATTTAGCCAAGTCAACGTGTGCCTCTCCTACCTCATTTTTCCTGTGTATCTACTTTTGGGAGTTCAGCACCGAGGCAAACTAGTCATTTATATTGAAGCCGGTGGAGGCCCTCCTAGGACCAGCCACCTGTGGGAAGCAAGTGCCCGGCGCCCTTCAGTTTTCTTAGATATCTATCATGCACGGCACAGAGGCAGCACCGTAGCAAGTAAGAGCTTGAGTACCTTTGAACACAGGGCTCCTGCTACATATAGAAGATTTTAAAAAGGGTACAAAAGTTTTATCTACTAGTTCTTAATACCAAGAATTATTTTAATGCTCCAAATGAACCAGAACTGCAGCAGATACAATTCCAATTGACAATGGAGATGGGATAGTCCATCCAATGTTATTCTGTATTTCCTATTGTGTTTTAAAGGGTTGAAAATGCTGGAGCAAAGGGTTTCACAAATTTCTATCTTGAGAGACGGCAAGATCATAGGTTTCAAGAGCTGTGCCAAACACTCTACATAGATTCAGACTTATGTATATATTTAGGATCTAGATGTGAACTTGTGAGAGAATGTTGCTACTTGGCCACATGGATTTGCCAATCCATGCTATGGGTGGCTGAAGCCGACACAAACATACAAAGGAAGTCACTTACCAGTATATCCTGTGAACGGCTTGTGGATTACACCAATTAATGGCTTCCCATCTACAGCAACACACACCATAGTGGTAACATAATGCACAAGATTCTCTGAAAAAAGAAACACAGTCTTACAGAGATATCCGAGACCAGAAAGGTCTCAAATCAATTCGAACATGCCATCTAAAACTTAAAATCAATCTGCAGCAACAATACAAGAAAAAAAACAACCCTAAAAGATCTTGCAACACTAATCCCCATTTGACAGATTATAAAAAGAAAAGAGTAGAAGGTAATGTGACTGTTTCTATACAGTATAGTTTTCACTCTATCACAGCAAAGTTATAGAAGTGGTCAAGGTGACGGGAGCCTGTCCCCCTCCTCCCGGCTGTCCCTGGGCACTGCAACAGTGCTTCAAAATAAATAAATCACATTGGATTGCTAGGATGTTATGAACTAGCTGTCTGATCTAGTCATCAAGCAGTGCCCTTGTTTGTTTTTACATTGAAACTTTTACATGTGATACAATATGAGGCAGCTAGCGACTCACACGTTGAGAGCCATTGGCTGGGCGCCTTGATTGCTGGGTGCTTTCAATAGAAAAGACTTTTCCCCCCACCCTAGCATTTTCTATGTAATGTGTTACCTGTATATTCATACGTGGCATCCAAAGGATCTATCCAAACTGTAATACTACCAGCAGGTACCAGTCTTGGAATTTGTATTTTATCCATTATGCTACCAGGAATGGTACCATCCCACGGAGCTGGACCCTCATCATCCTCTTCAACGGTCTCTTCAGTATTCACCTGTAAATGGACCAGCGGTGTGGAAATTTAATAAAAACGTTCTTGTCCAATAGAAAGTGTTAGACTGATCTACTTGTCCTGAAAAATTTAATTTCAACAAAATTACATTAGGTCTTAATTACATAGAGAATAAACACATTAATGTGTTTGCTCCCGCTAAATCTCAGCTGGAGGCAGTATCACAGCCCGGCGGCCGCTAGTAAACACTGCCAGCCGGAGGGGAACATTTGCCAAATGCCTTTAACCTCCCTGGCGGTCTAATTTTTTAAAAATTTCATGTCTAAAAGCGTCTCAATTTTTTTTTAAAGGAAACGTGTTTTTGTACATAGTTAGCCTGTAATAATTAGGAATCACGCACTGAAATCCGTGCAATCAAGAGTTCTTACTCTTACTCCAAGGTACAATCCTTTATAAATAAATAAATAGTAAATACACTGAGTCCGATAAAGTTTGAAACACAAAATAATTTATTATCCCAAAAATAATTATCCAAAATAATGCAAATACATGATACTCAATAAAATAACAAAAAACACTGAAAAATCGGTCTGAAAGCAAGAGTAAGAGGATGTATGGTCTATTTCTTATCCTGTAGTGCCACCCAGTGGCCGTTCATAAACATTACACTTTGGAGTACAGTATTTTATGTTTATAAGTTTGCTGATGGTTCCCGCCCACCCTGCACCATGTGACTCGCAGGGAGCCTTCCAGGAAGCAGCTCGCCGTGATCACA
The DNA here is from genome assembly GCA_009667805.1 of Leptobrachium leishanense. NCBI lineage: Eukaryota > Metazoa > Chordata > Amphibia > Anura > Megophryidae > Leptobrachium > Leptobrachium leishanense. The sequence continues at coordinate 87,240,105 of CM019067.1, read as the reverse complement.
CTGCGGGGACAGCGAGGGAGCCAGGAGGAGGTGAGTAAACATCCAGCCCGAGTGTGTCTCGGGGTTACCGTTCGCGGTAGCGAAATTTAACCCCGAGTCACACTCGGGAATACCGCCAGGGAGGTTAATGCATCCAGGCAGCTTCCCCAGCCCCACGGATACCGGCAAGTCGGCCCAGTGCTGGCTTCCAGGTATCGGGGCCTTTGCACGAGTACAAAGTACTCGTGCACATGGCGGTATCGGTATCGGTGTATCCCTATCTCTAAGGCCCCGTTCACACCCAAGCACTTTAAAAGCGCATTCCTGCGTGCTATAAAAAACACATGAACAGGGAAATCCCATGATTTCCTATGGGACCCGTTCACACCTGGGTGTTTTAAAGCGCGCGGGAACGTGCTTTAAAACGTCCTACGCCCAAAGAAGTACGGGAGCTTCTTTGGTGCGTACTGCAGCACGTTCGCGGCCATAGACATGAACGCGCTGCAATGCGCGTTCACATTTGCGCAATATGCGCGTAACAAAACTCTTAGGTGTGAACCCAGCCTCCGAAATAAAATTACTTTTCTGGTGCAATTTCAGGGCAATTTGTTTATTCCCAGAACTGTCAATTCGTCAAATACAGGTGAATTCTCTGGATTACTGTGCAGTTTGCCGCAGGTCGGCGATCTTCGCTGACCGTGAAATGGTCCAAAAAAAAAATCTTAATGTGCAGAATATCGGCACCTGATATCGGTGGTCGATTAAATTGATCTATCCCCATTATCACCTTCTGCCACACATTGCTGTTAAAGATCAACCTTATTGAAATTAGGTAGTGGATCCCAAACCTGGTGGAAACCTCCCAGAGGCATTAAGGGGGCACTCTAAGGCTGCTGTCATATGGTGCACATTGACGGAACGTCCGTGAGAGCAGGCGTGCTCTCCATTCGGACGCCCGTGTGGCCACCTCACTGAGTACACGTTAGTGCGCTCAGCCCTACAAAGCTCGAGCCGCCTATGGAGAATCGCACCTTGTCGGCCTGTTGAAAGTCCATCGTAGCTTTTTGACAGGGAGGGTTTCAGCACATCTAGTGTAATGTGCGATATCACTACGCACGTTACACCGTGTGGCCCTCCCCGTCGAGTCATCAGAAAGTTGCGATGGACACCGGGAGGAGGGGGGGTGTCACACGCACACACTCCGTGCGCTCGTGTGACTGCAGCGTAAAAGATGTTGGTGACAGCATCTGCCCAATCATTAAAAAAACAAAAAAAACAACACATTGAGTATCGCTTGGTAAGCGCATTTTTTTGTGCGCAGTTTCCTGTAGCGCCTGCACAGAATAGCTCGGAGCACATGTGCAGCAGCAATCCATCCTGTAAGAGGAGGACGTCAGCATGCAGAGGGTGCTGTCAGTGACAGAGTTGGTGACCCTCAACCAGGAAATTCTAAATATATGACATGTGTATGGGCAGAGAAAACTCTTCACACAGTGTGTTCCTCCAAATGGCACTGGAAGGAGGATGCACTCCACACACCCTGACCACTTTAAGGCTAGGGTCAGACTGAGGCAGTGCGAACGCGCGTTCTGGCGCACATAATCACGGCCGCACTAGCAGCAGATGACGGGCAATGACAGCCAATATACGAAGTACGGTCGCACAAAAGTCCGGCCGCGCAACGCAAGTGGAAAATGAACGCATTTTTTCGAGAACGTTAAACCGCTGGTACTGACGTACAGAGTGCGCTGCGGCCGCATAGCAGCGTGTGTGCGTGATTAGGAGATGTCAGACGCTGCTAGTGTGCGGCCAACATAACGTTCAAACAGCCGGATTTCCCTAGACTTCTTTTCACCCCATCGTCATGAAATACGTCCAGAATTGCGCATCGTCTGACCACTTAAGCGTATTCCGTGAAAAAATGCGTGCGCACGCATCGACGTACATTTTGACGGTGGCCGCAGAAAATGCGCTCATCTGTCCCTAGCCTAAATTGTTAAGTGGTCAGGGTGTGTAGATTGGATACTCATTAGGGCTGAAACAACTAATCGATTAATCGATAATGGAAATAGTTGACAACTATTTTAATCATCGATTAATCGGTGCCGATTAATCGTCCTGTGTACAGCACACACTGTTTAGATTCAGACTGAGTTAAACGTAAATTATCTCAGCTGGTTGGAGAAGACGCGCCGCTGCTTTACTAGGTATGATTTAGTTTTAGGGTTATGTCAGACACAACCAGTTTGTTTTTATTTCATTTATAACAGTAGCAGAACTATACCACAAAACATAGGATACTGCCACTGGGTGAAGGAGCTGTATGCCTGTGTTTAATCCTTACTTGAAGCTGGAGTCCTGTGCCACCACACCACCCTCCCTGCCACACCCTCTTTGGGAACTGCCATTCCCTCCAACTCCCACACTCAGATCTGGTCTTTTGTCCATACCCACTCCTTCAACTCAGGTCAAGTCACTTGAGCAAAGTCACTCCCTTCCACTCAGTTTGTTCACAAAATTATTTAAAAGGGACACTCTACGCACCCTGACCACTTTAGCTAATTAACCCCGATTTCATGCTGACATCATCATCTATGACCAAGTGCTTGTTGCCACGTTCATTTGAGAAAGCAAACATGGTCTTAAACTGCGCATGCAGCATCAACCCATCCCTCTGACAAAGCACTCGCATACCTTGTGTGAAAAGTACACAAGATACGCCATTTGCGCATATACGTACAAAAGTTGTGTACACTACGGAAATTGCTCATGAAAAAAGGGGGAGGGGTTATGGTTATTTTTACATAAAATTCCTTTTAACCCCTTAGTGACCGGACGTACCATGTATGTCTTTTAGAAGCCAGACTCCTACTTGGCAAGGCAGCAATGGACCCCGCTAGATGTGCCAGAATTTCTGAAATTCTGGGCACTTACTATGCTGATGGGCATCATAAAGAAGGCCTCAATTCGCTCCTACTGGAGCAGTAGCCCCATCTGCTCTACCCCCATTTACCCCCAATCAATGTCACGTAGAAGGTATGAAAACATTTTGCGTTTCATGCACTTCAGTGACAACAGCCTGTGCCCTTCTAGAGAGCATCCCCAGTTTGACAGGCTGTATAAAATCCACCCCCTGATTACCCACTTCGCCGCCAGGTTTGCAGAGGCTAATACACCTGGAAGGAATATCTGCGTGGATGAATCCCTAATGAAATACAAGGGAAAGCTGGGATTCAAGCAGTATATTCCTTCCAAACGCTCCAGGTATGGAGTGAAGGTGTATAAGCTCTGTGACAGCAAGAGTGGGTATACTTAGGCCTTCCGGGTGTACGAGGGAAAGGATAGTAGCCTTGACCCTCCAGGTTGCCCAGAACACATGGGAACCAGTGGCAAGATTGTGTGGGACCTACTTTTTCCCCTGCTGAACAAAGGGTACCACTTGTATGTTGATAATTTTTATACGAGTGTCCCTTTGTTCAAGCTGCTGTATTGTTTTGATACAGCAGCATGCGGTACTGTTCGCAAGAACCGCGTAGGTTTCCCAGCACAGCTTGTCCGCACCCGGTTAAAAAGGGGGGGAGACCTCAGCTCTGCGCCAAGAGGAGCTGTTGGCGGTCAAGTACAGAGACAAGAAGGATGTATACCTTCTATCCACCATCCACACTGAGAGGTCTGTGGAGGTCTCTGTACGTGGCAGAGCTGAGTGCATCAGGAAGCCAGTGTGCATCAAAGCCTATAACCGGCATATGGGTGGGGTTGATCTGTCAGATCAGCTGCTCCAGCCCTACCAGATTATGCGGAAGTCAAGGGCCTGGTACAAAAAGGTTGCAATTTACCTGATGCAAATTGCAACCCACAATGCCTTTTTGCTCTGCAAAAAGGCAAACCCCGGAGTGACGCTGTCCTTTTTACAGTTTCAGCTCCAGGTCATTTCGGGGTTTTTGTACCAGGATGCACCTGCTCCCCGGGGGGTGATGGGGGACAGAGTTGGGGCTACACATTTTATTTTTAAAATCCCCCCTACTGAGGGCAAACAGAAACCCCAAAAAAGATGCAGGGTGTGTCTCAAGAGGGGGCAGAGGAGAGACACCATCTTTTACTGCCCAGAATGCCCTGGACAACCCGGTCTGTGTCTTGGGGACTGTTTCAAGATGTATCACACTGTGCGTGATCTGTGATTTTTTTTTCTTTCTTAGTCTAGTTCAGTTTTTTTTTTCTTTTACTGCACCAGACTTTTACATTTTATTCCTACATTTTTATGTTCTACAATTGGTGCTGTATTTTGCCAAAATCTTTGCACACCTATGCATGGGGGGCATGGGTGTACTCAGGAGACCTTGCAGAAAACAACCTGGAGAGTTTTCATGCAGTAACAAACAACAGTGTCTCCTAAATCACAGTCCAAATCTAATGTGGGCGTAAAAATCTGAAAATTGAAAAATTACCGCCACACACCTTCTCAAATGTTTTGGGCTAAAACCGTTGCATCCATGGCATCAAAGCACTCCATATGCAATACCTTGGGGTGTCAACATAACAAATATAAACAATTTTCTGTCACTAATTCAAACTGGGGTATGCGGTAGACCCAAAACCAAAGCTAGGCCTAGCTGAAGAAATAATCTCAATTTCAACTCCAATGACAAAGTAATAAAAATTGTATTTGAACCTTCCCAAAATCCTGGCAAACCTATGCATGGGGGGCATGGGTGTACTCAGGAGACCTTGCAGAAAACAACCTGGAGAGTTTTCATGCAGTAACAAACAACAGTGTCTCCTAAATCACAGTCCAAAACTGATGTGGGTGTGAAAATGAAAAATGACCACCAAACAGTATCCAATTTGTTTGGAGCAAACGGTTGCATCCATAGCATAAAAACACTCCATTTACAATACTTTGGGGTGTTAGCTTACCAAATATATGCACGTTAATAAAATTGGGGTATGTAAAAAGGCCCCTAAAAAGAAGATAAGCAAAGAAGATACTGTATGTCAAATTAGAAAAATGACAAGCACATGTCAAAAGATTGGCGTAGCACCCCAAAAACAACAGAACAAATCTATATATGGGTGGTATCACTTTACTCAGAAGATGCTGCTGAACATATTTTGGGGTGTTTTTTGGCAGTAACCCATAACTGGATTTGTCAATTCATGCCTAAAGTACAATGTGTGTGAAAAAATAACACAAAAAGTGACTACCTGAAAGTTTGACAAAGAGCTAGTGCATGGAAAGTGTTAAAATACAACTCTTTGAAGTACCCTAGGGTGTGCCCTTTCTAAAAATATATGGTTTGATGGGGGTAAATTACTTTGGCCGGCTTCAAAAATGTCCCAAATAGGACATGGGTGCATGATGACGAAATGTGAAAATTCCAAGTTGGAAAACTGAAATGCGCACCCCCCAAATAAGGCCTATTAGCCCCAAAATAACCCGACATACCTATACATGGGTGGTATCAATTTACTCAGAAGATGTTGCTGAACATATTTTGGGGTGCTTTTTGGCAGTAAACCTTAAAGTTCACAGTACATGTATTCTTAAATTGCATTAAAAAAAAATAAAAAAATCACCAAAACTTTTTTTTAATCAAACTTTAGCATAGATTTTTGGTAAAATGGTTTGCATGGAAAGAGTCAAAATACCCCAAGTTTAATACCTTGATTTGTGTACTTTAAAAAAATATGTATATGTGGAGGGTTATTCAGGAATTAGTGACAGATATCAGTGTTACAATGTCACTATGACTACTTTTAAAAGTAGACCCTTTGGAAATGGCAAAGTGCTACTTGCACTTATTGTTGCATAAGATAAGGAGCAAAGCGAGGAATATGTAAACATTGGGTATTGCTAAACTCAGAACTAAATTTAGAAACTACTAAGGAATTAAATTTTTTTGACGGTTGTTGATACATAAGAAATTTTGGGGGTCAAAGTTTGAAAAAGTGGTGTTTTTTAATTTTTTTTGTCATATTTCACAATGTTTTTTATAGTAAATTATATGAAATGATGAAAAAAATGGTATCTTTATAAAGTCCATTTAATGACGAGAAAAACAGTGTAAAATATGTGTAGGTTGCATAAACGAGTAAGAGGAAAATTTGGCGTAAACACAAACAGCACAGAAACGTAAAAACAGCAGCGGTCACTAAAGGACGGATTTGTGTAAAACCGCCCGGTCACTAAGGGGTTAAGTATGCAAAAAAAATTATCCGTTGAATCGATTAATCAAAATAATAAAATCGGCCAACTAATCGATTCTGAGAATAATCGTTAGTTGCAGCCCTACTAGTCATGTGGTTCTTTAAGGTCCATGGAATCGCCGTTTAACAGAGCTCTGGTTAACTTTACTGGAAGCTTGGAATGTGGCCGCGGGTTACTGTAGCCACCATTAACAATTCATTACATTTTGCACAACTGGTTAGGCTAGAAATTTGTGATGAAAATAGACAGCACGCAGAGCCTAGCTTCCAAGATGTCAGGTCACATCGTCAGCACGTTGGGCTTGATTTATAGGGGATGATTTGCCCAGTAGCACAAATATCAGCTGACTGGCAGAAATGGCCCGGGTTTCTTTAGGAGGTTCCCTGAGCTGACAAAGACGAGCAGAGGTCTCAATACTGTGAGCAGAACCGAGCCTGGTCAAATGGTGATAGGTGTTACTGAACCCCAGATCTGGAAAACATGCAGGGCCACCACTGTGACCAATAATAACACTACTGGAGCGCTGCATTTTTAAGGAAGGGGTGTGGGGTGCAGAGAGCCCTACATCAGTATATATGCTGGGAGGGCTGGCTGGGATACGTGCATTACCAAATAAAAGGTGCTGGGGCCCTGTATTAAACCTCTTCACTGCTGAAGACATGGGCACCGTCAAGGGGATTCCCCGCTGTATGCGGAGGATGTTCCCCACAAGACATCTGCTGCAGGGGCTCTCCCTCATGATACTCACCTCTCCCTCCAGGGTCCTGCGTGGATCTGACTTCCTTTAAGTCAGACCCCACTTTTATACCCCCTCCCAGCGTACAGACATCATCACAACAGGCACGATGACATCAGTTTCAGGTGCATCCCTCCCCCCCCCCCAGCAAAGCCAAAAACGCACCTGAAAGAAGGGGAGGGGGTCGTTTGGACCCATCTCCCTCTCAATTAGGAGATTAAAGTAAAAGAGAGGCACTGCTGGAAAGGACAGAATCTGCCCATTCCAGTAATGCCTCTCTTTAACCCCTGAGATGTTGGTACACAATTTAGCGCAACAACATCAGTGTGAGAATAAACCCCTAGCTGCCAAGGGGTTTCCCTGTGGAAAATCTATGGTGGAGATGGGGGGGGTCATCTGGACCGTTCCATCTCCTGATCCGTGGGAGCTAGAGGTTAATGCTTGACATTATTGTTAAGACCAGAGCATTACCTTTCCAATGATACCAAACATTACCATGTTAAAAGTATAAAAACGCGGCTTAAATGTACCCTTATACGAGCGCTCAAATTGACAGGATGTCAACACATAAAGCAGGGTGAATAGGGGGTCGGGGAAGAGATTCTGCACAGCCTGACCACTTTGGTCACAAAATTATTTTGAAAGATCAATCTGAGTGAGAGGAGGGTTGACAAGGAGGAATACATGTGGCGGCACAGGACTCCAGCTCCAAGTATGGAGAAAACATAGGCGGTGCAGCTCCTCCACCCAGTGGCTGTACTCCAAGGTCTGCAACGGTTGTAAACTAGATTGAAAACAAACTGGTTATGTCTGATGTAATCCTAGAACTAAATCACAGTGTAAGGCTGGGGTCAGACAAGCGCATTACGTGCGCCTGTACTGACAGGCCTCCTGGCGTCCGTCGCAACGTTGTGACACTTTGACGGGGCCGGCCACACTCTAGAGCACACAAACTGCGTGCGCGCGCTACAGCAGACGTGCTGAAAGTCTCCCGTTGAAATGCTACAACGCGCGCGTTCGACGGGGCTGCAAAGCGTGGTCCTCTATAGGGGGATTGAGCCTTGCAGCGCTGAGTGCACTAACTGCATTCAGCGAGGTGGCCAGATGGGTTTCAGAGGGGAAGGAACATCCACTCTCACCGACGCTCCTTCCACTCCGCAAAACGCTCGTCTGACCCTGGCCTTAAGCGGCAGCACGTCTTCTGAAACCCGTTCCAACACTGAGGAAACAAGAACAATTAAAATATAACCTTTATTACAAAAGGCATAAAGTTATTGCAGCTGGTAGTGGGGACGATATGGGGGGGGGATCTCGTTTGCAAAACGTTTATGAAAGGGTTTCCATATGGTAATATTTAAGCAAGTAGTGGGTTAATTAATCTGTATTTATGGGTGGTAGGGTAGGTTTATTACATATATAGTCTTGTGACGGATGGCGAGATTCAAGGGGAGGGAATGGTCCCAACCCTGGTAACAGGATTACTGCAAACATCATGCTAAATATATCCTTGCCACTATTGATGTATACAGGTTCCAAGCACTCACACTATTGCAGGTAATTAACCAAATTAATTGGGAATCTTAAAGAGTATAAAAATTGGACCCCTACCACTTAAAATTTACAGCCCCTGATGGGCAAATTATTATGGGACAAACGACTAGAAACTATTGCCGCAATAAATGGTTGTATAGTATGAGATACAGTTGTGTTCAAAATTATTCAACCCCCAATGCTGTAAAGGGTTTTAGGGAATTTAGTGTACATTTGTAATTGTATTCAGAATGAAATCCTACAAGGACTTTTTAAAGAACCATATGCAACTAAAATGACACCAATTGGTTTTGTAATACAGTAGTAAATGTTTCTTTTGTGAATTCTTCATTGACACAATTATTCAACCCCTTAAAGACTACCACTCTGAAGAACAGAGGTTCATTCAAGTGTTTTCAATCAGGTATTGAAAACACCTGTGGATGTCACGGAGCAGCAATAAAGCATAATAAGCACCAATTAGGCAGCTTTAAAATGACTGTGATACTCAGCTCCTTCTAGACATTTACTGGTGTGGTTACAAACATGGTGAAGTCAAGAGAATGGTCCAGGAAGACAAGAGAAGAGGTGATTACTCTTCACAGGAAGGACAATGGCTATAAGAAGATTGCAAAGATGTTAAATATACCAAGAGACCATAGGAAGCATCATTCGCAAATTCAAGGCAAAGGGCACTGTTGAAACGCTACCTGGTCGTGGCAGAAAGAAGATGCTGACTTCGACTGCTGTGCGCTACCTGAAGCGTAGAGTGGAGAAAAGTCCCCGTGTGACTGCTGAGGAACTGAGAAAAGATTTGTCAGATGTGGGTACTGAAGTTTCAGCTCAGACAATACGGCGCACACTGCGTAATGAAGGCCTCCATGCCAGAACTCCCAGGCGCACCCCCTGCTGTCTCCAAAGAATAAGAGAGTCGACTGCAGTATGCCAAAAGTCATGTGGACAAACCACAGAAGTTTTGGGATAGTGTTCTGTGGACTGATGAAACAAAATTAGAACTGTTTGGGCCCATGGAGCATCGCTAGGTTTGGAGGAGGAAGAACAAGGCCTATGAAGAAAAGAACACCTTGCCTACTGTGAAGCATGGCGGGGGGTCAATCATGCTTTGGGGCTGTTTTGCTTCTGCAGGTACAGGGAAGCTTCAGCGTGTGCAAGGTACCATGAATTCTCTTCAGTACCAGGAGATATTGGATGACAATGTGATGCAGTCCGTCACAAACCTGAGAATTGGGAGATGTTGGACCTTTCAACAGGACAATGATCCCAAGCATACCTCCAAGTCCAGAGGAGCATGGTTGCAGATTAAAGGCTGGAACATTTTGGAGTGGCCATCGCAGTCACCTGACTTAAATCCGATTGAGAACCTCTGGTGGGACTTAAAGAAAGCAGTTGCAGTGCGCAAGCCTAAGAATGTGACTGAACTGGAGGCTTTTGCCCATGACGAATGGGCGAAGATACCCGTAGATCGCTGCAAGACACTTGTGTCAAGCTATGCTTCACGTTTAAAAGCTGTTATAACTGTAAAAGGATGTTGTACTAAGTACTAAGATTGAATGTCACTTGGGGGTTGAATAAAACTGATAATGATGTGAGCACAGAAAAGACATTTGTGGTTATTTCATTATAAATGTTATGTTATATTTGTCTGACCTACACGTGCCTCTTTGATTTAATTGTAAGCAAGATGACTGAATGATCAAAATCAATGTCAAACTGGCCAAAACACTCAATTTCAGTGGGGGTTGAATAATTTTGAACACAACTGTATAATTAACTATAGAATGCATTTGGTACGTTGCAACAATGTTTGCGCTTATTACGCTGCAATTAATATGATCTGAATCGATCAACTGTGGAATTCTCTGCCTGTTGAGGTGGTTGGGTCAGAGACTGTACAGATTTTTTTAAAAGCGACTGGATGACTTCCTGCAGACACAGAATATTAAGGGTTATAAGATTTAATACGTGAGTAAAAGCTTCTTGATTCAAGGAGAAATCTGATGCCATTCTGGGGGTCGAGAAGGAATTTTTTCCCAGTATGTTGCATATTGCAGAGCATTTCAGACTGGGTTTTTTGCCTTCTTTTGGATCAACAGCAGTCGGTGATGTGGGAGAGGCTGAACTTGATGGACGCATGTCTTTTTTCAGCCTGTGTAACTGCGATCTGTTGGATTGTGACAGCGAGAGGCAATGTGCTGCTGGTAGATGGGAAGCCTAGCGTTACAATGTATGATTTTGGTGTGACTATACACAGGGCTAGCTTCCTAAGGAGACTCAAAAGGGACAAAGCTCCTATTGTACTACGCTTCTGACCATGTTGTAGCAAGGCATGCCAAGTACTGTTTTTGGTGATTGAGGCGCAGTTAATGGGGCTGGCAGATGATGGATTACATAGTTACAATAACTGTAACAAAGCAAACAATTACCATCTTGTGTTGAGCAGTAATTATTGCTGCAGCAAAGCTTGTATTTATTTTCAGCCTATATTGACTGGATTAATCATTAGTGCTTTATGGCAGCTCATCTATTGATCACTTGTGGGAGAATCACATCCTTCCTATAGGTGGTTGTGTATGGGGGGGGGGGTTTTGTGTATGGGGGGGGTTCAGTGTATGGGGGGGGGTTCAGTGTATGGGGGGGGGTTCAGTGTATGGGGGGGGGTTCAGTGTATGGGGGGGGGGTTCAGTGTATGGGGGGGGGGGTTCAGTGTATGGGGGGGGTTCAGTGTATGGGGGGGGGTTCAGTGCATGGGGGGGTTCAGTGTATGGGGGGGGTTCAGTGCATGGGGGTTTTCAGTGTGCAGGGGGGTTCAGTGATGGGGGGGTTCAGTGCAGGGGGGGGGGGTTCAGTGTATGGGGGGGTTCAGTGTATGGGGGGGGTTCAGTGTATGGGGGGGGGGGTTCAGTGTATGGGGGGGTGTTCAGTGTATGGGGGGTGGTTCAGTGTATGGGGGGGGGGTGGTTCAGTGTATGGGGGGGTGGTCAGTGTATGGGGGGGTGGTGTTCAGTGTGGGGTGGTTCAGTGTATGGGGGGGTGGTTCAGTGTATGGGGGGGTGGTTCAGTGTATGGGGGGGTGGTTCAGTGGGGGGGGTGTTCAGTGTACGGGGGGGTGGTTCAGTGTACGGGGGGGGTGGTTCAGTGTATATGGGGGGGTGGTTCAGTGATATGGGGGGGTGGTCAGTGTATATGGGGGGGTGGTTCAGGTGTATATGGGGGGGTGGTTCAGTGTATATGGGGGGGTGGTTCAGTGTATATGGGGGGGTTCAGTGTATATGGGGGTGGTTCAGTGTATATGGGGGGGTGGTTCAGTGTATATGGGGGGGTGGTTCAGTGTATATGGGGGGGGTGGTTCAGTGTATATGGGGGGGTGGTTCAGTGTATATGGGGGGGTTCAGTGTATGGGGGGGGTTCAGTGTATGGGGGGGGTTCAGTGTATGGGGGGGGGTTCAGTTATGGGGGGGGTTTCAGTATGGGGGGTGGTTCAGTGTATGGGGGGGTGGTTCAGTGTATGGGGGGGGGTTCAGTGTATGGGGGGGTGGTTCAGTGTATGGGGGGGTGGTTCAGTGTATGGGGGGTAGTTCAGTGTATGGGGGGGTGGTTCAGTGTATGGGGGGGTGGTCAGTGTATGGGGGGGTGGTTCAGTGTATGGGGGGGTGGTTCAGTGTATGGGGGGGGTGGTTCAGTGTATGGGGGGGTGGTTCAGTGTATATGGGGGGGTTCAGTGTATATGGGGGGGTGGTTCAGTGTATAGGGGGGGTGGTTCAGTGTATGGGGGGGGTTCAGTGTAGGGGGGTGGTTCAGTATGGGGGGGTGTTCAGTGTATGGGGGGTGTGTTCAGTGTATGGGGGGTGGTTCAGTGTATGGGGGGGTGGTTCAGTGTATGGGGTGTGTGGTTCAGTGTATGGGGGGTGTGGTTCAGTGTATGGGGGGGGTGGGTCAGTGTATGGGGGGGTGGTTCAGTGTATGGGGGGGTGGGTCAGTGTATGGGGGGTATCAGTTAAGGAGACATTGAGAATCGTTGACAGCTGTTTTAATTAATGGATGCATAGTAAAGGGGGGGGGGGGGGTTGTGCTGCTGCCCCTCACCTGGATCCCCGGGAAGGCCGTCTTGATGAGGTGATACATCTTCTTGTTGGAGAGCTCGTCCCCCCGGGTCATCTTGTCGTCCGCCCCCTCCCTGGTCTTCCCTTTGCGCTTCTCGTCCAGCAGGTTGCTCTCCCGGACCCGGGTCACCTCCTTCCCTCCCAGCTCGGCCGCCTTCACCGCCGCAGCCAGCAGCTGCCGCAGATCCACCGTCTGCTCCGGCCCGGGCAGCCCGTCCAGGAAGGCCGAGAAGCGGCTGCTCAGGAAGCCCGAGTAGACATGATAGAGCACGCCGAGCGCCAGCAGGCAGAACACGCCGATCCCCAGAGGGGACAGACGGATCCCCATGGGCGCCATGGTGACGGAAGCCTCAGAGCGAGCGGCCGCTCGGGGTCACATTACCCTCACCTACCCCGGGCTGGCAGGAAGGCCTGTGCCAGGAGATGAGACGCGTCAGCGAGATGCCAACCACGCACCCACGCAGGCTGAGCTGGAGCCTGGCAGCCAACCATTTCCGGGTCAGACAGATACGCCCCCTCTGTGTGGAGTGAAGGGGCGGAGCTACAGGGCTCTACCCAACCAACACAAGGCAGTGAGGAAGTCAGGGAGAACAAGCCAGCAGTGTGATAACTCCTAGAACCTGTAAGTATAGAGAGTATGAATGGAGCTGCCCTCAGCATGCTCTGCCCACCTCTCCAACACTGTCTGCCAGGGGTGCCCTCCCACCTCTCTCCAACACTGACAAGGGTGCCCACATGCATCTACAATACTGTCAGGAATACCCACCTCTCCACTGTGTGGGAATGGGTGCCCTGCTCTCAGCAGCAATGTCAGAGAAGCCCAGCGCTCCAATCATGCCAGAGGTGCCCAGTTCTCCACCCGTGCCAAATGGTGCCTAGCTCTCCAACACTGCCAGGGATACCCACCTCTACATCATTGCAGGGATACCTACCTCTACATCATTGCAGGGATACCCACCTCTACATCATTGCAGGGATACCCACCTCTACATCATTGCAGGGATACCTACCTCTACATCATTGCAGGGATACCCACCTCTACATCATTGCAGGGATACCCACCTCTACATCATTGCAGGGATACCTACCTCTACATCATTGCAGGGATACCTACCTCTACATCATTGCAGGGATACCCACCTCTACATCATTGCAGGGATACCCACCTCTACATCATGCAGGATACCCACCTCTACATCATTGCAGGGATACCCACCTCTACATCATTGCAGGATACCCACTCTACATCATTGCAGGGATACCCACCTCTACATCATTGCAGGGATACCCACCTCTACATCATTGCAGAGATACCACCTCTACATCATTGCAGAGATACCCACCTCTACATCATTGCAGGGATACCCACCTCTACATCATTGCAGGGATACCCACCTCTACATCATTGCAGGGATACCCACCTCTACATCATTGCAGGGATACCCACCTCTACATCATTGCAGAGATACCCACCTCTACATCATTGCAGAGATACCCACATCTACATCATTGCAGGGATACCCACCTCTACATCATTGCAGGGATACCCACATCTACATCATTGCAGGGATACCCACATCTACATCATTGCAGGGATACCCACCTCTACATCATTGCAGGGATACCCACATCTACATCATTGCAGGGATACCCACCTCTACATCATTGCAGGGATACCCATTTTTCCAGCAATGTCAAGGATACCCACCTCTCTATCACTGCCAGGGTGTCTAGTTCTCCAATAGGGGTGGGCTGCCGGTTCGATTCAAACATGAGTTTGAATCGGCCGTTCGAAAGTTCGGCGAACTTCAAACTTTTTGTGATGTTCGGCAAAAGTTTGACCGTTAGTGAAATGCTGTTTGCAAAAAACTACTGAACGAAAATGTCTGTAATTTACATATAACATCCAATGAATGATAATAAAAAGGGCTGTTACAGAAAAAAAAAAAAAAAAAAAAACGGATTTTTTTTGCAAAAAGACTCCAAAAAATGCTTAAAATATCCTACAGAATCTAAACATAGAGACTCTTTACTGCAGAATATCTAATAAACTGTTTATTATTATATTGTATTAAAACGGGAATATTTTTAACATTGAAAACTATGGGATTCGCCTGAATAAACCTGCTGAATTAAACCACCGAATGGCAGGGCATTAGGGGAACTTTTCTCTGCTGGTTTTTGTTCTCTGAATAGCCGAAGCAGTGCTTCTCTATGGGGATTTCACTGCCCTTGAACAGGCACCGAACAGGCACCGTATGTGCAGGCAATTCGCCAACGTTTGAATTCGGATCTCTGTGAGTAACCCTGTATGTGTCCCAATTCGGCAGGAGTCAAGTGAAATAATTAAAACTTCTCATTTAGATTGTAATATTAGTAAAATCTAAATGATAAGTTAAAACATACTAACCTTAATACAAACAGCGGCATTTTTATGGCTTCGTCTGGAAAAACAGCCAAATGAGAGGTGCAAGAAGTGAATATACTGTATACCCACACAGATCAATATCAGAAGAAAATGTATCAATGTAATGCCACAGATTTAAACATATTAACATGAGTGCATGTTGCCAATTCAACCAGATATATGTCATTGTGTATCGTGAAAAGCAGCGACTAATTCACCTGGAAATTACACAATCTAAAGGGGTTTCACTCAGCGCACTTCAGCGAGTTCAATTCGCCGACCCTGCGGTGATTTCAACATTCACCAGAGGGTCCCTGAAGTGCGCTGAATGGATCCGCCAAACTCCACTGATAAACTGGCGAACGGATCCAATAAACCACCGAATGCAGCCGCAAACTGTCAAACAGACCGCCAGAACGCCGCCGAAAAAAGCCGACCAGCCGCCGAAGAGGGGTTACAAAAAAAATAGGGCAATTTTTAAAAGGCGTTTTAAACAGAAGTAATGCATGGAAATGATGTTTAAGGTCATATGAATAACAATAAAAATATCTGTTGCAGAATATAAAAAACGGCCATGAAAAAATCAGAATCAAAAATTTTGCTGAAAAATATGTAAAAAAATTCTAAAAAAAATAAGTTAATAAAATGACTTTTTGAAAAGAATAAATGGTTGAAATTTAAAAAAAAAAAAAAAAAGAGGATTTTTTTTTCCATTGAAGCCCATGGGATTTGCCTGTTTATACCTGACGAACGAAAGTGCCGAAAATCCGGGCATTTCGCTGACATTTCTCTGCTGTTCGGTGTTCTCTGAGTATATTAAACATTGCTTCTCTGTGGGGATTTCACTGCTGCTGAACCTCATCGTATTTCGCTGACAATTCGCTAATATTTGGCAAATTGACAGGTTTCTGAATAGCCGAATTTGCCACGAAATTGCACTGTATGGGGAAATTCACCGGTCCGTGCAATTTGGTCGCAAGTTCGGCTCTCTTTGAATAACCCCTTAAGATGCCCTGCCCTGTCCTGTCCTTGCTGTCCTGTCCTTGAATGTCCGTTACATTCCCTGGCTAGTTTAAACACTTCGAGCATTATGTCCATGGTGTTAAAACTTTGGGGTCACCTTCTGGAGCCCACATGAATTTCGTTCGCAGTGCTACAGCCCCAAGAAATGTTAACACGATCTCTGGCTACTACTGCTGCTCATGTATCATGTTAATCATGCTAGTGAAAGGGTTAAATCCTGGTGTTTTTGCAAAATCCCTTCACACTGGGATTTAAACCCATCAGAATATCCCTTTTGCTGCGGGTCAGTGTGCAGCCCTGTCCAACAGTTCCTCTGTCTGAAATCAGCACAAGAGTGGGAACCAGTTGCTCTCAGTGTTCTATGACCCTACACACGTGAGCTCATGCACAGCTCTCCTGACTCCAAGACGTCCTATGGACTCCAAGAGGTAACTCTAGCAGCAGCACACAGCGCCACTGTCGTTACCAACCAGCAAGTCACACATATTCCAACGCGAGCCATTAATACAAGAGCTCCTTCAAAATAGCACCGTTAAGGGCGAGCCGCGAGTGGAAAAAAGCTTGTGCACAATTTGTTCGTTTGCCGCATCCCGTTAATGACAAGGCTGGACTACGGTTCCCCGTGTGCGCCAAAATATAATTTTTCTAACGTTGGCATGCACTGCTCACTTTCTACTGTCAAAATGTAAATAATTCTAAACATCAGTTAAAACATTCCAAACGTGTAGAGGGACCTAAAAGCTGGACAAGCAGAACCAAGTTAATCCAGCAGGCAATTATTTTGGGCATAAAAATATTAATATTTTAATAACTATTTTGACCCACTTGTTGACCACATTAGAGTGTTTTAGGCTAGGGTCAGAGTGGGGCAGTCGGAACGCGCGTGCAGGCGCACTAAATCACGGCGGCAGTAGCAGCACATAACGGCCAATGACGGCCAATATACGCAGTACGTGCGTACAAAAGTGCGCCGACACCACGCAACCGGCAAATGAACGCATTTTTCTCAGAACGTGAAACCGCTGCTACAGACGTACAGAGTGCGCTGCGGCCGCATGGCAGCGTGTGTGCGTGATTAGGAGACGTCAGACGCTGCTAGTGTGCGGCCTACATAACGTTCAAACAGCCGGATTTCCCTAGAATTGCGTTGGTGAGTACCTGCGACTGTGCGACTGTGGTCGTCTGACCACTTAAGCGTACTCCGTGAAAAAATGCGTGCGCACGCATCGACGTACATTTTGACGGTGGCCGCAGAAAATGCGCTCATCTGTCCCTAGCCTTAGGTGGCTTGTGTTGTAACTGCATTCTATTTCCAGACTTACACATTAATGCTGTATTCTGCTTACTGTCCACAAGATGTCAGCGTCTCAACACCAATAAATTTACAGAAGAAAAGCAACAACAGCTATGGGAGTTATTCAGAGAGAGGTGAAAACCAGGAGAATTGGCAGGAGAAGAGAACAATCTAGGCCAAACAGCCGATTTGGAAAGTGAGATAAATGGGAGAATTTTCTGGTATGACTATTTTGACCTAGAATTTTCACTTCTCCTGTCATTCTCCTGGTTTTCACCTCTCTGAATAACCCAAGAAAATAGAAATTAATAAATGTGGTAGAAGAAGATGCTAGGAAAGCACTTTGATCAGTTTTTTCACTTATTTCTGTGATTTCCTTATTAAGGGTAGGGTCAGACTAACGCATTTTTCACGTTGTCCGTGAAAAAGTGCGTTCGAACGAATGGACGTATTTTTTCACGGAATACGCGATAGCGGTCATACGATGCGCATTTTCTTCCGTGATTTTGTACGGATCATCAATAAAACCCTTTTTGCGTCTGGACGTTATGTTGGCCGGACGTGTGCAGCGTCTGACGTCTCCCAATCACGCAAACACGCCGCTATGCGGACGCAGCGCACTCTGTACGTCAGTAGTAGCGGTTTGACGTTGTAAAAAAAAAATGCGTTCATTTGCCACTTGCGTTGCGCGGACGAACTTTCGTGCGGCCGTTCTTCGTATGTTACCCGGCATTGGACGTCATTTGCTGCTAGCACGGCCGTGATTTCGTGCGGTTAAACGCACGTTAAAAATGCTTTCGTCTGACCTTAGCCTTAAATGTTTTCATCAGTGCATGACCGTGATGTTACGGTTGTTTGTTGTGCTTCTGTAGATCAATTTAATTTATCTGGGAACAGTTCACGTTGTGAAAAGAGCAAAGGAACTGGAATAGTTCCTTCTGCTCAGACCTTATATAGGAATGGAGGCACTGGATTGGTAATAGAGGGAGAGCCTGTGGGTTATCTGGAGGGATTTTTTTCTAATGTTATTACAGCTGAATGTCCTAGTTCGGCTGCTGTGGATTTGCGGTAAAGAATGAGAAAGCAAATATTCGCCACCGGGTCTTTATTAAAATTCAGACTTTCTGTTGCAGCACTAGGAAAAATCTTTAGGTACAAAACTGTATAAACTATTGCACGAGTAGTGCAGCAGCGCCACCTAGTGAAATAATAAGGGAACATACCTCAACATTTATAGAGCAGAATAGAATATAACTATTCTAGATGTAATCCGATGTGTAGGTATAACCAAAGGGCACAGGAAAATATATTATTTCAACATGAGCAAGAAAATACATCTGGTTTTTATGGGGTGTTCATCATAATTGAAAGGGATCTTAAAAAGAGGGACATTTTAAGCAGCTTTGAGTCTGCACAGAAATGCAAAATTTCCCACAAAGTGAGGAACACGTGGTGTACAGATACTGTCGGGAGCAGTTTACAACACAAAATATCACACAATGGATGCCCCCAGTGACACATATAGAGTAAAATGTTTTCTTAAGTAAACAAACAGGAGAAAAATAAAACACATGTAAGATATCAGCAATATAATATAAACACAATAAGAACATTTCATTTTTTTGGTGGTAGTGGCCCTTCAAAATAAAATTAAGGCTGTTTCCTGATTGATTTGACGTAGGGTGGCCATGTGTACACAATTTACCAATCAGAGAAGAGTTGAAAGATGTCCTTAGTAACATATTCTGATAACTAAAAGTCCCTAAAAACAGAATATCTGGCCATTTTTATTATCTATCTGTATCCCAGTTACTGTAAACACAAAGGCTATTTGTAGCTATATGCTAATGATGCAGACTCTGAAGTTGTTCTAGATATGGGACTTCATTCATTATCTAGAACTTTATATTCCAGCAACATTTCTATAATGGATGCATTTTTACTTAAAATGCACACATTAATATTATGTTACTCTTTTAACAATCTCAATGCAAAATTGCTATTTTATCCTACATTCAAAGGGGAACTCTCAATCAAGAGGGTGGAGGAATTAATTATTAACCCTTCCTAACCCCCATGCTTTGAATCCTGCTAATGCATGAGTGTCCTTTAGGTTGGCCGTCCACTGGAACCGTATTGGTGCGATCATCTGTAGTCATCAGACTAATCCCTGTCAGGTATATTACACAGAAAAGGAGAATTTTAAAATGGATGCTTGTAGCCATTTTGTTTTGAAAGACCGTTTTTCTCCAAAATTTCTCTAGGTTTAGAAATGAACGAGATTTTTTTTTACAGAGTTCATTCCTGGGTAAAGTCTTTTATATTTTTTTTAAGAAGTGCCAGACACGAAGGAACCTAGAATGTTGTGTGTGATAAGGCTAGGTTTAAGTGCTAAGACGTGTCATAATTAAATTTATTGGTCTGTCTTAAGTTTCTAAAACAAAAGATATTATGTCTTTTGGTATAGGAATAAGAGTTAATATTTCTAATATAGATTTATATTTACTAAATATATGTTTATAATCAAGGTATATTTTATTATATTTACAGTAGGAAATATATATTCCAATAAATATTGTAGAAAGTATATAATTGGTAAATAATAAAATGTACTAAAGAATAGATTCTGTTGAGTTAACCAGAAAATAATTCAGTTGATAGGACTCTGAGTCAAAAGGGATTAGGGATATAAATCAAAGATGACAGATGGAGAGACAGTGTCTAGCTGGGAGAAGAGAAGGTCTTTGTTGAGTCAGATTGACCTTTTGACCCGAGATAAGAAAATCAAAAAGAAATGGGTGAAATTTTTAAGAAGTGCAATACTGCCCTCTAGAGGATAGTAAATATTATAATTCATATTACCAAAAATATTGCATGACGTCAAATTGGCTATAATAAGCGGCAATGTTGGTTACAAGTCAGTCAGAGATTCCAGCAGTCAGACTCACACTGCAATGCATTAGACATGACACTCTGAGAGTCCAAGATTCCAACACTCAGACTCACACCACGATGCAGGCAGATCCCAAGACATGAGGCAATCAAGATTCTCACTAAATTTCTGACTCTCACCAAATCTCTAACTCACATGCCTTGATTATCTGATCGATAATCTACACACATTCCAAAAATTACTACATCAGGAATTCCAAAGCAGACTTATCAACATCCAAATTGGACAGGTAATGTATGAAATAAGGAATTAATGTAAATATATATTTGTAGATATTCTTGCAACGTAGACTGAGACTTCTCAGATTCGGTTCGATCCAAATTCTAAGTATTTTTATTCTGCAGATAGAAATATGAAGAAGTGGATATAAGGATTTATTCCTAAAAGAAATGTTGTAAGATTGATACCAATATATATGTTGAATTTGGAAATTACTGTGATTAAAATTAATAAGCAGGGAATTATATAACTACAAAATAAAAAGCAAAAGATTAGAAGTTTAACCCTTTCAATGCGGTGGACGCGCTCAGCGCGTCCAACCGCATTGGTACTTGGCTGCGGAGGACGTGCTGAGCGCGTCCTCCCTTTGCAGCCCGCGATCAGCCGGTATTCCGGCTGATCGCTCGGCCCCCCGGTGCGGGCTGACATCATCGATGTCAGCCCAACCTCCGGGACCCCGGCAGGCACGATAGGCGTCTATTTCAGGCACCCCCCCCCCGCCATTGCAGGGAAGGTGCCTGAAGGGTAGGGGGGGAGGTCCTTTCGGACCTCTCCCCCTCCCCATCCGTGCGGGCCAGCGATTAAAGGCAGGCACCGCCTGGAAGGGCACAGCCTGCCCTTCCAAGCGGCGGCTGTCTTTCACCCCTAGGGGGCTGGATCGCGATATGGCGCCAACATGCGAAGTATCGCGGTCCCCTCCCGGAGCTGGCCGACATCTTGGATGTTGGCCAAGCTTCCGGGATATCCCCCTAACGACTGGCGTCATCGCGCAGAGCGCGATGGCGCCGGTTTTTAAATTAACCCCTTGCTGCCACCTATAGTGGAGATAGGGGGTTCATTGAAACCCCCTATCTCCCGATCTGTGACAGCTAGGGGTTACTGTTTACTATCATTGGAATGGCCAGAGCGTGGCCTTTCCAATGATACCAAACATGACCATGTAAAAAGTAAAAACAAGAATTAAAAAAAAAAAAAATTAAAAAAGAAAAAAAAAATTTTTTTTTTTTTTTTTTTAGATTTATTAGTGCAACAATATTGTTCCCATTTCAATTATAATGTGAACAATGATGCTGCACTAACGATTTTTTCTATGGGGGGGCGTTTGCTAAAAAACACGAATTTTCCCCCAAAAAAAGTAACGATTCCTCATTTCTAATTTTTTTAACAAGCGCACCCCATAGAAAATATAACCGCAAATGATTGCATTTTAAAATGTGAAAAAAAACACTTTACACATTGTGAATTATTGAAAATTCTAATTTTATTGCATTTTTTGTTATAATATACAGACATGACATAACGTATACATATAATAATGACATATTATGAATCTGCACAGTCTGCCGGAAAGAACGATATGTAATATGTCTGGGTCATATATTAAAATAAGGCTTCAAAACGCATTTAAACATGATGAGCTCAGCACAGAGGTGGGAAAAGGCTCAGCAGCGAAAGGGTTAATTCTCGAGATTAGGGGAGGATTCACTAAATAAGTTTTTATTACTTATCATTAAATTAGCTCATCTTTTGTTGATCCATGTAGCATAGAGATATATATATATATATCTATAAGAGCTGGCTGGTTAAACATTGTTTGCTGGGAAATGCATGTTGTATTAAGCAGAAATGTTTATTAACCATTTGTGTATTAGTTACTAACTGATAAGGTAAATGATATTAATCATATATGCAGTTACTAACCGGAGATACATATATTGTGAAGCTAGTTTTTATATGCTGATGGATTGTGGTTTATAAATTGTTGTTTATGATATGAGATTTGAAACTTTTTTGTATACGTAATAAATATTTATATATTTTTATCCGATTATTGATTTATTGTATTTTTTAAAGCAAAACACAGACAATTAAAAGAATTCAGGATAATTTCTAAGAAATATAAACGATTGATATTTGTGTCTCGTATAGGTTTCTTATGAAATAATAATCCCTGATATATTGGAGGCAACTGCCGAGATAGGTCCAATAAATCCAATATAGACATATTGGAGGCTTGGCTGATGAGTCCAATATATAACGTGTTGTATTCACGTGCAGAGATTATATCCGACATCCCACAACAGAGGAGAATCAACCCTCTTCCACTGCCTCCAACTTCCATCGGACCACTTCAGACGAATTTGAGACTATAACAGATAGGGATGCACCGATACCACTTTTTTAAGACCGAGTACCGATACTTTTTAAAAGTACTCACCGATACCGAGTACCGATACTTTTCTTTAATGTCATGTGACGCTTTCCAATAAGAACAGACCATATAAAAATGCCCCCAGCTCACATGTATATCCCCCCCGAATATATATATATAATTTCATACTGCCCCAGCTCATGGATATGCCCCAGCTCACACATGGATATGCCCCAGCTCACACATGGATATGCCCCAGCTCACACATGTATATTGCCCCAGCTCACACATGGATATGCCCCAGCTCACACATGGATATGCCCCAGCTCACACATGGATATGCCCCAGCTCACACATGGATATGCCCCAGCTCACACATGTATATTGCCCCAGCTCACACATGTATATTGCCCCAGCTCACACATGGATTTGCCCCAGCTCACACATGGATTTGCCCCAGCTCACACATGGATTTGCCCCAGCTCACACATGGATATGCCCCAGCTCATGGATATGCCCCAGCTCATGGATTTGCCTCAGCTCACACATGGATTTGCCCCAGCTCACACATGGATTTGCCCCAGCTCACACATGGATATTGCCCCCCAGCTTATGGATTTGCCCCCCCAGCTCACACATGGTTATGCCCCCCAGCTCACACATGGGTATGCCCCCCAGCTCACACATGGTTATGCCCCCCAGTTTATGGATTTGCCCCCCCAGCTCACACATGGTTATGCCCCCCCAGCTCACACATGGGTATGCCCCAGCTCACACATGGATATGCCCCAGCTCACACATTTATATGCCCCAGCAGCTCATGGATTTGCCCCAGCTCACACATGGATTTGCCCCAGCTCACACATGGATATGCCCCAGCTCACACATGGATATGCCCCAGCTCACACATGGATATGCCCCAGCTCACACATGGATTTGCCCCAGCTCACACATGGATTTGCCCCAGCTCATGGATATTGCCCCAGCTCACACATGGATATGCCCCAGCTCACACATGGATTTGCCCCAGCTCATGGATATGTGCCAGCTCATGGATATGCCCCAGCTCACACATGGATTTGCCCCAGCTCATGGATTTGCCACAGCTCACACATGGATTTGCCCCAGCTCACACATGGATATTGCCCCCCAGCTTATGGATTTGCCCCCCAGCTCACACATGGTTATGCCCCCCAGTTTATGGATTTGCCCCCCCAGCTCACACATGGTTATGCCCCCCCCCAGCTCACACATGGGTATGCCCCCCAGCTCACACATGGTTATGCCCCCTAGCTTATGGATTTGCCCCTCCAGCTCACACATGGTTATGCTCCCCAGCTCACACATGGGTATGCCCCCCCAGCTCATGGGTATGCCCCCCCAGCTCATGGGTATGCCCCCCAGCTCATAGATATGCCAACACAGCTCACACATGGGTATGCCCCCCAGCTCATGGACCGGACCCCCGCCCCCGCGACGATACTTACCTTCCTGGGCGACGCCGGGAAAGTCTTTGCGCGTTGCGCTCATTGGAAGGACCCAGCCGCGACCACGTGGGACCATGTGATCACGGCTGGGGTCCTTCCAACGAGCGCGCGCGGGGAAACTTAAGTTTCCGCGCGCGCGCTCGTTGGAAGGACCCAGCCGTGATCACATGGTCCCACGTGGTCGCGGCTGGGGTCCTTCCAACGAGCGCACGCGCGGAGACATTCCCGGCGGCGCCCAGGAAGGTAAGTATCGTCGTGAGCAGCTCCAGGGGCGGCTTTCCGAATGCCGCTAGAGCATTCGGACAGCTGCCACAGCCCCTCGGATGCCGGCAAGCCGGCTCAATGCTGGCTTCCGGTATCGGAAAAAATATCGGGGGGTACTGCACGAGTACCAAGTACTCCTGCAGTACCCAGTATCGGCCCCGATACCGATACTAGTATCGGTATCGGTGCAACCCTAATAACAGACTAGCGCTCTTTCCCATTTGAATGGGACTTGTCTGACGAAGACGAACGACCTGATACAGAAAACATGAAGAAATGCCCTGTTTTTTATGGTTCAGTTCGACAAGTAAAACAGGCGAATCCATTGGATTAAATTTAAGATAATATTTTCGTTTTCATTTTTTTATTAATTAAGCCATTTATTCTTTTTATTTTCAGTACAAAGTCTTTATTTTTTGACCATCTTTTTGTAGTTTTGGTATTTTTTTTTACGACATTTCAGATTCCCAATTTTTAAAACATTTTTTTTTTTTTAAGACAAGGTGTTTTTGTGCTGTGTGTTTTCCATTATGGCTGTCTTCAGCGGCGTTCGGTGGTGCTGTACAGTGATGAAAGCGTGAGAAAGGGCATTTCCAAACACTACAGCACCGCCAAAAGACCGCAGGACTGAAGAAAAGAAATGCTGCCGAACTGAAGGAAACTGGCTGCTGTCCTTGATGCTGAAATGGATAACATACAGGATGTATGTTGAAGCCCTTTCAGCACCAGGGACAGCAGACAGTTTCCGTCAGTTCGGCAGCAATTCTTTTTTTTTTCTTCAGTCTGGCGGCATTTCTTTTTCTTCAGTCCGGCGGTCTTTTGGCGGTACTGTAGTGTGAGGAAATGTTAAAGCCCTTGGGTCTGCCCAATGGTCGATCTGGGTTGTCTATAGTTGCATGCAGTGGATGACCCCCAGATCGTTCAAAAAAGTTGTCTGTAGTCAGACGGCCAAGTCCGACTACGGCGCCAGTGGATGACCAGCTTTATTCTCTCTCTTCCTGCCAGCACTGGGCTCCCTCAGCCCTGCTCTGACTGGGCAGCTGCTGTTACTTCCTGTACCAGCGGCAAGCACATTGTGACTCATTGGCTAGTCAGGAATAGGGATGAGCTGATCGGTTCGGAGTTCGATTCGAACATCGCCCGTTCGCATTTTCGCGAACTACAAACATTTCCACGTGTTCGCCGCGTGTTCGCCCACAATGCACCACAATGCACTTTTCCACTAGCCTGAAGCTTGTAATTGTCTACAGCCTTGCACCTGACCACAGGTCAGGTGCAAGACAGGTTCAAGACTATGCCAATCACGGCTCAGAGTCCTGATTGGGCAAATTTTGCCCAATCATGTACTCACAGAGCTAAATCCCGCAGCACACTTTCTAAGGCTTCACACAGCGCTTCAGCACGTGTTTGAGAGGAGATTATTGTTGTGTTAGTGTGTGTTCTCACTGCCAGTCTGCCACCAGCTCCTGGAGGGGTCTCATTTCTACAAAATATCTGGGAATTGTTCTAATCTTTGTGTTCTCACTGCCACCAAGTATTTTGGGGGGTCAGTAATTTCTACAAAATATCTGGGAATTGTGGTAATCTTTGTGTTCTCACTGCCACCCATCAGGGGGTCTCACTGATTTATAGGAGGTTTCTGGGAATTGTAATCTGTGTCTTCTCACTGCCAGCTATCAGGGGGTCTCACTGATTTATAGGAAGTTTGTGGGAATTGTAATCTGTGTCTTGTCACTGGCTGCCAGCTATCAGGGTGTCTCACTGAGTTATACCAGAGTTCTGGAAATCTTTAATCTTTATACCAGAGTTGAATCAGAGTTCTGCAGCATATCTCCAATTTTTATAACCGAGTGGAATCAGAGTTCTGTATATCTTTAATCTATATATCACTCACTCAGAAAGACCAAAAAGGACATGCAGACGCTCCCAGACACAGATAAGAGGGCAAGCAGCCTCTGTGTCGGGAGGCTGTGCCTCTGGTTGTCGTGGATGTGGTGCATCCACTGCAGGGGCACGCTTGTCCTTTCTAACTGGTGCTGGCCGTCTTAAGCAGCAGCAACATACAGAGGATTTGGTGGATTGGCTAACCAGGCCATCCTCATCCTCCGAGTCCTCTGCCAGCCAGGCTTGTAGTGGTTTACAGTTCACCTCAGCTGCCAAAGCATCTAATGCAGCCTCCATGTCCACAGCTACTCCTGCCGTAGCCTCACTATCACACACGGAGGAGTCAGCTGAATTGTTTGACTACAATGACAGTGACATGCTGCTTGAAGATGCGCGGCAACTACAGTGTGTCACGGTTCCCGGATCCCACCACGCAGTCCTTAAAGCCCAACACTCCACAGAGCCCAAAAGCTACCAACAGGGTAGCCGTAGAAGAATCCCTAACTGTCTGGTCCTTAGAATTGGGCAGGTATACTAGCTAGACAGAAAGGGTTAATCAAAGACAATGTCATAATACAAAACCAGGTCAGCAACACGGGGGTAGTCAGACGAGCCAGAATCAGGAATACAGAGTATAGAATAGTCAAATGGAATAGCCGGGTCGATATCAGTGCAGAAGCGTAGTACAAGAAAATAGTCTAGGGCAACGGAAGGCAGAATAGTCAGTAAACAAGCAGAGGTCAATAACAGGTTAAATCACGAGAGAATACAGGTACAAGGAGCTCAGGTATGGATAACCACGATCTGGCACTGCTTAGAAGGAACTGTTGGTTTTTAAAAGACCTTCACCAGACTGCGCCCCCCCCCCTCTCAAGCCGCACCTCAAGCAGCCACCTCCCTGCCTGTTTCAATTTAAACCGGGTGTTGGTGAGCGAGCAGCATCAGACATGCTGCCCTCAAGCACACCGGAAAGGCTGGAAGCCCCCAACGTTACACAGTGCTCTGATTCAATCTCTGAGGTTGAGGAAGGGAGTATAATGAACCTAAAGGAAGGGGGTGCCAGTGACACACAAATAACTGGCAATCATGTTGCCCCAGCAGCTGCAGCATACTGCCAAGTTGGCTCCAGTGACGAGGAGATAGGGGGTGATGACAATGATGATGAGATCACTGACTCCACCTGGGTGCCTGATCGAACAGAGGAGTCAAGTGAGGAGGAGGAGACACAACAAACACGAGGCACAACATCCTCTATGACCAACTGTAGCACTAGCCAGTCCAAGGCATCAGATGTCAGAGCTGCTCAGGTGCAGAGCGCTGTTGTCTCAAAGCACACCTCCAGGAGCTCTGCTGTCTGGGAGTTCTTTAAGAAATGTGCAGCAGACCCCACCATTGCTATTTGTAATCTATGTCAGATGAGGCTCAAGCGTGGGAAAGACACCGGACGCTTGGGTACCACGTGCTTGAGGCAACATATGACCACCTGCCACGCATCCCGTTGGCACAAAACTTTGCGTAGGTCCTCCTCCTCACCTGTCTCTACCCCCACTATATGTCCTGCCATGTCATTGACTCCAACCTCCGCTGGCACGGATGATGCTACAGTAATGGATGTACCAGGTCCTTCCTCACAATGTCACAGCATCCCATCAGCTGAAAATTTACGCAGTCAGATTACGTTGCCCCAGCTGCTGCAGAGTAAGAAAAAATATAGTCCTAACCATCCCCAAGCACAGCCTCTAAATACCAGCTTAGCAAAATTACTCGCATTACAGCTGTTGCCTTTCCAGCTGGTGGACTCTGCTTCCTTCCGTGAATTTCCAACCCTGCACTCTTCCACAATACCACAGAGGGGTTGCTGTTGCCGACACTTAAGGCCCAATTTTAAAGCACCTATTGTTCCTTTCATCCAAAGCCTGCATAAATTTCACCATAATTTAGCCAAAAAATCACTAAACTTGTTCTGCTTGTCCTAAAATGTCTCCTTTTTTATTACAGACTGCCACCCCAAGCAGTTGTTTATGAATAGATTAAAGGAAAGGGTTTACCGTCATTTGAAACGTCATTTTTTTGTTTTTAAATGTTTCTATACATCCTAGAAATCCGCCACTTCACGGGCAGGTTATGGGGACCTCCTAGGCACGATATTTGAAGGAATTTTTTGTTTTTATTTTTAACCCTTATTTCATGGAAAACTCACTGTTCCTTTAAAAAACGTTTTTTTTAAAAACTTTTTGTCCTTGTTTCCTGTCTCCCAGGACACTACCCGGACCTCCATACACCTTTTATGGCAAATATCTTGCATATATGCCCTCTTGCAGGGCACTCTAAAAACCAAACTTTTGAGTCCCATTGACTTGCATTGAGTTCGGTTCGTGTTCGAGTTCGGGGGGTGTTCGGCTCATCCCTAGTCAGGAATGTACAGTTTTACATTCTTGACTGAAGGAAAAGGAATCCTCAGACCACCATCTGCTAACCTATAAGAAGGACCCTATAAGTAGTTAAACAACACCCCATGAATTATAATATTAATAGATAAATTAAGGTTTAAATATAAGAAATAGTTTTAAGATAAGTTGATAATCCGCAGTATTATAGGATTAAGTTTCACTTCTCAATATGTTTGTAAATGTCTCTGGAATGAAGAAATGCTGATGTCTCAAGAAATGCTGATGTCTCAAGAAGTGCTGATGGCTAGCATGTCTCAAGAAATCACATGTCTCAAGAAATCACATGTCTGGGGCCACGGGACTGTCCAGAAATGTGTCACCAGACCTGTATTGAAACTGGCCAATGAACTATGTTATGTTTTGAAATGTTAACCAATGAAATAAAGAGACAACGCCTTGTCACAAGCATAAATATGTGTCAAAAAACGTTGAAAGGCAGAGAGAAATTGCCAGACTAAAAATACATGCCTTGTGTGGTTTCTTTGAAGGATTTTCTCTCTCCCTGCGCAGAAGGAGAGTTAACTCAAGGTGTGCCTAAAACAGGGTCTTAGGGGTTAAAGGACGGACAATTGGAGACTATTATTCTCTTCAATCTGGAGGCACTGCCAAGATGAACAGTCACCCCTCGTCCTGGTGAGTATATTGTCTTGTCTGGACGAGGGCAATGACAGCGTTTATCTCGAACTAAAATTAGTTGTCCATGTCCTATAGTGTATCAGGGATACAAATTAAAAGGAAACGTTGCCAGGGGCCGTTTATTACAAATTAAAAGAAAACGTTGCCAGGGGCCGTTTATTTAAAGGAGTAGGTCAGGGACCACACTCATAAAAGGGACATTATATGTCCAATTGATCACACCTTGCGTTAACCCTCATAAAATGTATAGAGTATAAGAATATTAGAGTATAAGAATATTAGAGTGTTAAGATTCACTGTTGAACGATCTGTAAGGTAAGACAGACGTCCCTCAGTTGTGATAATAGAGTTATAAGTTAAAATAACGAACAATCCGCAAGGTGAGGCGGAAAAGTCGTTAATTATATGTATATATATGTATATATTGTTAAAGTATATATTATTATAGAGTGATAAGTTAATTGGGTGGCAGGAAAATCTGTAAGGTAAGGCAGACTTTTGCCCCGTTGTATACTGATGGTACTGTGTATATATATATGTATATATAAGAGCTGACTGGTTGGACATTGTTTGCTGTGAGGTGCATGTTGTATTGGGCAGTGGTGTTTGTTGGCCATTTGTGTGTTAGTTGCTGACTGATGGGGTGGATGATGTTGGTCATGTATGCAGTTACTAACCGGAGATACATATATTGTGAAGCTAGTTTTTATATACTGATGGATTGTGGTTTATAAATTTTTGTTTATGATATGAGGGAATTATATAACTACAAAATAAAAAGTAAAAGATTAGAAGTTTGATTCTCGAGATTAGGGGAGGATTCACTAAATAAGTTTTTATTACTTATCCTTAAATTAGTTTATCTTTTGTTGATCCATGTGGCATAGAGATATATATATATATATAAGTTTAAGTTGTTTTTCTTTTCGAGCACTGTGAAGAGCCTCTTTTTTTTTCTTTCTTTCTCTATTTTACCTGCCTGATTATTCAATTGTACAACTAACCATGGGTATTCAAAGTAGCAAGGTTAAAGAATATCCCTTACCGAAAATAGGAGAGTTTTGTAAAGATTATGTAGCACGAGTAGGGGGCACAGATTGCTATTTAATTAACCCATGGATAGATAATCTAGCGGGATGGACAGAAGCAGTGGGAGTTGTGATCCTTTCCTCAGACAGGGAGACAACAGCCCACTCCATATGGATATAATGAAAGGATTATGTCTCGACGACACCGAGGCATGGCCCTATTATCAGGGAGACCCTCAGTGGGACATGCAGTATATGAAATTGGGGAGGGGGGGACAATGGTTAAATGGTGACAGAATACTAGTTTAACAGGCAAAGTAAACAATGTAGAAGAGGGACCCCATTGTCCTCTGACAGCGCCAGACTGCATAAAATAGAACAGAGTATACCACGGAATAAACAAGAGATACCCCGTGCCAGCTGGGAACCACGACCCCCTCCGTTTTATAGACAATCCATATATCCGTCCCTTTACTGAGACAGAGGTCTTGGGTGCGGTAGGGGCAATGGAGGATTTGAAACCTTCGGCCCCATCCACATCCAAAGACGAGAAAAAAAAAAAAAGGCAGAAGAATATATACTGGCTTTCGTTATTATGGCCACTCGTATATAACAAAGGATCGCCATTAATAAGCCCTTAAGATATGAGAATAACACCAACAAAACCCATTTTCCATTTATGACCGTGGGGAATAAGTTACTTAAAAATGCGATAGAAATAGAGGATATTAATAAGATTTTAAAACACTGTCCAAAACCAAGAGAAGCCCCATTAGGAGCTATTACATATTTAACCCTTTCGCTGCTGAGGCTTTTCCCGCCTCTGTGCTGAGGTCATTTTTACCGGTTTTGCTCATCATGTTTAAACGTGTTTTGAAGGCTTATTTTAGTATATTACCCAGACATATTATATATCGTTCTTTCCGTCAGACTCGGTAGATTCATAATATGTCATTATTATATGTATACGTTATGTCATGTCTGTATATTATAAGAAAAAATGCAATAAAATATGTATTTTCAATAATTTACAACGTGTAAAGTGTTTTTTTTCACATTTTAACATGCGAGCAATTGCGGTTATATTTTGTATGGGGTGCGCTTGTTAAAAAAATTAGAGATGGGGTCTCGTTACATTTTTTTTGGGGGAAAATTACGCGATTTTTAACAAACGCACCGCATACAAAAATCGTTAGTGCAGCATCATTGTTCACATTATAATTGAAATGGGAACAATATTGCTACACTAACAAACCAAAAAAAAGAAAAAAAAATGTTTATTTTTTTTTTTTTATAATTTTTTTTAAAATATATTTTTAATTTTAATTTTAATTTTTTTTAAAAAACTTTTTTCACATTCGTGTTTGGTATCGTTGGAACGGCCATGCTCTGGCCGATCCAACCATACCAAACATTAACCCCTAGCTGCCACGGATCGGGAGATAGGGAGTTCATTGGAACTCCCTATCTCCACCGTTGGTGGCAGTTAGGGGTTAACGATGGCGCGATGACATCTATTTCAGGTCCCCCCCGCGTGTGCGGAGAAGGCGCCTGAAAGGGAGGGGGGTAGGTCCTTCGGACCTCTCTCCCTCCCGATCGCCGGGGGCCTGAGCTTAATGTCAGGCACCGTTTGGAAGGGCACAGCCTGCCCTTCCAAATGGTACCTGGCATTACCCCATGGCGGCAAGATCACGATTCGGCACTGAAAAGCGCCGGTTCATGATCCTTTCCCGGAGCTGGCCGACATCTTGGATGTCGGCCAAGCCTCCGGGAACTCCCCCTAAGGACTGGCGTCATCGTGCATAGCATTCACTGTTCACTGTTGCCGACACTAAAGGCCCAATTTTAAAGCACCTATTGTTATATTCATCCAAAGCCTGCATAAGTTTCACCATAATTTAGCCCAAAAAATCACTAAACTTGTTCTTCGTGTCCTAAAACGTCTCCTCTTTTCATACAGGCTGCGCCCCAAGCAGTTTATGAATAGATTAAAGGAAAACCATTTACCGTCATTTGAAATGTCATTTTTTTGTTTTTAAATGTTTCTATACATCCTACAAATCCGCCACTTCACGGGCAGGTTATGGGGACCTCCTAGGCACGATATTTGAAAGAATTTTTCGTTTTTATTCTTAATCTTTATTTCATGGAAAACTCACTGTTCCTTTTTTTTACTTTTTGTCCTTGTTCCCTGTCCCCCAGGGCACTACCCGGACCCCCATACACCTTTTATGGCAAATATCTAGCATATATGCCCTCTTGGAGGGCACTCTAAAAATTTAACGTTCGGGTCCCATTGACTTAGGCTAGGGTCAGACTAACGCATTTTTCGCGTTATCCGTGAAAAAGTGCGTTCGAACGAATGGACGCATTTTTTCACGGAATACGCGATAGCGGTCATAAAATGCGCATTTTCGGCCGTGATTTTGTACGATCATCAATAAAACACTTTTTGTGTCTGGACGTTATGTTGGCCGGACATTAGCAGCGTCTGACGTCTTCTAATCACACACACATGCCGCTAGCGGACGCAGCGCACTCTGTAGGTCAGTACTAGCGGTATCACGTCCTCGAAAAAATGCATTCGTTTGCCACTTGCGTTGCGCAGCCGCACTTTTGTGCGGCCGTTCTTCGTATGCTGCCCGGCATTGGACGTCATTTGCTGCTAGCACGGCCGTGATTTAGTGCTGCTAAACGCATGTTAATACTGCGTTAGTCTGACCCTAGCCTTACATTGAGTTCGGATCGTGTTCGAACTCGAAGTCGAACCGAACACGGGGGCGTTCGGCTCATCCCTAGTTAACTCCAGGTAAATTCAGTCGGACCAACAGATTGTTTGACTCTTGCTACAAATGGCGAAAACCACTTAGCGCGCGGTAAGTAACAGTTCGTAGCGCGAGCTTGTTATCCTATGGGCTTCGCACAATGCATTGTTTCTTACACAATGCATCTTCTCACGTTTCCCCGAAGGACGCCAGTTTAACCATACAATGGGTACTATTACATTCTTCACGCATACGTTTGGGTCCGCGCAAAAACGCAATAACGCGAGGGGCAAAACCCTTTGCGCAGAACGTCGTATTATAATCTCAGTGCAACAAGCGCGCGTATACGTCTACCGCGGGTGAACCTGCGCGAACGCTGCAAGAGTTTACTGTACAAGTTAATATTCAAATTTTTTCTCCTGCTCTAAAATATTTGAAGTAGGCAGATTGCAAGATCTGACAATAATTTCGTGTACATTCATCTAAGTAGACGTGGAGATACCTTTATGTTGTCAGACTAAAGGCCCTTTAATGAGCACATTGAGTACACGCTGTGATCTCTGAAGGAACGCGATGGAATTCTGGTTGCCAAGTTATCCCTCCTTTATTGCTCTGTAACCTCTAGGGCACTGCCAGAAATTATTATTCCCATTATGATTGCTCATTATCATCAGATTTTGCTTTTAGAACTCCTGTCTTCGTATTCTTTTTAAAATGCAGTATGGAAAGGCTGATGTAAATGTAAGGATTTGGTTATTGCTGAGCGTGTGCCCGGGAACAACATGATCGTCTGCTTCTTATTTCTGAACAGCCCTGAGAGCAGATGTAACATGGAACCAGAAGCTTTGTAATTGTTTCCTTGAGTTGTTTCCTCCCCTTTTATGATTGTAAGCTGTAAAAAGATAAATATGATCATAAACGTAACGTTTATTTCATAGAAAATGCAGCTGCAGAGTTTTTTTTTAAAAAAATAAACATTTTATTGAGAAATAATCACATAAAGATCAGTGGTTACAGAGGCAAATTTTGGTTATTTGGTACCCAAGGCAGATACTATTATGCACCCCCCTAAGGCTAATGTTAGACTAACGCGGTGATCACGTCCGTGTTGCCACACAGTTTAACGTCCATCGTAGCATAGAATCATGATCAATAGACCCACACACGAAGTACGTGCGCACCGAACTGCGCACGCACGAGGCGCGTGGCAAACGGACGCAAGTTAGGCAAGAACGTAAAACCGCTACCACGGAAGCGCAGAGCGCGCCACGTCCACGTAGCGTTCTGTGTGAGTGATGAGATGTCAGACGCAGCGCATTTGCGACGTCCAGCACCTTGACGCACACAATGCCTTTTCATATCCTTTTCAAATTTTTATCATTTTTCATATTAATTTTGTTTCCCATAATTCCTTTTTTTTTCTACGTCCGTCAACAAAAAACGGACCGCGTGGTGTGTAGAGTATCTTCCGTCAGTGTGTCTGTCCGTTCTGCATGCACGCAGATTGCGCTCAGACTGTGTTTGTCTGACATTAGTCTAAAACAAAATGTAGCCTACCCACCCCCTCCAATTCAGAACTACCTTCTCTCTATTAGTCTCTGCCGCAGCACCGCTGCACCGCTGCTCTATCACCGTTTACACAGAAGGTGCTGGAGGCAGAGGTGATGCCTGTATAATGTGAGTGCCGATGCCGCCACCTGAGTCATGTGTGTAGCTGATATGGAAGAGCCAGAAGGCATGGCGGCACTGCAGTGATCGCAGGGAAATCTGCTTGTGTCTTGCTGGCACTGCGGCCCACCCGCGGGAATGAAAATCCCGGCCTGAGATTTCCCCTTTAACCAATCAGAGATTAGCTAGTGCTACCTGATTAGCTGATGGGGAAACAGCCTCCCATTGCCTTGAAGCTGTTCTCTCGGTTTGAGTGTCGAGGAGGATGGAGCTACCCTGCTGTTCTCCCGGGTATTTTGTTTATTTTATTTTTGTGCTCTTGGGGGTTTTTGTATGTTTTTTGTGGATTTTTTTTTTTTTTTTTTTAAGAATACTTCAAAATCTTGCTCCACCCTGGAAGCACCATAGGGGGGCAGCCACGATATCTCAAAGTAAATTAGTGAAATATATAAAACTTAAACTTTTATCACATCAATATAAATATTAACCCCTTAAGGACGGGAGTAATTTTACAACTTCGGCGCTGTTTCGGAAGTAGAAGTTTGCTGAGCTCATTTTGACCATTTTTAAGTCACGTATTATTATACCACCCAGACAAATTATATATCGTTCTTTCCGTCAGACTCGGCAGATTAATAATATATCATTATTATATGTATATGTCATGCCCTGCCAAAATGCTATAACAAAAAATGTAAAAAAATTTGAATTTTCAATAAAATTTCAATCTTCCACAGTGTGTAAAGTGTTTGTTTTTTTTAAATTTTATTATCCGAGGCTCTGCGGTCATATTCTATTGGGTAGATCTGTTAAAAAAATTAGAACGGGGAACCCATTTTTTTTTTTGGGGAGAAATTGCGTGATTTTAGCTAAACCCCCCCCCAAAAAAAAAATCATTAGTGAAGCATCATTGTTCACATTATAATTGAAATGTGAACAATAGTGCTGCATTAAAAAAAACAAATTTTTTTTTATTATTATATTTATTATTTTTTTTATTATTTAATTTATTATTTTTTTATTATTTTTATTTTTACTTTTTTTACACTTTTTTATTTTACTTTTACCATGGTCATGTTTGATATCATTGGAAAGGCCATGCTCTGGCCTTTCCAGCAATATCAGCCATGACCCCCTAGCTGCCACCGATCAGGAGATAGGGGGGTTCTTTGAACCACTTTATCTCCTGCAAGGGATTTCCATAGGAAATCCCTTTGCAGCTAGGGGGTTCCCGGTTAACTGACATCATCGCGCATGGCGCGATGAGTCCGTTGACCGGGGGGTGACCCAGAGGTGGGGGCTGCCATCCAAGATGGCGGCCCCCACCGGAAATAGGCCGCGATCGGGCACAAATTAGTGCCCGGTCGCGACCTGGCAACTAAGGGGTTAACCCCCCCATACATCGCTGGAAAGGTCAGGCTGTGACCCTTCCAGCGATGCTGGCCACAGCCGCCGGGGACCAGGCGATCGGGAGATAGAGGGATCCGAAGGATCCCTCCCCTCCCCTCCAGGCGCTTCCCTTGCTCCGGCAGGGGGGGACGCCTGAAACTGACGTCATCACGCCACCGGCGCGATGACGTCACAGCGCCGGAGGAGGGATCACACTGATCTGACTCCGCGGGAGTCAGAGCAGCGTGGGAGCGACCGGAGGAGGTAAGTATTAAGGCAGGGGGGCTGTAAACGCCGAGGACGTACATTTACGTCCTGCGGCGTCAAAGCCCACCTAATGCAGGACGTAAATGTACGTCCTGCGGCGTTAAGGGGTTAAAAGACAACATACAATGAAAAACTGGCTCATATATAATACTCCGGTAGACCACAAGACCCAGTGTTGCCAAACCTTGCTCCTTCCATTTGACTGCCACCACATTGTCTCTTCCGTTCCTCAGCCTCTGCCCAATTATGTTTTTTATTTTATCTTGCCCGATTTTATTTACCTTTTGTCCCTTGTCACACACAGCTTCTCCTCTTCGGCCCAGGGAGGATTCCAGAACCCGACTTGGACACTGAATAAGACCATAACCATGGGTCACCAGGCTGGAAGTCTGACACAGTTGAAATGAAGCTCATTGAGTGATTATTTAAACTAACAGGGTTATTCAGAGAGAGGTTAAAACCAGGAGAATGAACTGGAGTTTGGAAAATTCTAGGTCACAATAGCTGATTTCGAAAGTGAGATAAATGGGAGCATTGTTGTGGTTTGTCTATTTTGACCTAGAATTTTCTGTTCTCCAGTCATTCTCCTGCTTTTTGCCTCTCTCTGAATAAATCTGTATGTTTTAAAGTGGGTATTGCTATAGATCAGTGTTTTCCCACCCTGATACTCCAGTACCCCTAACAGGCCAGGTTTTTAAGGGACACTGCTACTAACCTTAGCTGTAATTGAACTACCTTTGCATTACAAACAAAACCACTTTATAAAACACATGCTGCTGTTTTTTTGTTTGTAGTAATTGCATGTAAAATGGAAAAATAAAGTAATTTTGTTATCTCCTGTTTCAATTTCGTGGATTTTTGCCATGATACAACATTTACCAAAATCTGTGCCTTAGCTTTACTTTACAGCTGTGGTTTATCTTGTACATTATTTAACAGTCACTGCAGTGGAGGAGTCCCTTTAAAACACTTATAATCTCCCCCTGGTGATGTCCTTTGAATACATCCCACACAATACAATAATGTGAGTTGGTGCCAGACCCATAGACTTCATTCTATGCTCAATGCCACAAAGTGAGGAGCAAGTGATGTAAAGATACTGTGGTGCGTCAGACTACAACACAAAAGATCACACAATGGATGCACCCAGTGATACATGAAGAGTAAAATATTTTCGTAACTAAACATACAAGAGAAAAACGAAGCGCGTATAAGATATGAGCAACATAAAATAAACACAATAAGGACATTAACCCCTACTCCGAAACACCTATGAAGCTGACGCGTGGCACGTGTCATTGGCTGTAGGGGGACGGCCTTAGTTCAGGCCATCCCACAGCAGCGAACTGCACATGACGCACACCGACTTCGGCTAGGGACAGATGAGCGCATTTTCTGCGGCCACCGTCAAAATGTACGTCGATGCGTGCGCACGCATTTTTTCACAGAATACGCTTAAGTGGTCAGACGACCACAGTCGCACAGTCGCAGGTACTCACCAACGCAATTCTAGGGAAATCCGGCTGTTTGAACGTTATGTAGGCCGCACACTAGCAGCGTCTGACGTCTCCTAATCACGCACACACGCTGCCATGCGGCCGCAGCGCACTCTGTACGTCTGTAGCAGCGGTTTCACGTTCTGAGAAAAATGCGTTCATTTGCCGGTTGTGTGGTGTCGGCGCACTTTTGTACGCACGTACTGCGTATATTGGCCGTCATTGGCCGTTATGTGCTGCTACTGCCGCCGTGATTTAGTGCGCCTGCACGCGCGTTCCGACTGCCCCACTCTGACCCTAGCCTTCAAGGCCCACCCACCGCAGGGATGACATAGTTTGCCTTGTGGTGGTAACAGGTGTAGCGCTCACTCCCGGAGGAGCTGCTGAAAATGAACCACGGGTCAGTCTCCCCGCACTAGGGAATAAATATACTCCAGCACAGTTGTGGATTTTATAATTTATATAGTTTACTAGAGTAAAAAGCATATAATCAGACACGGTGTTCGTAGATATATTTACAGTATTTCGTATCGCGGTAAACGCGCAGCGGAAAAAGAAATACGAGGTTTAGTATTTCTGGAAAACGCAGCCGAACAGAAAAAAATACAATGCTTCGTAATTTCGAGAAACGCGCAGCGGAAACAAATAAAATGCGAATCTTTACCCCTTTTTTTTTTGATATTAGGGAGTGAGTCCCGCACAGGTTAAGTCCCGGACTGTAAGTGTATGTGTGTGTTATGGTACCCGGGTACTATTCAACTGGCCAGTGAATTACTTATAGCGATGTCTTCGACTAGTCAAGTTGGGGCCCTGTGGGTTTTGAAGACAAACAGCAGCGTGCTTTCTTGACTTTATAAACCGGTCTTGGAGGCCTCTCACCCATCTGCTCGATCACCAAAGCTCCGCTGACCCAGGACGTCTCTCCGCTTGTCGCCTTGCTGGGATACCGGCTACTGGATCTGTGGTCAGGCTTTCTTTGCTCCGGCCCGGACTTGTCCAGCTACCGCCTGCTCTCCCTTCCAATGGACTTGCGGTACTCCTTACTCGGGGTCCTCTGCTTGCCTGGATAGTAGCTTAGGTAATGTCTGTGGATAATTAGGGTTCCATCTGGTAAAGCTGGATAATCTGGATTGGAATCCTGGTAGGCCCCACCTGCGCTCCGGCCTAGTCTCTGCTCCGCTCTGCAATACTGTGTCCTGTCTCATGCACTCCCTGGCGCGCTCTGCCAGCTATCTCCACGAGGCTCAGGATGTACAGCGTCTGTGTCCCACCCACTTCCTGTGTCTGTTCACAAAGCAACAAAGCATGCCGGGAAACGTAGTCCCAATGTTCAGTGGCTCTTATCACGCTTGTCTCCCTCCGGTGGCCAAAAATAGGTACTGCCACAGTAAGGTTTTAAACACAGCGCTACACAGGTTAAGGATTTCCTTGGGGAAATACAGACTGAATCCTGCGATCACTGAGCAGCTAATTATATCACCTGTGCTGTGCTTCAGACGTTCCTGCAAACCTCGCCTGTTAGGGGGACCTGAGGACAGGATTGGGAACCACTGGTATAGATCCAATTACCTGTGGAGAAGCTCATTCAGTCTGTGATGTTGTACTGGATATTCTAACGTCTGGTTATGTAATTGATTGCAAATATATTCAATTTATTCTTACAACATCTTCAGACAGACTAACAGAGCCAATTCAGAGCTAAAATATCAATTTATTTTACCAAGTAATGTTTTCAAAGCAAATGAAATATTTCTGTAAAGTAAATTAAATGTCCTGTGTATTCAGGTTACGACATTTCTTTATTAATTTCAAGCATTCAATTTCCATTTCTCAAATGAAGTGCATGGATTCAACATTGGTTTCTTTTCAATCTGAGAGATCACAAGCCGTGGTTCACTTGAGTTATATGAAGCCAATACGTGTTCCCAGAATTCTTCATTTATAATAAATTAGAAAAGCCGGCAACCCTTTAAATGGTTTATAAAATCCAAATTTCTAAATTACTAACACTGCATTTTTAATGTTTTTTTTGCATTTTTGCAGGGAGGTAACTTAAACTATCATCAGTCACAACTAGTTCTACCAGGGATGGGATTATGTGGCCAGTCCTGTTATTTTGCATATACATTTTATATTTTTTATTTATTAACAATTTTTGTACATTAAAACAAGACCCCGATTCCCTGTCTTTCGAAGGTGCATCCCTCTATCTCCAGGGATTTGAACCTTCCCTATGCCTTTGTAGCATGAGTATCCACAGGGCACACACAATTTTTCTTTTAAATACATATGCAAAAGGATATTCATATGCTGTTTTTTGGTATAAATATTGTATTACAATGCTAAACTGAATTTAAAGATTCTGCAGGTGAAGTGGTTAAAATCGCTATGTTTCTGGTTCTATAGACCCCCATGGTGTATCACGTGTCAGACTTATTTACAAAATAGAAGCAAAAAGACGAATAAATAAATATTAGATTTGTTTTAAGCTCTTCACACCAAAAATTGAGTTATCTCGAGTTTGCAGTGTAAAGCATTGAAAATCACTCATTAGCATATAAAAAGACTATTTTCACACCTTTTTACAGCAAGATCAGTGTGTCCCCTGTGGAGAAATGCAATCATTTGTTTTATGGCTCTCCACGCACCCTGGAGAGACATAAAACCATCTGCAAATAGAGCCCCAGTCCTCACTGTAACAAAAAGTTCAAATAGATTACTGCTGAATTACTGCTGCCAGGGAGAGGTCAGAATACAGGGAGCGCTCTGGTATCACTCACTGCTGTTGAGGGATAAGATTCAGGGGGTTATAATGACTGAAGATCTCTGTATAGTACAGAAACAAGGTGTTACTGTAATTTCCATACACAGGCATTATGTCACATACAGATATCATTTTTATATTCTATTGGTATTTTGTGGAAGCTGCATTGCTGATAATCTCATTATGATCACTACAAATCCCAATAAACAGGAGATCTGAACATTTTATTATTTATCACTGTATCTAAGGCTAGGGTCAGACTAGCGCAGTTTTAACGTGCGTTTCGCCGCACGAAATCACGGCCGTACTAGCAGCAAATGACGTCCAATGCCGGGGAACATACAACGAACGGCCGCACGAAAGTTCGTCCGCGCAACGCAAGTGGCCAACGACGCATTTTTTCGAGAACGTCAAACCGCTAGTACTGACGTACAGAGTGCGCTGCGTCCGCATAGCGGTGTGTGTGTGTGATTAGGAGACGTCAGACGCTGCTAATGTCCGGCTAACATAACGTCCAGACGCAAAAAGTGTTTTATTGATGATCCGTACAAAATCACGGACGAAAAGGCGCATCGTATGACCGCTATCGCGTATTCCGGGAAAAAATACGTACGTTCGTTCGACCGCACTTTTTCACGGACAACGTGAAAAATGCGTTCGTCTGACCCTAGCCTTATACAAAGGTCTTTTCTGCCTGTATGATAAGAATACAGACCCCGTTTGAAATTGTGTAAGATAAGGGACACCATCTAGAGCTCAGAATCTTACATTTCAACAATATTTCTATAAAGGATAAACGAATACATGATAAAATCAAAATGAGAAAATTAACATTATTTAACCCTGTGACGCAGCGTGCTGTGCTTTACAGTCCTCGCGGCGGGAAGGCTTTGAAGCTGTATGGCATACTGTGGCAATGACGAGCATCGCACATTGGCTGCGGAACGGGTCGAAATCGCCTCGCCGGCGTTAACCCCGACCATCACGTCCTTAAGGGGTTAAAACCTTAAAATAACAATTTCTGTGCAAAACTTCCATTTCACCTTATATTTAATTGTTAACTTCACATCCCACGTTTCAAATAAAAGACATGACAAAACATTTTCATCAAAAATCACTTGGTAGTGAAGGGGTTAAATAGAAATCTCCAAGCATTGGTGTCGATTCCTCTTCAAGATGCTTTGAATTTATTTTCCCCAATGTAATATCCAAGACAATAAAAAAACTAGACCCCTGGATCCTGATAATTAGTTCAAAGAAAAATGTTTTCATGATCTGTTGGAGCTCATAAAGCACAGCAAACCACAGCTGCAATATAAGAGCATGTGAAATGCTCTCTGAAACTCTAAAACCGCAGATTTCTCATTTCTTTGCTTTTTTTTCCCCCTGCGTGAGACTTTCATATGATTTATAAATTCACAAGCTGTCCAATTACCGCGTTTAAAGAATTTTCGCCCGATTATTACGTTTTCTTTGTACACCAAGAATTCAGCCCAGACACCATTCAAACATGAAGCAGCTGAATCAAACCAGTATCCGGTCGTGTAAGGTAAAGTTAGGTCACAGACTGAGACTTCATTTGTTTTCATTCGACGTCTAATCAGAACTGATAAAGAAATAGCTTCTACCACACACAATTAAGTTAATGTAAAATGTACCAAAGTGCAAGAAATTGGGAAAATGTCACTGTAATGAAAGCAAATACTCCAGACTCTCAATATTTTAAAGAGCTGATGTGCAAAAATCATAATGAACCAAAACCAAGTGCCATTAAACCATCCATGCAGGAGTTTACTTTTATTTTTTTTATGTATTCTGGAGTTGAGTTTACGTGACCTGTGAAACCAACCAACAACTTTTGATTATAGCTACTGGACGAAAAGAATGGATTGCACATTGCCAAATCCAGAGCACGCTTCGTTTTGCTTTTTTTTTTCTGTTGTCACGCTGCCAACTTAAGGCTCGATTTAACCCCTTCACCACCAAATAATTTTCCAGAAATCCACAGGAACAAGTGAATTTTTTGAAAATCACTTTTCATTAATTATAAAGTGGGGATAGGCCCATTGTTTAATTAATGTATGATTTATTGTACGAGTCCTCGTACTAGTCCCACTTGGCAGGCACACGTTGCCATCTGCTGGCCAAAAGGAGCTAATGCAGCTGAAGCTCTGTGCCACAGCAAGCATCTCTGTGTTATGCTCAGCTCAGCTATTCACTTGTAGAAACTGTTGTAGCACCTCGAGTGTCATGCCAAATCTGCTAAAACTTTGGGGGCACTTCCTGGGGCCCATTTGCAAACAAAGTTCGATATGATATAGAATAGCTCCATATCGTTTATCTGCTACTGCTGATCATGTAAACATGATCACAGTAGTGAAGGGGTTATTTGAGCTCAATCCTCAACGTATTTTCAGCCACAATTCAGCCATTTTTTTGTGTTCGGCATATATATATATATTAAGAGTTTACCCCAGGATTTTGAATCCCATTATATCAAAGTTCAATTATTGGCCCTGCCCTCACCCCTGTACTCTAATGTGAATGTGGGCCTATCATTCAATTCAGTTTTTTCCACATGCTGATAGTAAAAACAGTTCAATGCTAAAAGGGCTCTTCTGACAGGAAACTCACCGTGAAACCATGCTGGCTGGGTGGAGTACAGGTAACATCACTGCTCTATAACTGTGGAGACTGTGGAGACACAGGTTCTATCCCAGCAAGAGCACCTCTCCAGTAAGTGTCCTTGGGCAAGACACCTAACGGGACATACTTGAAAATGAGAGAAATCTCAATGTATCCTTCCTGCTAAAAATCCTTTCTCAAAAATATAAAATAATAATTTGACCCCTTCATTACCATCATCAATGACAGGAGCCAGAGATTGTGTTAACACGATCTAGGGCTGTGCTTTATCATTTCATATTAAATTATTTTTTTTCAAATGAGTTTTGTTTGCTTTATGAGTGCCAGAAGGTGCCACCAAAGTTTTAGCCCTGTGTGCATAATGCCCACGATAAAATCGGTTAAGGAATGCCCCCTCACATAATCGGCTTTTCCCACCCAACACGGAACCACGAGCTGCAGTTCTAACTGTAGGTATTCTATTTGGGCAGTAGATGGCAACATCTGCATGACACATAGGTTATTACTATAAGAAATACTCTGAAATATTCCCAAATATCTCTTACTGTATAGTTAGTAAAAAAAAATCCAAAAAAACACTGGTTCCTGGCAGTGAATTGTTGGAAAATCACTTAGTAGTGAAGGGGTTAAAATTGGATTTCCAAATACAAATGCCCAATAGCAATAATCAATACAATGGATCTTCAGGCAGTTATACATTATTACAGAAGTGGGTTTGTGTTGCTGCATCCCCTAACCCAGGGGTCTGGAAATTTGGCCCTCTATATGTTTTGGACCTACCTCTCCCTTGATGCTCAAACAATTATCAGGTTGGCTGATCTTCATGGGAAATGTAGCTCCAAAACATTTGGAGGGCGAAGGTTGCCTACTCCTATATTATCCTATGCTTGAAGGACATTGCACTGAAATGTGAGATGTTGGAGCTATAGCAGACTTTTGATGCAATAAAAAGTGACATTGTCTAAACTTCATTTGTATGTCCTACCCAAAATACCCCACTACATTTGGGGAATTTGTGGCAAAACAACCCTATGGCCATAGCATGTCTGACTTGCAAAG
The DNA here is from genome assembly GCA_009667805.1 of Leptobrachium leishanense. NCBI lineage: Eukaryota > Metazoa > Chordata > Amphibia > Anura > Megophryidae > Leptobrachium > Leptobrachium leishanense. The sequence continues at coordinate 87,195,683 of CM019067.1, read as the reverse complement.
ATGTGTAAATGTTTCACACACAGCTTATACAGTTGTGTTCAAAATTATTCAACCCCCAATGCTGTAAAGGGTTTTAGGGAATTTAGTGTACATTTGTAATTGTATTCAGAATGAAATCCTACAAGGACTTTTTAAAGAACCATATGCAACTAAAATGACATCAATTGGTTTTGTAATACAGTAGTAAATGTTTCTTTTGTGAATTCTTCATTGACACAATTATTCAACCCCTTAAAGACTACCACTCTGAAGAACAGAGGTTCATTCAAGTGTTTTCAATCAGGTATTGAAAACACCTGTGGATGTCACGGAGCAGCAATAAAGCATAATAAGCACCAATTAGGCAGCTTTAAAATGACTGTGATACTCAGCTCCTTCTAGACATTTACTGGTGTGGTTACAAACATGGTGAAGTCAAGAGAATGGTCCAGGAAGACAAGAGAAGAGGTGATTACTTTTCACAGGAAGGGCAATGGCTATAAGAAGATTGCAAAGATGTTAAACATACCAAGAGAGACCATAGGAAGCATCATTCGCAAATTCAAGGCAAAGGGCACTGTTGAAACTCTACCTTGTCGTGGCAGAAAGAAGATGCTGACTTTGACTGCTGTGTGCTACCTGAAGCGTAGAGTGGAGAAACGTCCCCATGTGACTGCTGAGGAACTGAGAAAAGATTTGTCAGATGTGGGTACTGAAGTTTCAGCTCAGACAATACGGCGCACACGGAGTAATGAAGGCCTCCATGCCAGAACTCCCAGGCGCACCCCCTTGCTGTCTCCAAAGAATAAGAAGAGTCGATTGCAGTATGCCAAAAGTCATGTGGAAAACCACAGAAGTTTTGGGATAGTGTTCTGTGGACTGATGAAACAAAATTAGAACTGTTTGGGCCCATGGATCAACGCTATGTTTGGAGGAGGAAGAACAAGGCCTATGAAGAAAAGAACACCTTGCCTACTGTGAAGCATGGCAGGGGGTCAATCATGCTTTGGGGCTGTTTTGCTTCTGCAGGTACAGGGAAGCTTCAGCGTGTGCAAGGTACCATGAATTCTCTTCAGTACCAGGAGATATTGGATGACAATGTGATGCAGTCCGTCACAAACCTGAGGCTTGGGAGACGTTGGACCTTTCAACAGGACAATGATCCCAAGCATACCTCCAAGTCCACTAGAGCATGGTTGCAGATTAAAGACTGGAACATTTTGGAGTGGCCATCGCAGTCACCTTAAATCCGATTGAGAACCTCTGGTGGGACTTAAAGAAAGCAGTTGCAGTGCGCAAGCCTAAGAATGTGACTGAACTGGAGGCTTTTGCCCATGACGAATGGGCGAAGATACCCGTAGATCGCTGCAAGACACTTGTGTCAAGCTATGCTTCACGTTTAAAGCTGTTAGTACAACATCCTTTTATAGTTATAAGTACTAAGATTCACAAAAAGTTGACAGGCGCCAGCAACTAGTACCGCCACCAACAAACCAACGCCAACCAGGGTATAGTGGTTTCCCCCAAACCAGTGAAATACAGAAAACAAAGGTACGTATCTGGTGGCGCGATGATGGTCGCTGAATGGTAGGTGGTGGTTCCCTTAGTTCGTATGAAGCATATGAAAAAGAATAATACAATATATAGTGCAGATGGTACTAACACAAAATTGATATGTGCCAATGTGGTATATTCCACTCACAAATTAAAGAGCCCGAACACTGGCTCTAAGTGGGTCGAGGCTTTTGGGTGTTTTTTGCTTCTCCGTTCCTTAAGGTGACCCACGCCTTATACTGGATGGAGAGTGGCTCATACAAATGGATATGGAAAGAAAACAGAAACAACTTCCTTGTGCAGATCTTTCAAAGTTCAGATGGCATAGATATACGTAGCTGTTAAACTCACATTTGTAGGAGCTTATAGACCAAGCTCGTGGTTTGTACGCTTCAAGGCTCGCATAGGGTGGAACCCAAACCCGTCTTCAAATCCAGAATGTCAAGGGGACAGTCAAATTTAAAGTTTAAAATTATTTATTAGAACATAAATAAAACAAATAAAATACTGGCTCAGCCAGGAGACCAGAACGCGTTTCGCCAGACGTGCTGGCTTCTTCAGCTGGTTACTGCTCAGCCAGCACGTCTGGCGAAACGCGTTCTGGTCTCCTGGCTGAGCCAGTATTTTATTTGTTTTATTTATGTTCTAATAAATAATTTTAAACTTTAAATTTGACTGTCCCCTTGACATTCTGGATTTGAAGACGGGTTTGGGTTCCACCCTATGCGAGCCTTGAAGCGTACAAACCACGAGCTTGGTCTATAAGCTCCTACAAATGTGAGTTTAACAGCTACGTATATCTATGCCATCTGAACTTTGAAAGATCTGCACAAGGAAGTTGTTTCTGTTTTCTTTCCATATCCATTTGTATGAGCCACTCTCCATCCAGTATAAGGCGTGGGTCACCTTAAGGAACGGAGAAGCAAAAAACACCCAAAAGCCTCGACCCACTTAGAGCCAGTGTTCGGGCTCTTTAATTTGTGAGTGGAATATACCACATTGGCACATATCAATTTTGTGTTAGTACCATCTGCACTATATATTGTATTATTCTTTTTCATATGCTTCATACGAACTAAGGGAACCACCACCTACCATTCAGCGACCATCATCGCGCCACCAGATACGTACCTTTGTTTTAAGTACTAAGATTGAATGTCACTTGGGGGTTGAATAAAACTGATAATGATGTGAGCACAGAAAAGACATTTGTGGTTATTTCATTATAAATGTTATGTTATATTTGTCTGACCTACACGTGCCTCTTTGATTTAATTGTAAGCAAGATGACTGAATGATCAAAATCAATGTCAAACTGGCCAAAACACTCAATTTCAGTGGGGGTTGAATAATTTTGAACACAACTGTAGTCTGTCCTGCAAATTGCATAGTGTAGGATTTTTAACCCCTTCACTACCAAGTGATTTAAAAATTATACAGTAAGAAATATTTGGGCATATTCACAGTGTATTTCTTACTGTAATAACCTATTTGGCCAGTAGATGGTGCCATCTACCACCAAACTTTGTTACAGCCATTACGGCTGCAGATTAACCCTTTCGCTGCTGAGGCTTTTCCCGCCCCTGTGCTGAGGTCATTTTTACCGGTTTTGCTCATCATGTTTAAACGCGTTTTGAAGGCTTATTTTAGTATATGACCCAGACATATTATATATCGTTCTTTCCGTCAGACTCGGCAGATTCATAATATGTCATTATTATATGTATATGTCATGACCTGTCTGTATATTATAACAAAAAATGCAATAAAATATGATTTTTAAATAATTTGCAATGTGTAAAGTGTTTTTTTTTCACATTTTAAGATGCAAGCAATTGCGGTTATATTTTGTATGGGGTGCGCTTGTTAAAAAAATTAGAGATGGGGTCTCGTTACATTTTTTTTTGGGGAAAATTACATGATTTTTAACAAACGCACCGCATACAAAAATCGTTAGTGCAGCATCATTGTTCACATTATAATTGAAATGGGAACAATATTGCTGCATTAACAAATCAAAAAAAAGAAAAAAACTTGTTTATTTTTTTTTTTATAATTTTTTTTTAAAAAAAATGTATTTTTATTTTTAATTTTTTATTTTTTTTTACAAACTTTTTTCACATTCGAGTTTGGTATCGTTGGAACGGCCATGCTCTGGCCGATCCAACAATACCAAACTTTAACCCCTAGCTGCCACGGATCGGGAGATAGGGAGTTCCAATGAACTCCCTATCTCCACCATTGGTGGCAGCTAGGGGTTAACTCCAGGACTGGTGTCATCGTGCTATACACGATGACGCCAGTCCTCAGGGGGAGTTCCCGGAGGCTTGGCCGACATCCAAGATGTCGGCCAGCTCCGGGAAAGGATCACGAACCGGCGCTTTTCAGCGCCGATTCGTGATCCGGCTCCTCAGGGGTTAATGCCAGGTACCATTTGGAAGGGCAGGCTGTGCCCTTCCAAATGGTGCCTGGGTTAACCCCCGCAACGCCGCCGATCGGGAGGGAGAGAGGTCCGAAGGACCTCCCTTTCAGGCGCCTCCTCCGCACATGCGGGGGGGCGCCTGAATTAGGTGTCATCGCGTCGCCGCGATGACACCTAATTAGCCCGGTGGCAGTTCCGGATGCTGGGCTGACATCGAGGATGTCAGCCCACACCGGGGGGTCCAGCGATCGGCCGGAACCCGGCCGAACGCTGACCCCCAAAGGCTGGACGCGCTCAGCGCGTCCTCCGCATGCAACATGACATGCGGTTGGACGCGCTGAGCGCGTCCACCGCAGCGAAAGGGTTAAAGTATCGGCTTGCTGAATGTCCGATGTCAGGACATTCTTCAGGAGATTTTGCACAGTTTTAGCTTTTTGGGCATTATGCCCACGAGGCTCAAACTTTAGGGGCACCTTCTGCAGCCCAAAAGCAAACTAAATTAGTGTGCACCCAACAAATTTCAGTTGCTGTTGTCCGTCAGAGCTGCAGATCGAGATATCTCGATATTGAGAATTGGATGGTGCCTTTGAAGCCTGAGATATCAGAAGAGAAGGGGTTAATCCCATCTTTTTGTTCTCCACCTTAATTATAGTAGCTGTAGATGCAAATAAACAAGGGGATTGAGACACCGATATAATGGATAAATATTGTTTACGTACGTATGTATAACTGACTAAACACAGGGAATTTGGTCTCTGAGAAACCAATTGAGGTAACATTTATTTTGGCAAAAAGTGTGCATTCAATGCTATTCTTTTCCTCTTTTAAACTGTTAGTGCTGGCACCTCGAAATGGGAAGCCTAGCTGATATTCTTTTGTTTAAAACCAACAGAAAATATATGAAATACGGTATATTGTAATGCCCGGTGCCAAGAATCATATTGTCAACTTCCACTTCTTCCTTTAGATTTCTGCGAGACAAAAGAACTCCAGACAGTGAAGAAATAGATTAATATTTATTTTTCACCAAAAAAAATGTCCAACACAAATCAATTATTATAATTAGCTATTCCGTGCGACACTTCCAGTAATGCGATTCATTTACTAGACAGAGTATGAATTTATTTTCTATAAATGAACGTGGAACGGCTTCTAGAAGCTGCCGCAGATAATTTCTGTGACCGCGAATTGCTACGTGTTATACGCTATTTTAAGATTATTTCCTGTTACTTGCTCAAGGTACTTCAAATTGGGTTAAAAATAAACTTTAAAAGGGAAATTCCACCTTATCCACTTATTTCGTTAAAAAAATGGTATGTGTTTAATGTAGAGATGTATTTTTCATAATTGCATACATAATAGACACAATTCAGAGAACTTTATTTCTTTCATAATTACAGACCTGCCAACTTCAGAAGGTCTAGAACAGGGATGTCAAAATTCCGGCCCCCCAGATGTCCATGATCTACAACTCCCAAGCTTCTCCATCCATCTAATGCAGTCAGAGATTTCTGGGAGTTGTAGTTAAGGAATATCTAGGGGGTGGATTTTGGATATCCCTGTTCTAAAATCAGGTGGTGAGGGGGCATGACTGCTGAGTGGGTGTGATCATGATGTAATTTGCACCTTCACCATCAGGACCACACCCCCAAAAAAGATGTTTTGCATCGGCGCTTGCGCAGCAAGGTGACCAGCTGTCCTACTGAGCAGACAATCACGGCTGCTCATGCAAGCTGCGCTCATACATGGGCGACCAATCCCTGATTGAAGTATTTAAGCACCAGTAGTACGATTAAAGAGGCACACCGCTCATGGTGCATTTATTCTTCGGCCAACCAATAAATGGGTGACAGTGACAAGTGAAACACGCATTTGGTAAGGGCCAGGACCCCCTTCAGCCACTGGGCCCCTGAACATTTCATGGGCCGTCAGTCCCTGAATGCTGCCCTGCAGCTGGGCAGCAACAGGAGTTTGTGGCTCTGTCAGAATACCAGTGGAGCTGTTAACATTCACAAGTGAGACCGTGAAACTTAATGCCTCACTAGTTTATGTTAATGGCTGTACTGGAATAGGGCCCCAAAATTAGTTTAGTCCAATAGTAAAAGTAAATGGCCCTATTGTCCTGGCCAACAAGGAACAACAATACAAAAAATATTGCAAGGAGTGAAGTTAGAGAGGAGAAAGCAGACAGGTCAGATTGTAAATGCAGAGACGGCTCTATAATTAGGCCAAATAGGTGGCCGCCTAAGGCCTCGCTCCAACAGAGGTGCAGCAGGATGGTATTTGTATGGTATGTCAGTGGGTACATGTTCAAGTAATTACTGATATGCCACACAAATACCCTCCTACATTAACATAGACCTAGCTGCCAGGAGAGCTATCTGAACCTGAATTATCGCCTCCTGACGCAAGCTGTGCCCCTGGCAAATGCCTCCTAATGCAAGCCGTGCCCCTAGTAAGTGCCTCCTGACCCAAGCCATGCCCCCTGCATGGGCCTCCTGATGCAAGCTGTTCCCCCTGCACAGGCCTCCTGTCGCAAGCCGTGCCCCCGGCAAGCACCTCCTGATGCAAGCTGTGCCCCCGGAAAACACCTCCTAATGCAAGCCGTGCCCCTGGGAAAGTCCTCCTGACGCAAGCCGTGACCCTCACACAGATCTCCTGACACAAGCCGTGAGTCTGCACAGACCTCCTGACGCAAGCCGTGCCCCCGGCAAGTGCCTCCTGACGCAGGTCAAGACCCCGGCAAATGCCTCCTGATGCAAGTCGTGTCCCCGGAAAAGTTCTCCTGACAAAAGTCGTGACCCTCACACAGATCTTCTGACCAAGCTGTGACTCTCTGCAGAGACCTCCTGACACAAGCTGTGCCCCCAACAAAGTCCTCCTGATGCAAACTGTGCCCCCAGCAAAGTCCTCCTGACGCAAGCCGTGACCCCGGAAAAGTCCACCTACAAAAATCCTTTACTCCCGCAAAGTCCACCTACTGAAAGCCGTGACCCTACAACTTCTACCTACCAAACCACGTGACCCTGACAAAGTCCACCCAGCGCAGTCCATCACCACGACAAGTCACTGTGTAATTAAGAAAAGCCAATAAATGGCAACAAGAAAACATTTAACATGTATAAGAAGTAATGGTACATGGTAGGGATGGGTGTCGTGGGGAGGTGTTGCCGCCTAGTGGACGAAAAGAACAAGCGTGTGTTCAGCAATGTACTCGTATCTATGTATGGATACAGAGTGTGACGATTACTCTGAAGGGTTAAAAACAGGTAAGGATCTGCAATTTGGGCAAGTGGGTTCCCAGCCTGCCTATCTCCATCATGGCCCGTCGCCCACCACGTGCCCCTGCTCCCCGTGCTCTACAGGAAACCACAACGAGACACAGTGAGACCCACAAAAAGAAGGGAGATGTAACACCACACTCACAATCCTGTAAACCTACAGAGATTTATCATTTTTGGCCATTAAGTAATATTCAAATTACAATAGTTGTCACCTTAAACTGGCGAAAAAAAGGGCCTAACTGTAATGATAAGAATAATTTAGTTCAGCTGCCTCGAACATTAGCTCCACCCCCCCCAGAGCATATAAATACTGTTTTTCTTTTTCCCAAAGTGTCCTGGCGCTGACTATAATTTTTTAAATATAATCTATCATCATAAATAGTAAAATACGATATATAAAAAATTCCATAAAGAATATGCTAGTATACAAAAAATATAACAGAAGAAAAAGTAAATATGTAAATAAACGAATGCGCAGAGTCCAGTAATGTGTGTGTGGTCAATAATTCAGTCCTTCACCTTTAATCACTGTCAGGGTTATTCAAAGAGATCCGAACGGCTGGAGAAAGGTAACCGAACGCTGAAAATCAGTGCTCGGTTACCTTTCCTGGCCATTCGGCTATCCAGAGAGCAGGCAATTCGCCAAATCCTGGCGAATTGCCTACACATACAGTGCCTGTTCGGTGCCTGTTCGAGGGCAGTGAATCCCCATAGAGAAGCAATGCTTCGGCTATTCAGGGAACAAAAACCAGCAGTGAAAGGTTCCCGAAATGCCCTGCCATTCGGTGGTTTAATTCGGCAGGTTTATTCAGGCGAATCCCATAGGCTTCAATGTTAAAAATATTCCCGTTTTTTAATTCAATATCTAATAAACCGTTTATTATAATATTCTGCAGTAAAAAGTCTCTTTATTTATAGATTTGTTAGGATATTTTAAGCATTTTCCTGGTTTCTTTTTTTTTAAATAAATTGGGTTTTGCGGTTAGTTTTTGGCAGGTTTGCGGCGACCTTTCCCTTCAATTCGGGGACCCTGTGGTGCTTGCTGAATACACCGCAGGGTTGCCGAAATGGGATTGGCAAAACGAACTGAATTGAAGAGAACGAAAAGTCACCGAACGTGCGGTGACTTTTTGATTCTCTTTGAATTACCCAGATAATGTCTAAATTATCTCTTTTTACAGGAACGTGTACGCCCGTTTATTTCTTCCTCACATCCACCTCCACAGGTGTCCTTCATGTACCCTTCACCTCCAAAAAAAGAGAATTAAGAGCACGGCATAAAACCTGGGATAAAATGTGTCTTCTGTGAGCGATTGGAATCACACACTTTTCTGAGCCAGGGGCGGACACAGACACAGGTTTCAGGGGGACACCAGTTTCGGCTAAGAGCTGGTGTTGGGTTTGCAGTGCCAGGAGAGTCGAGCCTAATCACAGGCTCAGGTGCGGCTCAGGTGACACAGAATAGACACTGCACAGCAATGCTCTGCATTCTGGCACATGCTCTGCCTTGTCACTGAGAATCAAGCACCACCAGCAGTAACACGCTGCAGGGCCATACACCCACCGACACCCATACACAGCCATATAACTCAGAGATACCAACACATAAATAGCTATACACACATACATAAAGATACACACTCACCATTTATGGAAGCTGCTAAAGCCAGGCTCAGAAATTCTGCTATTCTTAAACGTCATAGGAGCCAGCACAAACTTTTGGGCCATTTATGTCAATAAAAATGTTAAATAAAATCAAAGCAAAGTATCTTATTTGCATTTGTTATAGTTTACAGACTCATTGCTGGAAGTTTTATTGTTGTGCAGCTCTGTTATACACCTGCACTCCCTGAATATATTGGGGAGTTCCTAAAAGGAGCAACATTAGAAAAAAAGATGGAAGAAGGGTTTTTTGGCCCAAAATAGGGACTGCCCGTTAAAAACCGGGACATTTGGAAGATAAGCACCTCGGATTTTGTAAATTTTCGCTTCGGCTCATTTCGGCCGATTTCCATTTCGGTTTGTTTCGGTTCGTTTTTCGTATCGACTTTTTTTTTCGTGATTTCGGAAATTTTCGTGTTTTTCGGAACATCTGTTCTCCTCGTTTCAAAGTGTCTATTCGTTTTGACGTAAGCTAATGGTTTTTCGGATCCGATATTTCTGTCGATACGATAATTCTGCAGATACGATAATTCTGCCATTGAGATTTCTCATGTTTTACAAGAAGGATACATTGAGATTTCTCTGGTTTTACAAGAAGGATACATTGAGATTTCTCATGTTTTACAAGAAGGATACATTGAGATTTCCCATGTTTTACAAGAAGGATACATTGAGATTTCTCTGGTTTTACAAGAAGGATACATTGAGATTTCTCATGTTTTACAAGAAGGATACATTGAGATTTCTCATGTTTTACAAGAAGGATACATTGAGATTTCTCTGGTTTTCCAGGAAGGAGGATACATTGAGATGGGAATGATACAAAATTACAGAATCAGCAATATAACCGAAAAATACGATGTCCGAAATTACTGAAATGGAACCGAAATCAGGAATGGAGCCGAAATCACGAATGGAACGAAAATGAATTTTGATTTTACACGTTTCTAGTCCATTCGAAAATTCAAAAAAGTTTTCGTTTTGGCTCGGAAATTTGTTCGGATCTGCCGTTTTCGGATCCGAAAATTTTCGGAAAATCGGCCGAATCCGAATGCACGAATCGGGAAATTTTGTGGAAATTGCGAAACCCGAAACACACATCCCTAACACACATACACAGCTGTATACAAGAAAAGTTTGCTTTGTACATTGTGCACATAGTCATGTTTGGTACCTTTTGGAAAGGACAGAAACTTAAAAAAAGTTTTGGTGAAAAGCCATAAAAATCCACAGATAAACGGTAATTTATTCAATCTGAAAGAAGGCTTCTACCGTTGTGGGTCATGTCCAACATGCACTAATTTGAAACTAAATAAGGCAATTATTTCCCATTTTACGTATAATGGCAATACATATAAGATTAGGGGGGTCATCACCTGTAGGACCAAAAATGTTATCTACAAACTTACATGTCCCTGTGGCCTACATTATGTGGGCCACACAAAAAGGCCACTAACCACTAGAATTAGGGAGCATATTTACAACATTTCGAGGGGTCTAACTACTCATTCAGTCTCAGCCCACTTCAAAAATATGCATGGCCAATCTCCAGAGGGTATGTGTTTTATGGCCATACAAAAAGTCATCCCACATTGGAGAGGAGGGGACTTTAATAAAAAAATTCATTGTATGGAAATGAGGTGGATTTATACTTTAAACACATTGATTCCCTCTGGTTTAAATAGTGATTTTGAGTTGTGTCATTTCCTGTAATTTCTTTATATATAGATCTATCCATGTCTATGGATGGTCTGGTATTGTTTTCAGGTATTTATGTAGGGGATGAGTTGTCCTCCTCCCATGTTTAGATTGTATATATGTGCGTTCTGCAGGGGGCGGAATTCAACTATCCCCTGCATTGCGCTCGATTGTTCCTTAGTACCGGAGTGTTGGGTATGCACATGTGGCTATCTTATCCTATGGGCGACCCCCATTTGGTGGTATTTTGTCCATTTCTTTAGGACGTAATCCTTCCCCCCCCCCCCTCGAGCCTACTGCGCAAGCGCGCACTTTTGATTTGTGGTGGGGAGGAGGTGTGGGGAGAGGGTTATCGCTGTGTTCGTGTGCCTATGCCAGCGCCCGTTTTTTTGGGGTGCACACATGTGGGTGCCTCGTCCGGGGCTTGTGTGTGGCCCCCAATCTGGTGATGTTGCTCCTGTTCGGATTTCCGGATGGGATCCTTTCCTTGCCGCGAGTCTATTGCGCATGCGCGCGCTTTCGATTCACGGCAGAAAAGAAGTATGAAGAAAATTTTGTTTTGTTTTTTAATAAAATAGCGTTCGTTTTGTTTAATGCCTTTTGTGGTATAAAGATTCAAATGCATGGGAATGTATCATCTATTGAAGGACATACTTGTATTGATTAGGATATCTAATGTGAATAACACCCTCAATGGAGATAATTTGTGTTAATTTGTGTTACTTCCTCTTTTCAAATACTGAATTTGGATTGGGTAGAAGAAAATGAAAGTCTCTCTCTCATTGGATATGCCAATTTTCCCGCGAAAAAGTGTAGGGGGATTGGCTAAGGGTAAATGAATATGGCTATTTAAACCAGTGATTCAACTAATGATTCATTTTAAACAGCAGCCAGCTGAGGAAGCCTTTTGATATATTATCTACTTTGGCAAAAGGCGTCCTGGCTTATTGTTTTTGTTTTTATTTGTTATTAAATATTTTTATTCATTTAAAAGCAATTTTATTGTTTTCATTTACCCTACACTCTTTGGAGTTTTTTATGGGCTCCTTTGATCTCTTTTGGATCCAGTAACCTTCCGGATATCCGAGATATCTATCCTCGCCAGGAGAACTGATCCTTTCTAGGAGGGGCATTTGGGTGGCCAGTGAACGACCCTAAAAACGATTGACCCAGAACCAGGAGGGTTCCACTTCATGTGAGTGAGATCTATTTAGTTATCCTTGCCACTAAGTGATATATGGGTCGCACTATGATGTCTCCTTTACTCTGTATTTTTATTTGAGGGATACTCTGAAGAGGATTACGAAAAGTCTTGAAATTCATCATATTCAAGAAGGACATTGCTATCGCTACACTACCTTTCTGTTTTGTATTTCTATGTTGATGGTTGAGTAACAAGGACCATTTAAGTGTTTGAGCGATTTTCCATACATATCCGATCAGCGCTACATCTCGGTTGTTTTTTATTGGGAATATTTTTAACATTGAAGCCTATCGGGTTCGCCTGAATAAACCTGCCGAATGAAAACACCGAACAGCAGGGCACTTTGGCAACTTTTCACTGCTGTTCGGTGTCTCTGAATAGATTAACCATTGCTTTTCTATGGGGGATTTCACTGCCCTCGTACAGGCACCGTACGTGCAGGCAATTTGCCAAAATCTGGCGAACTGCCTGCTCTCTGAATAGCCGATGGCCCCGAAATGTCACTGTACGGGGAAATTGCCTGTTCAGTGACATTTCGGGGCCAGGTCAGCTGTCTCTGAATAAGCCCTTCTGTAAAATGCTTTAGTGTATACACTTCTTGTGTAATGTGTGTGCACCAAAGAATTCACTCTTCAAACCACCCATAGCACAGAACCGTGACTGGACCACCATGAAAACAGGTAGGATGAGGCATCCTACACTCAGCAAAGGCTAGTAACTGAATTACTGGCTTCTTTATTTTAGCTGTTTTGGCTGAAATCTTTGCGGCGGTCCTGTACATATGAACTATAATCGGAATGCTGCTTCTATTACATACAGTGTTCTGTGCAGTATTTTATAAATGAATAATGAGCAGTTATTCTACAATCTTTGCACTTGGCTCTGCACGGTTTGGTGTGATGGTGGTCTTTGCCGATGCCAAAGTAAATCTGTTACAAGTATGTGCCAGGCAGTTTCCATTCTGGACCATCCTGGACCTTCTTTGGATTAATAAGTTGCACATAAATCAGACTATGTTTCAAAGTGTGTTTATTTCAAGGCACACATTTTTGTTGACAGAATAGCTTCTCCGATTCAGTCAATTACTATATAATGAAGCATAGAGGAAAGAAATTTCAAATTAAGTGGTGAGGAAGCATTCTGATTCATTATTAATTCAGTTATTACAAACACAATGTGCCATGAGTTGCTGTACCGCATTGTGACCGTTTCTAATGAAGCAGTCGTTCTGCTTTTAATGGGAATGCAGCTTGTGCCGACATATTGGGGCCCAGTTTATCTCCTGACCCATATCACTTATCTTGTCAAGATAAGCCATGACTACTAATATATATATATATATATATATATATATATATATATATATATATACTTTATTTGTAAATGGTTGAATTGATATATATTTTGCTCTCTGAATAACCCCTTAACCTCCCTGATGGTTTTCCCGAGTGCGGCTTGGGGTTAACTCTCACTGCTGAAAGCAGTAACCTTGAGCCATACTTGGACTGCATTCTCGCGAGAAGGGAACCAGGAAGTGTGACATCACGATCGTCCGGAGGCGACAGCGAGGGAGCGCAGGGCCAGGTAATGTATGTAGTCCGAGTGTGGCACAGAGTTAAGGCTTTCTGAAATGCATTTAACCCCAAGCCACACTCAATTTACCACCAGGGGACCAAATAAATCATTACGATTCTGACATATAGAATATGTCAGAATCGTAACGCCAGGGAGGTTAATGTTTATTGTTATTTTCTGTGCAAGAGATTGATGAATCTATTACTGTAGTCTTTGCCCAGATTTGGGAATACAGAGTCAAAAACCCAGAAAGGTAAGACTGGGCCTGAAAGACAGGACCTTCCAGTTAAAATGAGAAAGGTGGGAGATCTTGGGTCCTATTCCAAGGTTGCCGTTGAAAGTCAGACACTAATGGAAAATTGTGCGCTAGCCGTTAAAAAATTATCATCTCTCCCTTAATCCCTTAAAGTCCATATTCCAACCAAGACACATGTCAAGATGCTAAAGACCTGAGCGGGCCCCGTCATAGAGCAGGCCACTAGTGCCGTTGCTCATCCTCAGGACCCTCACAAACTTTTATTTTCTCACTATAAGTTTACAGGTTTATCCAAATGTGGGCCCCTTGAGGTGCCTAGAGGGGGTGTCAGCTATACCCCTCGACGAGACCTAACAAGGCCGAAACGATTGGCGGGGGTTGCTGTGCCTGTCGTGCAGGGATGGCATCCTTGGCATTTAGTACTGGCCACCTTTTCTGGGTGATAGCAGGCTGATATACACATGGAGCAGTCGTCTCTGTAAGTAATGACACTATTGTGCTAAAACCTTGAGGGACCTGAGCGGACCCCACCATAGAGCAGACACTAGTGCCATTGCTCGTCCTCAGGACCCACACAAATCTCTATTTTCTCGCAAGATACTCAATTTGGCTGGAGACATTAAAATTTCTTAGCAAGACTTTAAAAAGTGTGTGGCGCATTGAAATTAGCGACTGGTGCTACTGACCGTGGTGTGTCAACACTAATTAGCCCCTTTGTCTATATTTCAGCCCTGGTGTAAACTTAATAACAGCCTTAACAACTCCATAGACTTCAATTGGTCAGGGAAGATTACACCAGGGTTTGTGTCATTAGCAGCTTTTAGGAGTTGTTCATTTTCCTGGTTTACACCTAGATGTTAAGTTCATTCAAGACCTTAGAAAAGGCTGTTCTTCTTGCATGTCTTAACATGGGATAGGCAGGCAGGTTGCTAAGTATACGAGACGATAAGTACGTTAAGAGAACGGAAGCCGTAAGATGCCAAGGTCAGAACATCTCCTTCAACGGCAAGGTTGGAAAAGGATGTTAAAAACTTAAGCCTTTGTGTTGTGTGTCTGAAACATTAAGCACACGACAACTTTGGAATAATCTAGAGTAGACATAGCTGACTGTAGAAGTTGGAAAACGTGCATTTGCAGCAACTACAGAAGATATAAGGTGACTTATTTTCTTTGTACGTTTCCGTTATTTTAGCCTTTTACTTTATGAAACTTTATGAAAAACAATAGTAATGCATTATATCAAATAGGATCAAAATTACAGACTGAGAAGTGTTATCACGTAAGCAGTGTTATCCATATTTTTAACATTTATAAATCTGGCTTGTATTTTATTAATTTATTCTCTGTATAGTGCAATAATATCGGGGTCACGTGGAGTGCACCTTTAAATCCAATCTTCCAGGAAATCGTGTAAAAGAACTTCAAGAACAATTTTCATGAGACAATATTACCACCACAATATTATATGTCTTATCATCCCACACATACATGTTTGCTAGGAAATAATCCTATATCAATTATATTTCTACACGCAAACAAATTTTATTATATTATAACTCTTGCTAGGATTTTTCATAATTCTCATGTTATTTTGATCTAATTAGCGTACGGTCCTGGCTGTTGTCAAAAGTCATTAAGAATCAATTATTGTGGGGACTTTTTAATTCAATTTATTCTGTTTATTATCTAAATATAGATTTTATAATGCTTTTTTAAATGAATTAAAAATCAAAAGTCATTTTTATACAGATATGATTTTTATATAAGATATTTTAATTCTGCAAACATTTGTATGTTGTGTTGTGATGATCCCTACACTAAAGTGTGTGTAAAATAATATTATCCCCACTGGCTTTTTATAATATTTATGATATTATAATTAATTAAATTGGCTATATTAATATATATTAACTATATTAATTATAATTCTTTATAATTCTCTATACTGCTTGTGTCAACGTATCCTTCATGAAGAATCCACAAATTGAACTCTGAAAGCTTTTTGGGTGAGTTTGTCGGTTTTGATGGTTCACTGCAAACTAAAATTGCAATGTGTAAAACAGTCATTATGTTTCCCTGTGAGGTGACGATGTGGTTAGAATGTATTCTTATCATTATACAAATTATAATCGAATTGTAGGATCCCTAATGTGCACCTTGCACAACCTCGATATAAAAATAATTGTATATTTTGAAAACTTTTTACTGGTTTAAGAAATAAAAATACAGTATACAAAGTATATATTTTTATAAACTACACACCTGGCCGCATGAAATGAGAGGTTATGATATTTCATTTTTTTCTTTAGAGATTTTCATATTATACGTTTTATTTCCATATAATCAGTTTATTCAAATTTTCAAAATAGTTTATATTCTATCGATGCACCACATTATAATAAACACAAAGGGTGCTATTCTAATTGAGCCGTTGATTAACAAATCTGCAATTAAATATAACAAAGGGGTTATTTTTTTATTTATATTTTGAGAAAGTATTTTACCAGGAAGGATACATTGAGATTTCTCTCGTTTTCAAGTATGTCCTGGGTGGCGAGTGTGTAGCGTTAGGTGTCTTGCCCAAGGACACTTACTGGAGAGGTGCTTGTCAGGATCGAACCCATGTCTCCACAGGCTCTCTCCACGCAGAGCAGAGCAGAGCAGAGCAGTGATGTTACCTCTACTCCACCCAGTGGTTTATTGTCAGGTTCTGGTAACGGCTGGGAACCAGCCAGGATGTTCTAGGTGCCCAATGAGTAGTTCACTTGCTAGTGGAGATAGTTGACTGAGGAAGCCACGACCCATTGGTGAAACGCTTTTCAGGACTTTTTATTTCCCCCCAGACTATTGCTATCTGCTTTTTAAAGCTATATATTCATTTAAAAAAAAATAAAAAACTTTTTTTATTGCATTTTATTTGAATTTTTTTCCTGCTTGATTTTAATCCCCCACACAATACATCGGAGAGCGGGAGAGAACTAGAGAATCCTCCAGGAAAACTACAGGATCTAAGGCAGAAGAACCTTCCTGGAGGATAGCGAAGCAGACGATCGGAAAGGGATGTTCCAGCTCCCCGTGTGTAGAGGACGGTGCCATCCATTTAATCGGCACATCGCACTTATACAGAGCTAATATTTTATATAGGCTCTGGGCCACATGAGTGATGATTTATCTATATATATAAAAGTCACGCTATATAAACCGAATTGCACTATATTGCTTTTTCTCCTCTCCATATATTATCCATTGATGTGAGGCTCGGAGAAAGGATAATCACGGTATATTTCTCCTACTTTCACATATTCCCACCGGTTTTGCATTGATTTGGACAAATTTTATTTGCGCTTAGGAGTAACATTGTAGGATAGTATTAGTTGTTAGCGACCTACAGGGAGTTAGGTCGCCCACTCCGAATTTTAGCAGCATACTTAAAATACGTATATTTACATACTAGGCGCCAGGGATTGTCACCTTTTTTCTTTGCACAAATAAACCAGGTTATGGCTGAGGGCAATGCGGGAATAGGACTGACCACTACTGGAATGCAGGAAACACGAGAGTATTGGTGAAACACGGTACAAGAGACTTGAGGGTCTGGAAACTTGGAAGGAGCGAGGAATCGGGGGAATAAACATTGAAGGTTGGGGAACCAGAGAGTCAGGTTGTAGTTCTGCAGCACCCAGGACAGTCGTGCGTGTCCGCAATAGGGCTTCGATGAATGACCACTGAATAGAAAGAGGCATAGCCTTTTATTGTGCTAGTCAGTGCTGGTTAGTCAAGTGACTAAGGAAGCACCAGAGGGAATGGTTAGCAGGAAAGGCGCTGTCTCGGTACTCAGGGTGTAGCACCAGTTTGGGCCTTTTTATTGCGCCAGCGGTGAGTACCATGACATTTATTCTCTAACTACGATTCTTTCATTGAAAGAATGTTGGTTCTACTTCAGTGAACTTCGCTGTTTCAAGTTTGGTGAAAGTACAATGAATGCTGAAGTTGCCTAGCATAGTTCTTGTCACAGGTTTCCATGGGGTTTCCACCATAGTTTCTGGCAAAGCTATTTAATGATGGAGATTACCCCATAGTTCACACCAATTTTCATTCTAAGTTGACTAGTGTTTCTACTGTTGTTTTAAGTGTTTTTTCTCAATGGGGTTCAATGAAAATCAATGACAGACCTTCGTCTTTGGGTCCCTGAAGCGTGAACTGCTCTGGGGGCCTACAGGCAAGCAGCGCTGAGTTTGAATAGCCATTATTATCTTCTTCAATGGGGTTGTTCCACGCTGTTGTACTCAATATTGATCTTTTATGGTTTAAATTAGCTCTATTTGTTCTAAATAAGGCTAGGGTCAGACGAAAGCATTTTTCCCCGCAAACGTGAAAAAGTGCGTCCGAACGCATTGACGTATTTTTTCACGGAATGCGCAAAAACGGTCAGACGACGCGCATTTTCGGGCGTGATTTTGTACGGATCGTCAATAAAACTCTTTTTGCGTCTGCACGTTATGTAGGCTGGACATTAGCAGTGTCTGACATCTCCAAATCACGCAAACAAGCCGCTATGCCGCAGCTGCGCACTCAGTACGTCAGTACTAGCGGTTCAGCGTTCTCAAAAAAATGCGTTAAAATTCCACTTGCGTTGCACGGCCGGACTTTTGTGCAGCCGTACATCGTATATTGGCCGTCATTGCCCGTCATCTGCTGCTAGTGCGGCCGTAATTATGTGCGCCAGAACGCACGTTAAAAGTGCGCTGCTCTGACCCCAGCCTTAAGAGAAGTCTATACATCCTATTCTCATGCTTTTTTTCTTTATTTGTATATTTACTGGGTTATACAGAGAAAGGTGGGAATCAGGAGAATTGGCAGGAGAAGAGAACAATAGAGACCAAATAGACGATTTTGGAAAGTGAAATAAATGGAAGAATTTTTCTGGTTCGGCTATTTTGACCTAGAATTTTCACTTCTCCAGTCATTCTCCTGAGTTTCACCTTTCTTTGAACAGACCTGTTTATTTTGATACATCCTTTTATATAAAAGTAGAATCCTTACTTAGCTCATAGTTTAGTGCTAAAAGTAGTAAAACCAAGACCCAAAGAGCGATGACTAACTGTCCTGGAGGCTGAAGGGGAAAATGTTTTGTGATACGGCCAATAAGTATGTCCTGCAGTTGTTGTAAAAATAAACAACTATGTTTTGTTTTGTTTTTTTATATGATTACTATTCTGGACCAAAATCCATCTTTCCTTTTTTCTTTTTCCCTTTACCACAATATCCCCCTATGTTTGTGTTTGGTATGTTTGTAAACTATAGAATAGCTGAAAAAGAATGCAAAACAACAATAAATCTTGAAAATCTAACAAATGTTCTCAGAAACGGGTTGGTGTAAATAAGGTACGTTGGTAAATTTTCCCATAAATGCCTACCTGACAGATGGTTAACCACCTTTACCACTTTAAAAAAAAACAAAAAACACTGACAGTAATGAATGTTTTTATTTTTTTTAAATATTTTTAATTAAATATGTAGTAAGTAATATATGGAAATATTCACGATTTATTTCATACTTTAATATCCTATTTGACACACAGATATCACCATCTGCTGGTCAAATGGAGTTACTACAGTTCTGAGTTCCGAGCATAATCAGCTGGGGAAAAGTCCAATAGAGATATTCTCCAGCTGATTTTTAAACGGTTAGCACCCTGGGCATGATGCTTGAGGTGCTAATACTCTGAGGGCATATTCTGGAGCACAAATGTAAACAAATTTCATTTGCAGTGATCGTGTTGCTATGATCTTGTGCTGCTGTGTCAGCTATTGCTGATCATGTATATACAATTATTATTATCCTTCTTTTATATAGCGCCACATATTCCGCAGCGCTTTACAAGATCAGTGTACAAGGGGTTGATACATTATAATACCACACATGGATGATACGGCCTGATTCAGGGGACCCTGTTCCCAAGAGAACTTACAATCTTTGAGAAGTACAAGTATTTTGTGAGGTAGGAGCATCCATATTGTAAGGCTCGGGTCAGACGAGCGCACTGATCACGTCCGTGTTGCCGCACATTTTAACATCTGTGGTAGCATACAATTATGATCAATAGAGACCACACACGAAGTACGTCTGCACAGAAGTGCGGACGCACAACGGACACGGCAAACGGACGCAAGTTAGGCAAGAACGTAAATCCGCTAGAACGGACGCACAAAGTGCGCTGCGTCCGCAACGTCCGCATAGCTTTGTGTGTGAGTGATGGAACGAAGTCAGACAGACTGCATTTTTGACGTCCAGCATTTTTGAGGACAAAATGTTTTTCATATTAATTTATTTTCCCTTCTACATCAGTCAAAAAAATGTCAGTCACAAAAATGGACTGTGTGGCCCCTACCTTGTCGTCAGTCAGAAAGTATGTCCGATGTGCACGGATGTACAGTCCGCACAGAATGCGCTCGTCTGACCCTAGCCTTAGGCTAGGGTCAGACTAACGCATTTTTCACGTTGTCCGTGAAAAAGTGCGTTCGAACGAATGGACGTATTTTTTCACGGAATACGCAATAGCGGTCATACGATGCGCAGTTCCATCCGTGATTTTGTACGGATCATCAATAAAACACTTTTTGCGTCTGGACGTTATGTTGGCCGGACATTAGCAGCGTCTGACGTCTCCTAATCACGCACACACGCCGCTAGCGGACGCAGCGCACTCTGTACGTCAGTACTAGTGGTTTCACGTTCTCGAAAAAATGCGTTTGTTTGCCGCTTGCGTTGCGCGGCCGCACTTTTGTGCGACCGTACTTCGTATATTGGCCGTCATTGCCCGGCATCTGCTGCTAGCACGGCCGTGATTAAGTGCGGCTGCACGCGCGTTCGCACTGCCTCAGTCTGACCCTAGCCTTAGTTGTCTTGCCCAAGGACACTCGTTGGTGGCGTCTTCTGAGTAGGATCTAGTCTGCTTTCCATGATGTAGAGCAGCGGTGGTTAGGTTGAACCTTCTTTCCATAAAGTCGAGACTTGCTTCTCCACAGTTGTATTGGAGGAATGTGCTGAACGGGATTTTGACTTGCTTCTCCACGGTCGAAGAGTAGAGACATTACCACTGAACTCCACAGCCAATATTGGCCCCTATTACACTCTTCGTTTTGCGCACTCAAAAAAACGTTAGCACGCGCAAATTAACGCAGTATTACGATCCGAGCACATTTTTTCAACTTTTTTCGAGCTCAAATCCGACGCGCAAAGCCGGGCGCAAATGACTGTTGCGTGCGGGAATCGGTCGGTCAGCAGACTGTTTTTTCACGGGATTCAGCCAATCAAAATTAAGAACCACCATTTGCTAGGTTTCGGTTGTTGCGATTGTCAAAGTCAATCTGCGTATATGTGCTACAACAAAAAAAAAATTAAACAATTTACTAATTTTATTGTTTGGGTATGTGTAGAATGTGTAACTGTACTGTGTTGTATTTTTTTTTGTGCAGGTTCATTTCATTTCGGCCAGAACGTTGTAGAATGAAAAATTCTAGGTCAAAATAGCCGATTTGGAAAGTGAGATGAAAGGGAGAATTTTTCTGGTTTGGCTATTTTGACCTAGAATTTTTCATTCTCCAGTTATTCTCCTGCTTTTCACGCTCTCTGAATAACCCTGTATGTGTAGAGGTGCTCTGGCCAGGATTCAAGCCTGTGTCTCCATGGTTATAGAGCAGTGATGTTACCTCTACTCAATTCAGCCAGTACAATCATAGTAGTGAAGGGATTAAGAAAACATCTCTGGCCACTCCTCCTGCAACATTCCTTGAAAATCTGTAAGAAGTGAGCGGGATTAGGATACAATAAATCAGCAGTATGAAAAAAAATTAAGAAAAAGGTATCTCATGATAGCCTATAAAAGGAAAGTGTAATTTATCAGAACATGTAACATCGTAATATGATACATACACAGAGCTCAATGTTATATCTTTAACTAGTGCCAAACGAAACAGCTTTCTTTTACTACAAATGATGCAGTGAAATTGTAGATAAGCTTAGTGCAATGTGCATTCATCATTTTGTTTAATCGTTCATATAAGATAATAATGAAAACGCATGCATTTTTTTTATTGTAAGTTACCCTGCAGACTCAGCGGCTGAATATTTTATATGGTTGTGTTTATTGCTGAATTCCAGGAACTTCAAAATGCTATGCATATTTTTTTAGGAAGCTCCTGCTGTTTTATTTGGGAATTTGAGCTTTATCTTTCCGACAGGGGTTGCTAAGTTATTCAAATAAGCCAGTCTCCCAGCAAACGTGTAACAAAATATAAGATGTTTGGAATGTGCATATTTTGTACTTTGCGAATGCATGCCACCGTGATTTTTGTCGCAGATGGAGGCTTTGTGTATGTTTCAATTGATAATCTTAGGAAATGACTTCACACACGTGCGCACCACTCAATCACGGAGCCGGGCACAAATATCAAAGGAACTTATCACAATCATAAAAAAATTATATATCAAAGAAAGAAAAGAATATTGAAGAAAGAAACAATAAAAGCAATGTAGTCAAACTCTCTACAAGTGGTGTAAAGTAACTTTTATATAACAACTCCATTCAGCAGGTGATCTCCACCTGTCATTGGTTTACATGCGCATGGCCAACTCTCGTCTCCAAGACTTCAAGGGCAGCACCAGTCTTGTGGAATGACTTGCCTCGCCCTGACCTTCGGGCCTTCAAAACCCATCTCTTCAGATTAGCGTAACACATTACTGATGCAACTCAACCCTCTGCTCACCTACTCACACTTCATTGAAGCTGCTTCTATGACCCCACCATTCTCCAACCACTAGCACTAATGATCCTGCCATCTAGTGCAATTCATCTTGTCTTCCTCAATCCCAATCCCTCTAGACTGTAAGCTCCTATGATCAGGGCCCTCTACACCTCTTGTTTCCATCTTATGTCCGTTTATATGTAATTCGTTCCCATTGGTTATTGTAAAGCGCTGCAGAAACTGTTATACCCAACATGGAGAACGCATTTTTTTTAGCTTTTTGATAAGTGAGGTATCTCTGTCTTGACGCACAAGGCAAAATTTTAGTGAGTCTTAAAAGCTGGTGTCAAATGATTCTGCAAATGCACCCACTAAAACCCTCCACCATTAAATCTCAAAGTCACCTCTTATCCCACAGCGGGAAGGATGGCCTGATCCGCCACTTGTTATGGCCATGAGCAGAGTGAGACTGGGAACAAATAGTTCCCAGTCTCCCTCTGCAATGGCTCTACGCGATCTAGCAAGAGTGAGATCGTGCAAACCTCACAGCCTGGATGTGCAACTCTTCACAGGTGAAACTCTAGGTGGCGCAGAAGCACTACAGTGAGTATCTCTGCGGTTAGCGCTGTGTTCTGGGGCGAGGAGCTCAGCTAGGTCCATCCCCGGAAAAACATGTTAACATGGGGATACTACAGGAAAATATGTAGGCACAGATTTTCCCCTTTAGCGTCCTCATGTTAGCAAGAACTTTGTGACAGGGCCACAATGTGTCTCTCAGAATGTTTACAAACACACATAAAAAGAAAAAAGTACCATGACACTTGAGCCTAATAGTGTGTTAAATAACAAGTATCCTTGGAATTCAGCTTTTCGGTTAACAAGCTAGTATCCATTGCCTTCATATTGCAGTATTGATCTGAGGATAGAAATATATAATGATTATCTTAAGGTTATTGCCTGAGGACTACAGTTACAGGTATTTATAAAGTGCTAATAATCCCCTAGCGATGTACAACAGGTGACACAGAACAACAAATATACATACAAGTTACATAGAACAGTAAAAGAGCAGACCCTGCTCAAGAGCTTACAATCTAAGAGGAGAGGGTACACACTAGGCGAGTTAAATAGCTGAGTATGTGAAGTAGTGGGGTGCATGTGGGCAAGATGGAGCAAGAAATGAACAGTGGGGGATTATGGAGTGAACTGATAGACTTCTCTAAAGTAATGTGTTTTCAGAGACTTCTTGAAAGACTGGAGAGACGGGGAGAGTCTAATGTTGCAGGGGAGGGAGTTCTCTAAAAATGGGGCAGCTAGGTAGAAGTCCTGAAGGTGAGAGAAGGGGGTGAGGGACGGGTAGATAGCGGTTACATTTATACTAGGGTTGGATCTAGCCCTGGGTTTGTGCACGCTCTAAGGCTGGCGTCAGACGAGCGCAGTGTTAACGTCCATGCACTTTAGTACGTCCGTGGTAGCAGACAATCATGACCAATGAAAGCTCACACATGAACTACGTCCGCACGGAAGTGCGGACGCACTACGGACGCGGTAAACAGACGTAGGTTAGCAAGAACGTCGAACCGCTAGGACGGACATGCGGAGTGCGCCACGTCTGCATAGCTTTGTGTGTGAGTGATGGAACGTGATCAGACGGACTCCATTTATACATCCAGCATTTTTGACGGACAAAATGTTTTTTCATTTTAATTTATTTTCCCTCCTACATCCGTCAAAAATAACGTCAGTCACAAAAACGGACTGTGTGACCACCACTGCGTCTTCCGTCAAGTGCGTCCGTACTGCACGGGTGCACAGTCCGTGGAAAACGCGCTCGTCTGACCCTAGCCTTTGGGCTTCTCAATCATTTTCTGATAGAATATGATCAGTAAGAGGACTGTATTGTATTCTAATAGCAATATTGTATTTAACAAGTACCTTTCATATCAACATTTCCTATAATATAGCATTAGGGCATTGTATCATACTGAAGTGTTCCCTATTGATTTCAGAAATATCCTTTGTTGTGCAAATGAAAAAAGATTTTGAAACAGGTCTTCTTCATATCAAGGCTGTTCATCTCGACTATCAAGAGATTCTTTGTGATTTTCAATATGTAAAGCAGAGCAGCTTTGTACTAAAATATAAACAAAATCATTATCTGTAATCATCAAACCATGATTCATACTAAATATTTATACCATGTAATCGTCAGTAATTCTTGGTGTTAGAAGTATGTCATTGATTGCAATTTATTTGATATATATAATTACAATATGATATACTATAAATATATATTAATACACAGAACTGGGTGAGGCTGTACTCAAACCTTTTCATGTATTTAATATAAGGGTGAATACAACATACAATTTACTCTGTATATGTGTATATATATATATTTTGTTACTTTTGTTTTTAAACATGCTGCTTATTGATTGCTGTAACCTTGAAAATGGCTCCAGAGTGAGCCAAAACGTCCTATTCGTGTGCAGCCAACTTGGTTATTTTTCTATTTTTTTTTTATTATTTTTTTGCTACAGAAAATTTATTTATTTTTTATTTATATAGGATTTTACCAGAAAGGATACATTGAAAATGATGGAAGAAAGTGGTCATTGATATGAAGTGCTCTTTTCTGGTATTTCGTATTAAATTTCTTAGATACACCCACTGTTGTTGCTAGTTTAGGTTGAGTGCAACCTTCCTGCTACAGTATATGTACTGTATACAGTTGTGTTCAAAATTATTCAACCCCCACTGAAATTGAGTGTTTTGGCCAGTTTGACATTGATTTTGATCATTCAGTCATCTTGCTTACAATTAAATCAAAGAGGCACGTGTAGGTCAGACAAATATAACATAACATTTATAATGAACCACAAATGTCTTTTCTGTGCTCACATCATTATCAGTTTTATTCAACCCCCAAGTGACATTCAATCTTAGTACAACATTCTTTTACAGTTATAACAGCTTTTAAACGTGAAGCATAGCTTGACACAAGTGTCTTGCAGCGATCTACGGGTATCTTTGCCCATTCGTCATGGGCAAAAGCCTCCAGTTCAATCACATTCTTAGGCTTGCGCACTGCAACTGCTTTCTTTAAGTCCCACCAGAGGTTCTCAATCGGATTTAAGGTGACTGCGATGGCCACTCCAAAATGTTCCAGTCTTTAATCTGCAACCATGCTCTAATGGACTTGGAGGTATGCTTGGGATCATTGTCCTGTTGAAAGGTCCAACGTCTCCCAAGCCTCAGGTTTGTGACGGACTGCATCACATTGTCATCCAATATCTCCTGGTACTGAAGAGAATTCATGGTACCTTGCACACGCTGAAGCTTCCCTGTACCTGCAGAAGCAAAACAGCCCCAAAGCATGATTGATCCATGGGCCCAAACCATTCTAATTTTGTTTCATCAGTCCACAGAACACTATCCCAAAACTTCTGTGGTTTGTCCACATGACTTTTGGCATACTGCAATCGACTCTTCTTATTCTTTGGAGACAGCAAGGGGGTGCGCCTGGGAGTTCTGGCATGGAGGCCTTCATTACTCAGTGTGCGCCGTATTGTCTGAGCTGAAACTTCAGTACCCACATCTGACAAATCTCTTCTCAGTTCCTCAGCAGTCACACGGGGACGTTTCTCCACTCTACGCTTCAGGTAGCGCACAGCAGTCAAAGTCAGCATCTTCTTTCTGCCATGACCAGGTAGAGTTTCAACAGTGCCCTTTGCCTTGAATTTGCGAATGATGCTTCCTATGGTCTCTCTTGGTATTTTTAACATCTTTGCAATCTTCTTATAGCCATTGCCCTTCCTGTGAAGAGTAATCACCTCTTCTCTTGTCTTCCTGGACCATTCTCTTGACTTCACCATGTTTGTAACCACACCAGTAAATGTCTAGAAGGAGCTGAGTATCACAGTCATTTTAAAGCTGCCTAATTGGTGCTTATTATGCTTTATTGCTGCTCCGTGACATCCACAGGTGTTTTCAATACCTGATTGAAAACACTTGAATGAACCTCTGTTCTTCAGAGTGGTAGTCTTTAAGGGGTTGAATAATTGTGTCAATGAAGAATTCACAAAAGAAACATTTACTACTGTATTACAAAACCAATTGATGTCATTTTAGTTGCATATGGTTCTTTAAAAAGTCCTTGTAGGATTTCATTCTGAATACAATTACACATGTACACTAAATTCCCTAAAACCCTTTACAGCATTGGGGGTTGAATAATTTTGAACACAACTGTATATATATTAGAATTAAAAAAACACCCTGTGGCTGTAGCTGTGGAGATATATATATATATGTTACGGTTAAGGCTGGGGTCAGACTAATGCATTTTTATTGTGCGTTTAGGCGCACTTAATCACGGCCGCGGTAGCAGCAAATGACGGGCAATATACGAAGTACGGCCACACGAAAGTCCGGCCGCGCAACGTAAGTGGAAAATGAACGCATTTTTTCGAGAACGCAGAACCGCTAGTACTGACGTACAGAGTGCGCTGCGACGGCATAGCGGCATGTGTGCGTGATTAGGAGATGTCAGATGCTAATGTCCAGCCTACATAACGTCCAGATGCAAAAAGTGTTTTATTGACGATCCGTAAAAAATCACGCATGAAATTGCGCGTCGTCTGACTGTTTTCGTGCATTCCGTGAAAAAATACATCAATGCGTTCGGACACACTTTTTGACGGTTGCTGCCAATAATGCGTTCGTTTGACCCTAGCCTAAAGCCCGAAGTGCGGTTAATCCTAGGATTACCCGGGTAATCCTGACATTACCCAAAACCGCTGGGTAAAGCTGCAAAAAAATGAAAATTTCGGACTTTACCCGGGTAATTTTAGGAATAACCAACTACCCTTGGGTAACAGTCTGGAAGAGCTGAAAAAGTCGCACTTTACCCGGATAATGTGCAAGTCTGAAGCTTCACCCGGGTAATCTGAAGAGCATCCAACCCCGCTTGGGTAACAGTGAATTTTGCTATTATCTATGGATATTATCAATGAAAATGGCAAAAGACAAACATTAAAATGTATCAAGGATATAATGAATATACAGAGTAACAGGATATGTTTCTTCTATGAATGTAAAAGAGTTATATGAGCTTTGTTATGTGTCATGTGCTTATATATCATTTATAAAACATAATAACCATCAGGTTACTCTTTATATAATATCTTTATCTTCATAAATAAATTTTCAGACAATTAATGCACAGAGTTACATGACAGTTATTTAGTATGTTATATGACTGTGGATACAATTTGATTAAAAATAATAAAAAAAAACATAATTTTGTTATCAGTCAGATAAATTTGCAGCTTTACCCGGGTAATCCTCGGAATTCAGTCAACTGTAACCTGCTGAAAACCCAAGAAAAGCGCAGTAACCAGAGGTGTTTGGATACTTTGCAGATTACCCGGATAATGTACGATGTTTCGTTGCACATCACACTTTATCCAGCAACACTAGGGTAATGTGCGAATTACCCGGTTTAAACAGAGCAGAAAAGCAGAGAACCCAGAGGCCTCTGGATACTTTGCAGATTACCCGGGTAAAGTCCAAAATTTCATTTCACTTCGGACTTTTGCTAATGACGCCTGGGTAATGTCAGGATTAACCGCACTTCGGGCTTTACCCGTAACATATGCATAATGATGGAGATTTAGTCACAAATTGTGTGACGACAAGATGTTCAAGTCCACCACATTGTCAATGTACGGGAAGAGTTTTTTTTTATGATTCAAATTTTTTTATTTTCACAGATGACATGGGGGTACAAAAAGGAAAGGCATACATAAAAGGGGAAAAGGCACAGGTACAGTAAACCACAAACCACCAATTTCAATATACCGGGGGGGGGGACAGCGACAGGGGAAAAGTGTTTTTTAAAAACTTTTATGGTATATTTAACCCCTTCACTGCTGAGCCATTTCACCCCTGTGTGCTAAGCTCATTTTTACCGCTTTTGCTCATCATGTTTAAACGCGATTTAAAGTCACGTTTTATAACACAACCCAGATATATAATATATTTTGTTCTTTCCGGCAGACTCGGCAGATTCATAATATATCATTATTATTTGTATGTGTCATGTCCTGCCTGAATATTGTAACAAAAAATGCAATAAAATTAGAATTTTCAATCATCTACGGTGTGTAAAGTGGTTTTTTTTTCACATTTTATCATCCAAGCCCTTGCGTTTATATTTTCTATGGGTTGTGCGTGTTAAAATAAATTAGAAATGGGGACTCGTTACTTTTTTTTGGGGGGAAATTACAATTTTTTAGCAAACACCCCCCCCCCCATAGAAAAAGATTGTTAGTGCAGCATCATTGTTCACATTATAATTGAAATGGGAACAATATTGCATTAATAAACAACACAAAAAAAAAGCTTTAATTTTTTTTATTACTTTGAATATGGTGATGATTGGTATCATTGGAAAGGCAATAACCCATCTAGCTGCCTCCGTTCGGGAGATATGGGGGTTCAAATGAACCCACTATCTCCACCACGGGATTTACTAAGGAAATCCCCAGGCAGCTAGGGGTTCCCCGGCTAACTGCCATCATCCTGCCATGCACGATGACGTCAGGTGATGAGGGGGGACCCGGAGGTGGAGCTGCCATCCAAGATGGCAGCCCCCACCGGAGCTAGGCTGCAATCCGGCACTGAATGGCGCCGGATCGCGGCCCAGTGCCTCAGGGGTTAAAGTCAGGCACTGCTTAAAAGGGGAGACTCCTACGCTATGACATCATTTACGTCCGGAGGGCTTTTAAAAGTGGCTTCTGACTTCAAGGAAGTCAAAACGCCACAGGACCCCGGAGGAGAGAGGTGAGTATCCCTCCCTGGGCTCCCAGTAGTAGATGACGTGTGGGGAATGTCCTCCGCATACAGCGGGAGCCTATGAGGACGTTCCCCACACTTCCTCTGCAGGGAAATCTCAATGTATCCTTCCTGGTAAAATACTTTCTCAAAAAAAAATATTCGCCACAAAATTTGTTTGAAACATAGGTTCTTATCTGCCGACATTTTTCTTTCGGCCCATCTAGTCTGCCCAATTACATGGATACTTTACCTGGATTTATCTTTTGTTTAGGATAGCCTTATGCCTATCCCATGCCTGCTTAAATTCAATTACTGTTTTGGCCTCTACCACTTCAACTGGAAGGCTGTTCCATGTATCCACCACCCTCTCAGTAAAATAATGCTTCCTGATGTTACTTTTAAACCTTTGCCCCTCTAATCTAAGACTATGTCCTCTTGTTTTGCTGTTTTGTTTCCTTTTAAATATACTCCCTTCCTCTAACTTGTGGATTCCCTTTACGTATTTAAATGTTTCTATCATATCTCGTCTTTCTTCCAAGCTGTACATGTTAAGATCATTAAGCCTTTCCTGGTAACTTTTCTCCTTCAAGCCGTACACCATTTTAGTAGCCCTTCTCTGAACTCTCTCTAAAATGTCTATATCCTTCTGGAGATACGGTCTCCAGTACTGCACACAGTACTCCAAGTGAGGTCTCACCAGTGTTCTGTACAGTGGCTTGAATGTGACGGGATGGAAGTCCGCCTGCGGTCCTGCTCTATCTGACCGCCCCTCCTTTGATGGCGTCCAGCCCGACTACCGAGTGGCACGGCACTCAGCGTCTCGAGCGGCCTGGAGGATGAAATGGCGTTGGTCCGGCGTCTGGAGAGATGGTGCGGTGTTGCCTTCGGGATCCCGTTCCTGAGTTGAGTGGTGATGCAGGAGACCGCTGAGTGTCTCCTGCAATAGTGATTGTAGCTCTGAAATGAAGACACCAGACGTGGCTGTATGCTTTAAAACAGTGAACTGAATTTTATGATTTTTCAACAGGGTCATTTATACAACTTCACACAAACAGATTACCAACTCCCCCACCCACACAACCAGCACTGATTGGCTCCTTTCCCAGCCTCCTGTTCCCTATCAGGTCCCTTTCAGCCTTCCCATTGTCCAGGGATTAGGCAGATGAGGTCTTGGAAAAGCCTCCAATCAGCTGGCTTGCTGTATCCTCTATCTTGCCCTTTCAGGCTCCCCCATTGTCCAGGGGATTAGGCAGATGAGGTCTTGGAAAAGCCTCCAATCCTCTGGCCCGCTGCATCCTCCATCTTGGGGCATGAGATCCTTTGTTCTGTGAAACCATGCTGGGATGAGCAAAATGGCGACGGGGAAAAACACATACAAACGGTTTCTTTCATACTTTTACAGTCACATCATACAGGGTACATTTTCATTACATTACACCAATAAAACCACATCTAGCAATAAAATAAGAGGTCCATAGGCTCACACGCAAAACCAAAACGAAAACAGGAAAAATGGTCTTTAAAAAGGGTTCAGTCTTTAGTCCTGTGGCTCGCTGAAAAGAGCTCTCATGTCCGTTCCGTGACAATGAGCACTTCCCTTTTCCTACTGCTAATACCTCTCCCTACACAACCAAGCATTCTGCTAGCATTTCCTGCTGCTCTATTACATTGACTACTTACCCTTAGATCCTCTGAAATAATAGCCCCTAAATCCCTTTCCTCAGATGTTGAGGTTAGGACTGTATCAAATATTCTATATTCAGCCCTTGGGTTTTTACGTCCCAGGTGCATTATCTTGCACTTATCCACATTAAAACTCAATTGCCACAACTCCGACCATTTTTTTAGTTTACCTAAATCATTTGTCATTTGGCTGATCCCTCCAGGAACGTCAACCCTGTTGCAAATCTTTGTGTCATCAGCAAAAAGACATACTTTTCCATTAATACCTTCTGCAATATCACTAATAAAAATATTAAAGAGAATGGGTCCAAGTACTGACCCCTGAGGTACCCCACTGGTAACAAGTTAGCATTTACAAAACACGTAGGGGGTTATTCACTAAACTCCAGTGTTTGCTGGTGTTGCAAATACTGGTGAAAAATTGTTGATATTGCAGGGCTGACCACAAAATTAATATCCAAACTGCAACAGGCATAGCTTTTACTGTAAAACGTCTCCTGATGCTGGTTGGATCTTAGTTTTGCAAAATGCTGGCATGAGTATTTGCAACACCATCTAACAACAGTGCTTAATGACTAACCCCTATAGTGTCATATTGTATCATATATTTCAATAGAGAATTCAGTAAGACTTAGAAATCTGCCTATCACTGCGATAAATTGGACGTTTTGCTGCGTCTTTTTGTACCTAGCAAAAAAAAGAACATCCTAACGCATAAAGCTTAGGACCCAACTACCTCCTCATCGATAAAAAAAAACACTAAAAATATATAAAAACGAAAACTAGTACACTGCATAACGCGTTTCGCTCAACAGAGCTTCCTCAGCTGCATAATCTTTAATTTTCAGTGGGGTTTTTTTGCACTTTTTAGCTTTATATTATTTTTAGAACAATCCTAGTTAATAAAGAATTATTTTTACAAAAGAAAAAGTGCGCTGGGTTCTGCTAATATAGAAACATAGAAAATGTCGTCAGATAAGAACCTTTCAGCCCATCTAGTCTGCCCAATTACATGGATACTTTACCTGGATTTATCTTTTGGTTAGGATAGCCTTATGCCTATGGACAAAAGTGCTTGCTACCAGGAACCCATGAGGAGGTGGGTCCACCAGCAAAAGATACAGGGAGGCACATTAAGAGCCAGAGAGGCTCGTGAGAATGTATATGTTATATGTTTTAAATTTTAACTGTATTGCTCTAGGGGGAATTTTCCCCTTGTGTTTGGTTTTTACCTCCACATATACCCATTTGGAGGGAGGCTGTGGCTCCGCAAGGAATTACACACTGTAAGGGTTGTGTGGGCACCATAAGAGTGAAATAAAGCCCACGGGCGCTGTAAGCAGGGCCGGTGTTAGGCTCAAAAGGATGTGAGTTGAAATCTAGATGTGTAGCTATTTTACAATTATTTGGAATTGCTACACTATGTGTGATTTTATTTTCACTTTTTTGTATATGCTTTGTATATGTACAAAGGTTTTTTCAACAGTATTGGCATTTCGAGTAGCTTGTATATTTAAGTGGAATTGAAGTCACCAGCAACCCGAGTTAGGGGTTTGCACTGTATCTTTTCTTGGTTTTTATACTAGATTCATACACGTCTATGCATGAAATGATGTGAAGAGGAACGCACTTGTTTGGTCTAGACGTGTGACACTTTTTTGACTATTGCGTTACACTGGTCGTTTTGTGACTTCTTTTCCTGCTGTCCACATTAGGTATGGTGACTCTGGTCCACTGGGACCTCAGCTGTTTAGTAATATATATATGATCTGTAATATATCTTCACTATGTTCCTGTGAGGAAATGTAGTGCTCCACTATACCATTGTGACATTGCTTACTGATAGATGGAAACTACAGACAGAAAGCAGGAAAATATAGGCGCCATATTCAACAGAGGGCTGCGTTGCCTTATGATACATATTCAACTACTTTTAGTATTAAAAAATACAAACATTTCCACGCTATATGTATGTAATTTTTTTTTTGCATGAATTTTTTTTTATTATGTTTGTCAAAATACAATACAAGAACGAACAATACAAAACATTAAAAAAAAACAGCTCCAGTGCAGCATTCGATAGTGAGAATAAGTCGTACTAAACATTAAATGCACCCCAAATGTTGATCTCCAAATGTGGCAATTCCCTCCCAGTCCCACATATGTATATGTGTATATGCATGTATTTAAGAGATCCTCAATTAAATTTTTTAATTGTCTAATTGTTTTATTGTGCTTGCGCAGACCCATCATATACCGTATTTTTCGCACTATAAGACGCATCTCAGCATAAGACACACCTAGGTTTTAGTGGAGGAAAAGAAAAAAAATATTCTGAACCAAATGCTGTACTAAAATATTAATGGCAGAGTAGGTGTCGTCAAGTGCAGCTTGGCGGTGATCACTGGTTTGTACGTTTCAGCCTCAGCTCAGCTAATCACACAATGAAACATCAAACAGGACCGATCAGTGAGCACAGCGAGTTGTCAATATTCGCTCCATAAGACATACAGACATTTCCCCCCATTTTTTTGGTGGGGGGGGTGCGTCTTATTGAGCGAAAAATACATTTATACAGACGATCACACCTCGTAATAAGATTGGAAAATAAACATACGTCTTTAGAAGCATGTTGAGATGTGGTTTTCCATTATACACAGGCGGTACAAATACTAGGGCAACATAAAACCTTGGTACTTTGCCACTTATTAGCACCGTTCACTGAGGAGCTAACAATCTACATGGGTTATGTCAATCCAGTAGATATCTTTATGGAATATGAGCAATGCTCGGATTAATTTCATGCTGTTCATATCTCTAAATATAAAAGTGTGTGCATAAACCATGATGCTGTCATCAGTATTTTGTAGAAAGGGTAACCTGTTCCATCTGGCATGTGGGGAAGAACAGTTGCTCATAAAGAACTCCGTGATACATAACTGGCTATCAGGAAGTGAAAATTCCTCAATGATCCGTATGTTTTACGCTTCCCTCTATCAGCTGCCACTGGACCAAATGCCAAAAAAACATTTTAAATAGTTTTTAGCCACAAACATGTCATTTGTAAGCTACGGGGATGAACGAGATTGCTCATTGATCCTGAAAATTCCACAAGAAATTGCCACACAAACATTGCTTACTCCGATGACAGAGTGATTGTAAATACAGAAATCACTCTTCCGTCCAGACGCACACTGCAATGTTTTCCCCTAGGATGGTTAATATTGCAGCATCACAATAACACTGAGCTTGGGAAAGATTTCATACCATTGGTACTCACTTTTATTAGATGCTTGTGTAATGTCTGATCTTTGAAAAGACATTTCCTCACGCAGATAACGGTAAAATCCACAGATCTTAAAAAAAACAAGTGAATCCTAATTATGTTAATTAACCCAGCCTACTTAATTAGTGTAGGTATGTCTTAATTTTTCTAAAACGTGATTAGAAAACACAAAGTTCAGGTCAGAATATCGTTACGTGCACACCTTCTAGTTCAATATAAAACCAAAAGATTCTAGGAAGCAATCACAGATAAACACAGAGTGATTCAATGTAACAGAAAACAGGTAATGTTGTATTTCAGAAGAGGGAGAGAAAAGGAAAAAAAATTGAGGGTATTAAGTAGACCTGTCATTTCATCTCCGTTGGAAAAAAAATGGCAGGAGGCTTTGTATTGGCATAACGTTAGGACTCACCTTAAGCCCTTTACTACAATGTGCTTTTCCATAAAACCACTGCCAGGGCCCAGTGTATTTATGGTATACCACTTTCCACTGTAGACAGTATAAAAATGTATGTATACCCTTCATACATACATTTTAGAGACGGTAAGCTTATATGACAAGCAGGCGGCTCCCCCTGCTGGGCATGTATAATAATAAGGCTGGTGGTTTGTCCTTATGTGGAAGAAAAACATAACTTCAAGCTGTTCGAACAATTTCAACTCCTCGGTAAACAAATCCAAGGTGCTGAAAATTTGGGGGCACATTCTGCAGCTTATTTGCAAATGAATTTAATTTGTAGAAAAAAAATCCTTTGCATTGCCTCAGAATATGACTCGATCGAGTATGCTCAATGTTGGGCTCCTGTATGAACTTTTAAAGATCATGTATTTTTGATCATGGTATCGAAGGGGTTAAGAGGTCTGCCTTGACGCTAGCAGGTGGGCTTAAGACTGCAAGCCTTTTTCTTTTAACTACAGACAATTGAACCCGTTCCAATTGACATACCATAAGAATATTAGACGTGAGTGATCTGAATGTACCAATCATGTGTCAGAGAACAACTGTTCAAGTGGTTCTGGCCTTTGAGGATCAGAAGTTATCTTCAGTACATGCTTTAGTATTGATGGTTCTCTTTAAATAGTTGCACATTTAGCAAATCCTAAGAATCTATGTAGAAGCCAGAGACCTTTAGATTTTGGCGATAGAAAAATGAATCACAGCTTATTGGGTATCAAAACTCTGGACAGTCATGTGATATAAATAAAATAACAAAGTTAGTGTGAGCATTTAGCGATGCATTTGTCTACCAAGAAAAGCTCTTCCACAGTGCTCTTTCGTAGTTTGGATTATAGAAACTTAGATCAATATTCTAAGCAAAATGATCTTTCCCATATCTAAAACGTATGGGTCTAACTATGAACCCCTGCTGAATAAACACTATTTTTTGTTGTTATTTAGAGAGGTAAAACTCACCTAAAATCCAGCATCGCAGAATACTTCCAGCTTTACCAACCTTCAGACTGGATCTAGTTGCAGTAAACACCTGAATTCCACAAACTTCCCAACTGGTGCTCACCAATTGCCATGCCAGCCAATCAGATACCTCTCACTACAGAAACCTTGAGAGGGATCACCTGGCTGGTTGAATACTCTCAATTAGTTACAAAAAGAAAATTCACAACAACAACAGACATAAGCAAGAATGGGAACAACAGTTGCAGTCAATGAATTAAATAGCCCTTCTCATGTCCTCCTGCCCACTCGATCCCCTCGATGCCTCTTCCTTGGCTCACATTTTCAACCTCTCCCTCTCCTCTGGCGTCTTCAGCTCTGCATTTAAGCATGGTCTGATCACCCCCATTCTGAAGTATCCGTCTCTCGATCCTACCTCCCTATCTAACTAGTGTTCCATCTCTTTGTTCCCCCTTGCCTCCAAAATCTGAGAACGCCTGATCTATACCCAGCTCTCCAGTTTTCTCACTGCTATCTCTCTACTTGATCCCTACCAATCCAGCTTTCACTCTGTCATGTGAACCCTGCATGGAGTGCGGGTGTGAGCCCAATGTGCCGTGAGCCATAATGAAGTATGCAGGTTGTGGGGTCAAACAAGATGTTTATTTATAATAAACATAAAACAGCAGAAGTAAATAAATAGGTAGGCTGAGAATGATGAGGGAAGCAAAGAGCAGAATGAAAAGGAGAAAGGATTAAACAGGAAGAAAATAGGAGACATAGGAGGAAACTGAATAAGGAATAACTACTGATAAACAGAAATGAAAACAGAGAAAACTAAACTAAAGTCTGAGGCAAGGAATACAGATAAGGGGCTAGACAAATAATCGTGGTCAGGTTTCAGGCCGAGGACGAGGTACCGGGATATCAGAATACTCCAATGTCCATAGCCAGGGGTAATACACGAAAAGTCCAGATAGAGGGAAGAATGGGAAGCAATGGATGGAGTTTACCAGTGAGGCAGAAGGAGTCCAGAAGGGTAGCGGATCTGATGGGAACTCGAGGGGTATGCAGAAGGTAGTCCAGCAGATAGGGATCCAAGGAGCAAGTTGGACAAAGGTCTGTAAGGTTCAAGGTTCTAACTTCAAATGAGGAAGTCCAGATCAGAGGGTGTGACCTCCTTATAAGGAGGCCCCATTAACAGAGATTTGGTGAACCTGTAGTCTCAGGGTGTGTACAGGTTACAGGCAAGTCTATAGGAACCTGTGTAAAGAATGGTTTAAAGGGGCTGCCAGGCTTTAGGATATGTGATCCCTGACAGTACCCCAGGTGGACCATGACACACTCCCAACAATCTACTGAGACTGCTCTGACCAAGGTGACTAATGATTTAGATGCTGCTAAAACCAAAGGTACCTTCTCCCTGCCTATTCTTCTTGACCTTTCTGCTGCATTTGACACAGTTGACCACCTCCTCCTGCTCCTCATGCTACATCAACTTGGCCTCAGTGACACCGCTCTCTCTCTTCGCTCTTTCAGTCAGTCTCCTTTGCTGGTGCCTCTTCACACCCAGTTCCTCTCTCAGTTGGGTTACCCCAAGGCTCTGTTCTGGGTCCCCTACTCTTCTCAATCTATCCCGCCTCTCTTAGCAACCGCTTATCTTCTTGGATTCCAATATCATCTCAAAGCTGACAACACCCAATTCTACCTTTTTTCTCCCGCTCTCTCTCCTCCTCTGCAATACGAAGGGATGTGGGCGGAAAAGGTGGGTGGTATAGACTTTGAAGGAGGGGGAATAGAAGTGAGGGGGAGGACTAGGCTGGAAAAAGAAGGTTGGAGAGAGTTAAAATCCCATGCTTCCTTCCTTCGTCCCCAGATCTTAGTAACCACAGCTTTGGTAATATTACCAGAGACACTAAAGACTATGGAATTGCGAAGTTTACCAGAGCTTTGGTTATGTTAACACCAGACTTGGAATGTAGTCCCTGATTTTGTATATGAAAGATTTTTCTACTCTGCAAGGGTTTAACACTATGCACTGTTGTTATACTGTAATAACAGATTTTCTTCAGCAAACTATGGTGGATTGACTACCATGAAACTTTGGTAAATTCAGTATCGAGGGAAGTACTACTGGTAGATTTCACTATGGTTCCCCTACAGTTCTGCCTCCGTTGCTCAGCATAGGTCTCAACATTGGTCTCAGCATAGTTTAACTGGAGGTTCAGTCGAAGTTGCCTACCCTTGTTTGTTTCAATAGGAGTTCAATGAAGATCCCCAATTAAAAATCACCATAGTATATTTACTGTTGTTGCAAGCAATGGAGCAGCAGCAATAAATCGAGCCTAGCCGCAGCTGACTCCTTTTACAGAATAATAATGGTGGTGCAGTCATTTGCCGCATCGTCACCTGCTGTTATTGAATTTTGCTCCTGGATCGACAAATGTTCACCATAACTGCAACGACAGTAATTATTATTGGTAATTATTATTAGTAATTTGCAAATACAATGAACTTCGGGCAAACAACACCGCTTAGTGAATTACCCCTTATGTGGACGAGCTCTAAACTATACATTTTAACTGTGAATAATAAAAGAAATAAGGAAAGTTAACAGTAAAGTAATATTTTAAGCTATGTAACATGCACAGACGCAATTAAATCTCCCTTGGTATCTAATCCATCTGCAAATCAATCAGATCAAAGGTTAATATAGTGCAGTATTTTTATTACAACATTAAAAAATTTAAAATACAAAAAACAAACTCACACTAACTAGCACATACAAAATGTGCATATGCGGTTTTGCCAAAGTGGCTCAAACCTCCCAATCGTACACTCGCCAGTCTCCAACCGCAACAAGTGGAAGATTGCTGGTTCCGTGCAATCCAAGTTATTGTCCACCGGTCAGTCATAAGAGCTCACAATCGCCCAGCTCAATGCATTTCATGGGATACGTCCCACTTCCTCAGGAGCATAGAATCAAATGAGCTCAATCTCTCTTAAATGCTAAAAAAAAAACAGTTCAATCAATGGTTGATGAATAACTGCTGTTTTCAATTTCTGACTCTCTTCTACCCATCTTCCACCCTCCAAAGTACCAATACTCCTTCTACACATGCTTTAACAGTTCTATGATGTCAAATGACTGGGTCTTTTATTCTTCACACACGTCCCGCCCCTTTCCTCTGCTAATGCATTTAAACAGTCTTTCTTACTCTCTACATACTCAGCATGTCTATTGGTAGTATTGATCAAAAACTACATTTATTATAGATTCAGTGTTAATGAAAAAGATTTCTATATTCACGTTTAAAAGGTGAAACGGGTTATTCAGAGAGCACTGAAATTTAAGCGAAATTTCGGTGCTCTCTGCTTCGGCACCCTTAATTCGTCGACCCTGTGGTGAATTCAGCATTCACTAGAGTCCCAAAGTGCACCGAATCCACCCACCGAATGCATCCCATAAACTGCCGCAAAACTGCTGAATAGATCCTCAAACCGCTGCAAAACCGCCAAATCGTTTTGAAAAACTGCCACAAAACCGTCAAATGGAGCCGCAAACCTGCTAAAAAAAGCTTACAATCTGCTGAACGCTGCTCTAGGGGTTATTTACTAATGACCAACCATAGGCTATACTTCGGCAAACTGTGGTGAATATATTTTTTTTGAAACTATGGTGAATTATAGGACTGCCACCATAGGTCACTGTACTTTTCACCAGGTTTCCACCATAGTTTCTTCCAAAGTTACCTTGCGTGGTTCTCAGCATGAATTTTCCATGTAGTTTGTACCAGTGATTCCACTGTAGTTTCTGTTGAAGTTGTTTAACACAGATTTGCCCATCTTTTCCTGTGTTTCATTTGAAGTTATCTAGCATTGTTTACCATCGATAACAGTACTTTTCTATCGTAGATTGCCATTTAAACATTACCGAAGTATATTCATTGGTATTGCAAACAGTGGAACAGCACTGAATTAACAACAAGTTTACAAATTTTATGAAAAGAATCATGTTATTTCTTTTGTTCATCGTTGTTTGCATCACTTTCATCTGCCGATGTTGGGCTAAATTACAATCCTCCCGTTAAAACAGGGGCACTAGGGAGAAAAAACTGCGCCTGCAGTTTTCTCCCTACCGCCCCCGTTTTAACAGGAGATTACAATGCAGGCGCTTAAAAAGCAGCTTGCATTGTTAGCAGGCGATATGCCCCGGGATGCTCGCGGCGGCGCTAAGTGCTGCCGCGAGCATCCACTCGATTGAGTCCATAGGACTCCATTGAGTTTCCCCCTGCCGGTTACATGACCACGGCAGGCCGGTGTAGTGAACTGCAGGGAGAGACTGGGGGACTTTTTCCCCCAGCCTCTCCCTCGGTTCCTGGCGACAGAGGAGGTGGACGGAGTTGCGGTCCTCGGCGCGGGATAGGAGGTGAGTATCTGGATTTTTTTGGTGGGGTTTTTGGCTTGTGCTAACGGATTCTGCACCAGTGGTATCCGTTAGCACCAAGTCCAGGCTGTGGTTAACTTTTTGCTAACCACAGCCGGACTTTAATCAGCGTTAGGACTTTGTAATCCTTACGCTGATTAACACTTTGCGCTCCCCATGTTAAGTATAGGGAGAGCAAAAAACAGTAACCTCACTCTGAAAAGCGCAAGGTACCTAACGGTAACGGGTTACTTAACCCGTTAGTGTTTGGATTGTAATGTGCGGTGGCTACCTGGGCTAACGTTAACACTCACGCAGGTGAGCGCTAATGTTAGCACCAAGATTGTAATGGGGCCCATCGAGTTTTGTTTCTGTTGATTGATAAGGTTCCTGTAGTGGCAATACCTGTGATTTTTACATTAGTGGGAAACTAATGTGGTGGTGATGAATAACTTTCTTACATCCCCCACTCTGAGTTATCTTTCATGCTACAGTATAAGCCTCTTAACTAACCTTTTTAAATGTAACCTTTCAAACCCCATCACAATCCTCTACCTCTTTTATTTTTATCTCTATCTCAAGTGTTGGCGAACTGCCTATACATACGGTGCCTGTTCGTTGCCTGTTCGAGGGCAGTGAAATCCCCATAGAGAAGCAATGCTTCGTCTATTCAGAAAACCCCAAACAGCAGGCAAAAGTTGCGGAAATGTCCTGCTGTTCGGTGGTTTCATTTGACAGATTTATTCAGGTGAATCCCATAGGCTTCAATGTTAATAATATTCCAGTTTTAATTCAATCTATAACTATAAAACCGAATGTCCGTCGCCGCACATCCGGTTTCTGTTGGCTGCGCGCGCAGCCAACAGAAACCCGATGTGCAGCGTTGGACAGACGCTGGATGCGCGCGCAGCCTCTACCCGTCGGCCGCGCACGCATCCAGGAGAACAGGATGCGCACGCAACAGCCGGGTGGAGACTGCGCGTGCATCCTGTAGAGCCGGATACGCTCGCAGCCGGCTGCTGCGTGCGCATCCTGTTCTCCTGGATGCGCGCGCGGCCAACGGGTAGCGGCTGCACGCGGATCTAACTTCTGTGAGTTGGCGCAAATATATCCATGTGAGCTGGGGGCAAATATATCCATGTGAGCTGGGGGCAAATATACGCCCATGTGAGCTGGGGCAAATATACACCTATGTGAGCTGGGGCAATATATATCCATGTGGCCTGGGGCAAATATATACATGTAAGCTGGGGACAATATATATACCCATGTGAGCTGGGGGCAATATATATAAACCCATGTGAGTTGGGGGCAAATATACCCATGTGAGTTGGGGCAAATATACCCATGTGAGCTGGGAGCAATATATATACACATGTGTGCTGGGGCAATATATATACCCATGAGAGTTGGGGCAATATATATATCCATGTGAGCTGGGGCAATATATATATCCATGTGAGCTGGGGGTCCGAAACTGGTTGCGATAAACAGCCACATCATTGGGAGCACTAGGCAGCCATTTGCTCAACAACAATAGACTGCCCTCCGGGCAGGCTTTATACCTAGTATCTTATAAACCGTTTAATATTATATTCTGCAGTAAAAAGTCTCTTCATTCATAGATTTTTTAGGATCTTTTAGGCATTTTTTGGAATTTTTTTTGCAAACCTTAAATCGTTTTTTTTTCTGTAACAGCCCTTTTTATTATCATTCATTGGATCTTATATGTAAATTCCAGACATTTTCGTTCAGTAGTTTTTTTGCAAACAGTGTTTCAAATTTCAAACTTTCAAGCGTACTGTTTTTTTCTTCACCTCGCTCATCTGTGTGTCAGGTTTTTCTGGTGGCTGCTCTACGCTGTGATCGGCGGCTAGTTGGGTTTCTCCGGCGTGTTCGGCAGGGTTAATCCAGCCTTTTTCTGCGTGTTTCGGTGAGTGTTCGGTGAGTGTTCGGCGAGTTTTGCAGTGAGTTTGCGGCGGATTTTCCCTGCAGTACGGCGGCTCTGTGGTGCTTGCTGAATACACCGCAGGGTCAGCAAACTAGGATTGCCGAATCGCATCAAATTGCAGGGAACGAAAAGTCACCGAACGTGCGCTGACTTTTCGATTCTCTTTGAATAACCCTGATAGAATTGACATAACTTTACTCAGAGGAGCGGTAGCCAAGCAAACCTCCCATTCCTCTGGTCTCTTGAAGCCCATTTCTGTTTTTGATTGTTAGTTCTTTTGTAAACTTTTTATTTCACTCGTACACATTTTCCCAGGTTATGTCTTATTCAAATCTATTTAAAGAGTTTATGTTAAAATGTATTTTATTATAAAGAATAATAATAATATAATATGGCAAAGTATTATAATAATACAATAATATGACAAAGTTCCTTTGGTGAATATGCCCTGCCTGTGTGCTCCATTTAGGCCCATACACTCTTTGGATGTCAGTTTTATCGTTCAGGTTCAAATGGCAGACGTATGTACATGCCTAAAAATGTGTATTTTACGCTGATCTTTCTAAAAGGGTTATCAATAAGAGCCGAACTTGCCACCAAATTGCACCAAACGGGGAATTTCACCGTACGCCGCAATTTCGTGGCAGTTCGGTTGTTCACAAAGCTGGCAAATAGCTAAATATTGTCACATTGCCAGCAAAAAACGGTGCAATTCGGCAACCTTCGGCAGCAGTGAAATTGTACCATAGTGAAGTAATGGTTAGTCTATTCAGAGAACACAGAACTGCACCGAAATACTGCTGAAATGCCCGGAATTTTGGTGGTTCAGTTCGACAGGTTTAAGCAGGCGAATCCTATAAAAAAAATTATTCAACTGTTTATTTTTTAATTTACAGCAAAAAGCTTTTTTTTTTTTTTTCTAAAAATTCAGATTTGTTTTTTGATTCCATTTTTTTAACAGCGTTTTTTAATTCTGTAACAGACAGTCTTATAATATTCTATAGGATCTATTTCATTATTTCCATGCATTGTCATTCTTTTATTTTTTGTTTTAAACGCCTTTTTTAAAATTGCAGAGTTCAGTTTTTTACCCGTTCGGCGGCTGATCATCAGCTGTCTTCGACGGCGTTTTGGGATCCCGTTCAGTGCTCTTCAAAGACCCTGCTGTGAATGCTGAATGCTGAATTGCACTGAATGTGAGAGCACCAAACTTTTGGTGCAATTTCGGTGCTCTCTAATACATACAATCTTAATTTCTCTTTCGGCACACGCCCAAAACTCAGTCAGTCTCTCTACCTGGCCCTGGCAGAGAGAAGCTAATCATCCTCATCCAGCAGGACTCACCACAATGAGGCATCTTGCTTAGAAACTTCATTCACTGAAGGTGATCTGACATAGCCTAATGCCTTTTCTCTTGATGTATATTATGTTTACATTGTAATATCACTGTATATGTGTGTGATATAGATGTAGATAGAATATATATACAGTATATATCTGTCTGCCCTCATATCACCAGATCCTGGACTCACAGCAGCATACGGTGCAAACTCCGCATGACAATATGTAAGAGGAACGCCCTGTATTCTTTTCAAAAATATATATCGGCACACACAAACATAATACAGTTGTGTTCAAAATTATTCAACCCCCACTGAAATTGAGTGTTTTGGCCAGTTTGACATTGATTTTGATCATTCAGTCATCTTGCTTACAATTAAATCAAAG
Organism: Leptobrachium leishanense; assembly: GCA_009667805.1. Classification (NCBI taxonomy): domain Eukaryota; kingdom Metazoa; phylum Chordata; class Amphibia; order Anura; family Megophryidae; genus Leptobrachium; species Leptobrachium leishanense. The sequence continues at coordinate 87,151,994 of CM019067.1, read as the reverse complement.
AGGCACGTGTAGGTCAGACAAATATAACATAACATTTATAATGAAATAACCACAAATGTCTTTTCTGTGCTCACATCATTATCAGTTTTATTCAACCCCCAAGTGACATTCAATCTTAGTACTTAGTACAACATCCTTTTACAGTTATAACAGCTTTTAAACGTGAAGCATAGCTTGACACAAGTGTCTTGCAGCGATCTACGGGTATCTTCGCCCATTCGTCATGGGCAAAAGCCTCCAGTTCAGTCACATTCTTAGGCTTGCGCACTGCAACTGCTTTCTTTAAGTCCCACCAGAGGTTCTCAATCGGATTTAAGTCAGGTGACTGCGATGGCCACTCCAAAATGTTCCAGCCTTTAATCTGCAACCATGCTCTAGTGGACTTGGAGCAGGGACTTGCAGTCAGGGGTGGCAGGGGAGGCGGAGCCTCCGCTGCCATTCCAGTAAATTAATGTGCTCATTGTGTTGTAATGAATGTGATGTGTGTGTGTATATTTAAACTGTAAATAATTGTTATTTATTGAAAAAAGTTCTCATACTCACCTCTCCTCGCTCCCTCGCTGTGCTTGCTTCTCTGTCTGCTTTTTTTTCTCCTGCGCTTTCACAGTTTGCCTGCTGCTGTGTGTGTGTAATACACTACACAGACAGCAGGGGCAGCACTGAGCCAGCCTAGGCTACGCAATTTACGCAGCTCAACGCTACGTAATTGCGGAGCTCAAGCTGGTAGCAGGCAAGCTCGTCATTGCCTCCAGGCAATGACAGCAAATGAAACTTGAGCCAATGGAAAAGCTCCATTGTCTCAAGCAATTTTTTTTTTTTCAAAAAAGCCCACCATGGGAGGCAGTGCTCGCCATGGTTTGATTGACGCAGGACAGTCATGTGACTGTCCTCGTCAATCGTGGGGGGGGCGGGCAGACAGCATGACTTCAGGGCCAGATTGGCCTACCGGAATCCCGGTAGGCTGATTAACTTTTGGGCCGATGGGGGGGCCGTTTTATAATAGAGAAAAAAAAGGTTTAAACGTATTTTTTTATCAGCCTGTCAGAGCTGGGGGGGACCGGGAGCGTCTGCATCACTGACAAGCTGAGGGAGGGGTTGTATGGCCGGGTGTCTGAGCAGCCGCAGATACAACCAGGCAGCCTGCTCGAGTGCTTTCTCGCACGTTGCAGGCTGCCTGAAAGCTGGCCTGGCATCATCTGGTGGGGAGGAGCCCTGCTCCTTTTGATCGGTGTGGAGCAGGACCCTGCATATCCATGTGACAGGCAGCATGGCTGCCTGCACTAACAGGGATTTATGCTGTGTGGCAGCAAAGGGTGCAGAAACCCCTGCCTGTCACATGACCAGAGGACCCTGCTGATACCGGGACAGACAGGAAGAGGAGCAGCTGGAAGCAAGAGGCAGGTGAGTATGGAGGGAGGGGAGAGGTCTGTCCTGTGTGTCCCTGTATCTGTCTGTCCTGTGTGTCCCTGTATCTGTCTGTCCTTCTGTGTCCCTGTATCTGTCTGTCCTTCTGTGTGTCCCTGTATCTGTCCTTCTGTGTGTCCCTGTATCTGTCTGTCCTTCTGTGTGTCCCTGTATCTGTCTGTCCTTCTGTGTGTCCCTGTATCTGTCTTTCTCCCTGTTTATGTGTCTGTCTTTCTGAGTATGTTCATCTGTCTGTTTTGGTATCTGTCCTTATAATTAATCTATTTCTCTCATTTTGTTTTCTCTATTTCCCCTCATTAATGTTCTCCTTCCCCTTTATTTTTTTCTCTTTCCCCTTCTCCTCTTATCATTTCTTCTCTAGCACTCTGTCACTTTCACCCTCTACTTTCTACCCCTAATACCTTCTAACCCTAATCTGTTCCCCCATATAGCCTCTAACCCTAATCTGTTCTCCTAATAGCCTCTAACCCTAATCTGTTCCCCCCATATAGCCTCTAACCCTAATCTGTTCCCCTAATAGCCTCTAACCCTAATCTGTTCTCCTAATAGCCTCTAACCTTAATCTGTTTCCCCATATAGCCTCTAACCCTAATCTGTTCCCCTAATAGCCTCTAACCCTAATCTGTTCCCCTAATAACCTCTAACCCTAATCTGTTCCCCTAATAGCCTCTAACCCTAATCTCTTCCCCATATAGCCTCTAACCCTAATCTCTTCCCCATATAGCCTCTAACCCTAATCTCTTCCCCATATAGCCTCTAACCCTAATCTGTTCCCCTAATAGCCTCTAACCCTAATCTCTTCCCCATATAGCCTCTAACCCTAATCTGTTCCCCTAATAGCCTCTAACCCTAATCTCTTCCCCCATATAGCCTCTAACCCTAATCTCTTCCCCATATAGCCTCTAACCCTAATCTCTTCCCCCATTTAGCCTCTAACCCTAATCTCTTCCCCCATATAGCCTCTAACTCTAATCTGCCTCACCAGCCACTGACCTCACCGCACGTCACTGACTTGGAGGTATGCTTGGGATCATTGTCCTGTTGAAAGGTCCAACGTCTCCCAAGCCTCAGGTTTGTGACGGACTGCATCACATTGTCATCCAATATCTCCTGGTACTGAAGAGAATTCATGGTACCTTGCACCCGCTGAAGCTTCCCTGTACCTGCAGAAGCAAAACAGCGCCAAAGCATGATTGACCCCCCAGCCATGCTTCACAGTAGGCAAGGTGTTCTTTTCTTCATAGGCCTTGTTCTTCCACCTCCAAACATAGCGTTGATCCATGGGCCCAAACAGTTCTAATTTTGTTTCATCAGTCCACAGGACACTATCCCAAAACTTCTGTGGTTTGTTCACATGACTTTTGGCATACTGCAGTCGACTCTTCTTATTCTTTGGAGACAGCAAGGGGGTGCGCCTGGGAGTTCTGGCATGGAGGCCTTCATTACGCAGTGTGCGCCGTATTGTCTGAGCTGAAACTTCAGTACCCACATCTGACAAATCTTTTCTCAGTTCCTCAGCAGTCACACGGGGACTTTTCTCCACTCTACGCTTTAGGTAGCGCACAGCAGATGAAGTCAGCATCTTCTTTCTGCCACGACCAGGTAGCGTTTCAACAGTGCCCTTTGCCTTGAATTTGCGAATGATGCTTCCTATGGTCTCTCTTGGTATGTTTAACATCTTTGCAATCTTCTTATAGCCATTGCCCTTCCTGTGAAGAGTAATCACCTCTTCTCATCTTACTCATAGGGGAACATATGTTCTCAGTGAGAAGTTCAAAGGTTTCGCAAAGAAATATTTAAACTAGGAGGGGGGGACAAAAGGGTAAAAAACAATCTGCCCGATTGTCCCCCAAAACTAAATCGGAGGGTGCAAGCAACATGCGAGGTAAAAAATGACAAGCTCAGAGTCGTGTCTACAAATGCTCGCAGTTTAGTCAATAAAATCAATGAACTAGAGGCAATGATGGCAGCTGAAAAAGTAGATTTAGTGGCGGTTACTGAGACATGGTTCAGTGAGAAAAATAACTGGGACATAACAATACCGGGGTACTCTTTATATAGAAAAGACAGAGAAGGTAGGAAAGGAGGAGGAGTGGCCCTGTATGTGAAAAACAACATAAAAACGAACCAAATAAAAGTGAGCGAGGTGAACATAGAGTCAGTTTGGGTTACGCTAACATTTGGCAATCATACAGTAGCTCGTGTAGGTGTGATCTATAGACCCCCTAGACAAGCAGAAGAACTAGATAATCTGCTGGTTGAGGAAATAGCCAAAATGGCAATGAAGGGGGAAGTTATTATCATGGGGGACTTTAATCTTCCTGATGTGAACTGGAAAACCAAAACAGCTGGGTGCACCAGGAGTACAAATATTCTAAACTCCCTACTGGGATTATCTCTAACACAAGTAGTTGAGGAGCCGACCCGTAAAGAGGCTATATTGGATTTAATACTCACAAATGGAGGTTTGGTATCAGACGTTGTTGTAGGTGAAAATTTGGGATCTAGTGATCACCAGTCAGTATGGTTTAATATAACAACAGGGATGGAGCCGCACCACACAAGAACGAAAGTTTTAGACTTTAAAAAAACAGATTTTTCTAAAATGAGATTTTGTGTGAAGGAGTCATTATCAGACTGGAGGAGTTTAAAGGGAGTCCAGGAGAAATGGGATTATTTAAAGGAAGCATTATTGAAGGCCACAGGAAATTGCATTCGGCTTGTTAGCAAAAACAAAAAAGGGAAGAAACCACTGTGGTACTCTGCAGAAGTGGCCAAAATAGTGAAGAACAAAAAGATAGCATTCAATAATTATAAAACAACTCAGAGTGAAGAAGATAGGCAAACCTATAAGATTAGGCAGAAAGAGGCAAAGCAATTTATAAGAGCTTCCAAAGCACACGCAGAAGAGAAAATAGCTCAGTCAGTAAAAAAGGGGACAAAACTTTTTTTAGATACATAAACGAGAAAAGAAAAGTAAAACAAGGATTAGTTAGATTAAAAACAAAGGAAGGAAGGTATGTAGAAGAGGATAAAGGTCTCGCTGACTGCCTCAATGAATATTTTTGTTCAGTCTTTGCAGAAGAAAAGGAAGGAAAGGGACCTCAGTTAGGAGAGAACACTAAAGAGACATTTACATATCAGTTTACAGAGGAGGAGGTTCTACAGCAGCTATCTAAAGTAAAGACAAATAAGTCAATGGGGCCTGATGGGATCCACCCTAAATTATTAAAAGAGCTCAGTGATGTAATAGCAAAACCATTAACAGATTTATTTAACCAATCCTTGTTAACGGGAGTCGTCCCAGAAGACTGGAAATTAGCAAATGTTGTGCCCATTTACAAGAAGGGTAGTAGGGAGGAATCGGGGAACTATAAGCCAGTTAGTCTTACGTCAGTAGTGGGGAAATTAATGGAAACCATGTTAAAGGAAAGGATTGTTGAACATCTAAAAACACATAGATTACAGGATCAGAAGCAGCATGGGTTTGCCTCAGGGAGATCATGCCAAACTAATCTTATTGATTTTTTTGATTGGGTAACAAAAATAATAGACACAGGTGGTGCAGTAGACATTGCTTATTTAGATTTCAGTAAGGCTTTTGATACTGTTCCGCATAGAAGGCTTATCAATAAATTGCAATCTTTGAGTTTAGATTCCAATATAGTTGACTGGATTAGGCAGTGGCTGAGTGACAGACAACAGAGGGTTGTGGTAAATGGAGTTTATTCGGCACAAGGTCTTGTTACCAGTGGGGTACCTCAGGGGTCAGTACTTGGACCCATTCTCTTTAATATTTTTATTAGTGATATTGCAGAAGGTATTAATGGAAAAGTATGTCTTTTTGCTGATGACACAAAGATTTGCAACAGGGTTGACGTTCCTGGAGGGATCAGCCAAATGACAAATGATTTAGGTAAACTAAAAAAATGGTCGGAGTTGTGGCAATTGAGTTTTAATGTGGATAAGTGCAAGATAATGCACCTGGGACGTAAAAACCCAAGGGCTGAATATAGAATATTTGATACAGTCCTAACCTCAACATCTGAGGAAAGGGATTTAGGGGTCATTATTTCAGAGGATCTAAGGGTAAGTAGTCAATGTAATAGAGCAGCAGGAAATGCTAGCAGAATGCTTGGTTGTGTAGGGAGAGGTATTAGCAGTAGGAAAAGGGAAGTGCTCATGCCACTGTACAGAGCACTGGTGAGACCTCACTTGGAGTACTGTGTGCAGTACTGGAGACCGTATCTCCAGAAGGATATAGACATCTTAGAGAGAGTTCAGAGAAGGGCTACTAAAATGGTGTACGGCTTGAAGGAGAAAAGTTACCAGGAAAGGCTTAATGATCTTAACATGTACAGCTTGGAAAAAAGACGAGACAGAGGAGATATGATAGAAACATTTAAATACGTAAAGGGAATCCACAAGGTAGAGGAAGGGAGTATATTTAAAAGGAAAAAAATAGCAAAACAAGAGGACATAGTCTTAGATTAGAGGGGCAAAGGTTTAAAAGTAACATCAGGAAGCATTATTTTACTGAGAGGGTGGTGGATACATGGAACAGTCTTCCAGTAGAAGTGGTAGAGGCCAAAACAGTAATTGAATTTAAGCAAGCATGGGATAGGCATAAGGCTATCCTAAACAAAAGATAAATCCAGGTTAAGTATCCATGTAATTGGGCAGACTAGATGGGCCGAAAGGTTCGTATCTGCCGACATTTTTTCTATGTTTCTATGTTTCTCTTGTCTTCCTGGACCATTCTCTTGACTTCACCATGTTTGTAACCACACCAGTAAATGTCTAGAAGGAGCTGAGTATCACAGTCATTTTAAAGCTGCCTAATTGGTGCTTATTATGCTTTATTGCTGCTCCGTGACATCCACAGGTGTTTTCAATACCTGATTGAAACCACTACATTGAAACCGAACACCTCTGTTCTTCAGAGTGGTAGTCTTTAAGGGGTTGAATAATTGTGTCAATGAACAATTCACAAAAGAAACATTTACTACTGTATTACAAAACCAATTGATGTCATATTAGTTGCATATGGTTCTTTAAAAAGTCCTTGTAGGATTTCATTCTGAATACAATTACAAATGTACACTAAATTCCCTAAAACCCTTTACAGCATTGGGGGTTGAATAATTTTGAACACAACTGTATATATATAGCACACAAGTGTATCTTTTATATATTTGAATTGTTGTAATGCTATCTGATTTCTGCATTCCACTCCCTTTTTCTATATTTTCTCGAGACCTGCTATTCTGCCCCATGTCCCTGTTCAATGCCCCCTACAAACTCCCCCCTAGTTCCTGGACAACTTCAACCCAATGTGATGCTATTTGCAATCTTAATTTCTCTTTCAGCACACGCCCAAAACTCATTCAGTCTCTCTACCTGGCCCTGGCAGAGAGAAGCTAATTATCCTCATCCAGCAGGACTTTGCTCCCGCCCACCCACCCCATGGTTTTCATTTAATATATACCCAACTAATTGATCATGTGATATCGCAGCAACCTACACCATTTACTCTGGTACCTCTCTATTTCCTGTTTACTCACCTCCAACACCTTCCTCTATAATGTTTATGCCACTATTGCTTCTCTTTTCTTTCTCATCCCTTGTCTCTAAAACTACTCTCTCCTTCTATACACCTTTCCAATTGCCCCAGGATGGAAAACCAGTTCCAATACACCACAGCCTGCTCAGTTCTTTTAACCTATCAGCTGAGTGCTGGTTTAGAGTGTTAAAATCCAGCCCTCCCACCCCCAGACAAAAATTTAAAACTCTGCAACCATATTATTACCAAAAGAAAACTCTGTCCAAATTCCTATTTATCCTGCTACTTTCCCTGGCAAACGATGTGGAAACTAACCCTGGTCCTATAGGTGACACAACCTTTAGTCTCCCCACTAAAAAAGGCCTCTCATTTGTGCACTGTAACATCCACAGTTTACTCCCTAAATTGGATGAGCTTCAGGCATGGTGTTGCTATTACAAACCCAAAATCATTGTGCTCACAGAGTCATGGTTAACCCCAAAAGTACCAGACTCTGCCATATCAATAGAGGGGTATTCATGTTATAGAAAGGACAGAGCAAAGAGAGGAGGGGGAATTGTTATTTATGTTGAGGAGTCCATAAAGTTCACCCCCTTACAGACTTCTAGCTCCCCTGTCACCTTTGATTTCCTCTCTGGTTTAATTGAGATTCCATTCAGTAAATCCATCATCGTTGCTGGATTCTCTCGCCCACCGAGCTCTCCAGTGCACTCCCTCTTTGACATATCTCAAATCCTTAATAACCTACTTGCCCAAAACCAAAAAAGTGAAATGCTGGTCCTCGGCGATTTTAATACAGATTGGCTAAATCCTAAAAACAATAAACACTGCTCACTGTTTAAAACTTTGCAGCTAACTCAATTAATCTCCTCCCCCACTCGCATTAATATGAAAAGCCCTAACCATACCTTGCTGGACTGGATTCTCTCCTCATCTCCAGATCGAATACAGGAGGCAGGTGTTCTCGCTAATAGCTTTAGTGACCATTGTCTAGTGTACTGCGTGCACAAAATAAAGGCCATGAAATCTCCCCCAAAGGTAATAACCACCAGGTCTTTCAAGAAATTTATTCTTGAATCCTTCCTAAGTGATCTCAAACAGCTCCCCTGGTACAGACTAAACCTAATCCCAGACCTAGACTGTGCAATTGAATACTTTCAGTCTGAGCTCCTGCAAGTCTGGAATTCCCATGCCCCGCTGCGTAAAGTGCGAGTAAAAGGGACCCATCTCCCCTGGGTTACAGCTGATCTTACACTAATGTACCGTCTTAGAGATTCTCTGTGGTCAAATTTCAAGAGTACTGGTTCCATGAACGATCACTGCGAATACCGAAAATGCCGGAATGAATGCACAAAACAAACAAAAATGGCTAAAGCCCATTACTTCAATGAAAATCTAAACAATAACATATCAAACCCTAGAAACTTTTGGAGAACCATAAGTAACATACAAGCACCCCCAGTCCACTCCCAGCCGGCTGCTGTCAAAGTAAACAACCAAACCCTGCAACACCCCTAGATGTAGCAAATGCCTTTAATGGTTATTTTGTTGGATGCGCCACCACTTTGATTGCCAAGCTAGGAAATGACATGCAATCAGAAAGGCCTCATGCAGGTCAGGCCCCTCCAACTGTGCAAAGTCCCTGTATCAGACAGGAATTCAGTTTTAGACCAGTGCCTGTCAGTGTTGTTATTAAACTTCTCCGTAAGCAAAAAATTAAATACCAGTCTGGACCTGATCAAATACCAGCAATGCTGCTGAAAATCAGTGCACCGGCAATTGCAAATCCTGTCGCAACCCTAATCAATGAATCACTGGCGACTGGATACATACCCAAACTCTGGAAGACTGCAAGAGTGGTACCTATCCATAAAAGTGGTGACAGTACTTTGGTATCCAACTACTGTCCGATATCGTTGCTCCCTGTAATGTCAAAAATTTTGGAAAAATGCGTCTACACACAATTACGTGATTATTATCAATATTGGAACTACTTAACCCCGGATCAATCCGGCTTTCGTCCAAATCACTCAACTACAACCGCCCTTTTAAAAGTCTGCAATGATATCCAAGCTGGGATGGAACAAGGAAACCTAACTGGAGCCATCTTCCTTGATTTTGCCAAGGCCTTTGACACAGTAGACCATGGCATCTTGTTAGATAAACTTAAAAACTCTGGCATTGGTGATCGCACGTTAACCTGGTTTCAATCATATGTATCCGACCAATCACAATATGTGTCAATTTATGGCAGCTCCTCCCTCCCGCTCCCAGTCACATGCGGTGTACCCCAAGGCTCAATACTCGGCCCCCTGCTATTCACAATATTCATAAATGATCTGCCCAACGTCTGCAAAGCCTCAACTGTACACATGTATGCAGACGACACCGTAATCTATACCAGCAAACCAAATCTCCGGCAGCTGGAAGCCGTGCTGCAAGAACAATTCACAGAGGTATAAAAGTGGATCAAACACAACAAACTTTTTTTAACCCCTTAGTGACCGGGCGGTTTTACACAAATCCGTCCGTTCGTGACCGCAGCTGTTTTTATGTTTCTGCGCTCTTAGTGTTTACGTCAAATTTTCCTCTTACTCGTTTATGTAACCCACACATATTTTTACACTGTTTTTCTCGTCACTAAATGGACTTTATAAAGATACCATTTTTTCATCATTTCATATAATTTACTATAAAAAAATATTGTGAAATATGACACAAAAATTGAAAAAAACACCACTTTTTCGAACTTTGACCCCCAAAATTTCTTATGTATCAACAACCGTCAAAAAAAATTTATTCTTAGTAGTTTCTAAATTTAGTACTGAGTTTAGCAATACCCAATGTTTACATATTCCTCGCTTTTTTCCTTATTTTATGCAACAATAAGTGCAAGTAGCACTTTGCCATTTCCAAAGAGTTTATTTTCAAAACTAGTGATAGTGACATTGTAACACTGATATCTGTCACTAATTCCTGAATAACCCTCCACATATACATATTTTTTAAAGTACACAAATCAAGGTATTAAACTTGGTATTTTGACTCTTTCCATGCAAACCATTTTACCACAAATCTATGCCAAAGTTTGAGAAAAAAAAAATTTTGGTGATTTTTTTTTTTTTTGAACGCAATTTAAGAATACATGTACTGTGAACTTTAAGGTTTACTGCCAAAAAGCACCCCAAAATATGTTCAGCAACATCTTCTGAGTAAATTGATACCACCCAAGTATAGGTATGTCGGTCACTTGGGGGCTAAAAGGCCTTATTTGGGGGGTGCGCATTTCAGTTTTCCAACTTGGAATTTTCACATTTCGTCATCATGCACCCATGTCCTATTTGGGACATTTTTGAAGCCGGCCAAAGTAATTTACCCCCATCAAACCATATATTTTTAGAAAGGGCACACCCTAGGGGCTTCAAAGAGTTGTATTTTAACACTTTCCATGCACTAGCTCTTTGTCAAACTTCCAGGTAGTCACTTTTTGTGTTATTTTTTCACACACATTTACTTTAGGCATGAATTGTCAAATCCAGTTATGGGTTACTGCCAAAAAACACCCCAAAATATGTTCAGCAACATCTTCTGAGTAAATTGATACCACCCATGTATAGGTATGTCGGGTCATTTGGGGGCTAAAAGGCCTTATTTGGGGGGTGCGCATTTCAGTTTTCCAACTTGGAATTTTCACATTTCGTCATCATGCACCCATGTCCTATTTGGGACATTTTTGAAGCCGGCCAAAGTAATTTACCCCCATCAAACCATATATTTTTAGAAAGGGCACACCCTAGGGTGCTTCAAAGAGTTGTATTTTAACACTTTCCATGCACTAGCTCTTTGTCAATCTTTCAGGTAGTCACTTTTTGTGTTATTTTCACACACATTGTACTTTAGGCATGAATTGTCAAATCCAGTTATGGGTTACTGCCAAAAAACACCCCAAAATATGTTCAGCAACATCTTCTGAGTAAATTGATACCACCCATGTATAGGTATGTCGAGTCATTTGGGGGCTAAAAGGCCTTATTTGGGGGGTGCGCATTTCAGTTTTCCAACTTGGAATTTTCACATTTCGTCATCATGCACCCATGTCCTATTTGGGACATTTTTGAAGCCGGCCAAAGTAATTTACCCCCATCAAACCATATATTTTTAGAAAGGGCACACCCTAGGGTGCTTCAAAGAGTTGTATTTTAACACTTTCCATGCACTAGCTCTTTGTCAAACTTTCAGGTAGTCACTTTTTGTGTTATTTTTTCACACACATTGTACTTTAGGCATGAATTGTCAAATCCAGTTATGGGTTACTGCCAAAAAACACCCCAAAATATGTTCAGCAACATCTTCTGAGTAAATTGATACCACCCATGTATAGGTATGTCGGGTCATTTGGGGGCTAAAAGGCCTTATTTGGGGGGTGCGCATTTCAGTTTTCCAACTTGGAATTTTCACATTTCGTCATCATGCACCCATGTCCTATTTGGGACATTTTTGAAGCCGGCCAAAGTAATTTACCCCCATCAAACCATATATTTTTAGAAAGGGCACACCCTAGGGTGCTTCAAAGAGTTGTATTTTAACACTTTCCATGCACTAGCTCTTTGTCAAACTTTCAGGTAGTCACTTTTTGTGTTATTTTTTCACACACATTGTACTTTAGGCATGAATTGTCAAATCCAGTTATGGGTTACTGCCAAAAAACACCCCAAAATATGTTCAGCAACATCTTCTGAGTAAATTGATACCACCCATGTATAGGTATGTCGGGTCATTTGGGGGCTAAAAGGCCTTATTTGGGGGGTGCGCATTTCAGTTTTCCAACTTGGAATTTTCACATTTCGTCATCATGCACCCATGTCCTATTTGGGACATTTTTGAAGCCGGCCAAAGTAATTTACCCCCATCAAACCATATATTTTTAGAAAGGGCACACCCTAGGGTGCTTCAAAGAGTTGTATTTTAACACTTTCCATGCACTAGCTCTTTGTCAATCTTTCAGGTAGTCACTTTTTGTGTTATTTTTTCACACACATTGTACTTTAGGCATGAATTGTCAAATCCAGTTATGGGTTACTGCCAAAAAACACCCCAAAATATGTTCAGCAACATCTTCTGAGTAAATTGATACCACCCATGTATAGGTATGTCGGGTCATTTGGGGGCTAAAAGGCCTTATTTGGGGGGTGCGCATTTCAGTTTTCCAACTTGGAATTTTCACATTTCGTCATCATGCACCCATGTCCTTTGGGACATTTTTGAAGCCGGCCAAAGTAATTTACCCCCATCAAACCATATATTTTTAGAAAGGGCACACCCTAGGGTGCTTCAAAGAGTTGTATTTTAACACTTTCCATGCACTAGCTCTTGTCAAACTTTCAGGTAGTCACTTTTTGTGTTATTTTTTCACACACATTGTACTTTAGGCATGAATTGTCAAATCCAGTTATGGTTACTGCCAAAAAACACCCCAAAATATGTTCAGCAACATCTTCTGAGTAAATTGATACCACCCATATATAGATTTGTTCTGTTTTTTTGGGTGCTACGCCAATCTTTGACATGTGCTTGTCAATTTTCTAATTTGACATACAGTATCTTCTTTGCTTATCTTTTTTTAGGGCCTTTTTACATACCCCAGTTTTATGAACGTGCATATATTTGGTAAGCTAACACCCCAAAGTATTGTAAATGGAGTGTTTTTATGCTATGGATGCATCCGTTTGCTCCAAACAAATTAGATACTGTTTGGTGGTCATTTTTCATTTTCACACCCACATCAGTTTTGGACTGTGATTTAGAGACACTGTTGTTTTTACTGCATGAAAACTCTCCAGGTTGTTTTCTGCAAGTCTCCTGAGTACACCCATGCCCCCCATGCATAGGTTTGCCAGGATTTTGGGAAGGTTCAAATACAATTTTTATGACTTTGTCATTGGAGTTGAAATTGAGATTATTTCTTCAGCTAGGCCTAGCTTTGGTTTTGGGTCTACCGCATACCCCAGTTTGAATTATTGCCAGAAAATTGTTTATATTTGTTATGTTGACACCCCAAGGTATTGCATATGGAGTGCTTTGATGCCATGGATGCAACGGTTTTAGCCCAAAACATTTGAGAAGGTGTGTGGCGGTAATTTTTCAATTTCAGATTTTACGCCCACAGTAGTTTTGGACTGTGATTTAGGCTAGGGTCAGACGAGCGTAGTGTTCACGTCCGTGATCGCGCCTAAAAGTACGTCCGTGATAGCATGACATAAAGTCCAATGGAGCCCGACACACGAAGTACGTCCGCACTGAACTGCGGACGCACAACGGCCGCGGCCCACGGACGCAAGGCAGGCAAGAACGTAGAACCGCTAGAACGGCCGCACAAAGTGCGCTGCGTCCGCAACGTCTGCATAGCTTTGTGTGTGAGTGATGGAACGTGGTCAGACGGACTGCATTTATACGTCCTGCATTTTTCACGGACAAAATGGTTTTGCAATTGAATTTATTGTCCCTCCTACATCTGTCAAAAAATAAATGTCAGTGAAAAAACGGACTGTGTGACCACTACTGCGTCTTCCGTACTGACGATGTCCGTACTGCACGGACGTACAGTCCGTAGAAATCACGCTCGTCTGACCCTAGCCTTAGCAGACACTGTTGTTTGTTACTGCATGAAAACTCTCCAGGTGTTTTCTGCAAGATCTCCTGAGTACACCCATGCCCCCCATGCATAGGTGTGCAAAGATTTTGGCAAAAACAGCACCAATTGTAGAACATAAAAATGTACGAATAAAATGTAAAAGTCTGGTGCCTGTCAAACTGGGGATGCTCTCTAGGGGAGCACAGGCTGTTGTCACTGAAGTGCATGAAACGCAAAATGTTTTCATACCTTCTACGTGACATTGATTGGAGGTAAATGGGGGTAGAGCAGATGGGGCTACTGCTCCAGCAGGAGCGAATTGAGGGCTTCTTTATGATGCCCTCAGCATAGTAAGTGCCCAGAATTTCAGAAATTCTGGCACATCTAGCGGGGTCCATTGCTGCCTTGCCAAGTAGGAGTCTGGCTTCGCAGCACAATGCTGATGGGCATACAGATTTGATTGGGCCACGATGTGGCCCAACAAATCATCCCCCATAAACACCTGCAAAAACTGTGTGGCGGTAAATCCTGCAACATCAATATTGATGCCAGGATTTGCCGTGAAAGGAGGGATATCTGGCCTCTGGCGATGAGGCACTACCCACTCCTCAGCTGGAGCTGTGCGTCTCCTGCTGGCAGGTGGTGACCCAGGATCTGCATCAGAAACATCACTAGATACATCAGCCAGCATAGATAATGTATCTAGCGACGCCTCTGAGCAGTTAGCGGGGTCGAAATGAGGGTCTGAGTCTGACGCAGATGCCTCAGATTCTGACGCCAGGATGGCATATGCCTCCTCGGCGCTGTACACCCTCTCAGACATTATATATAATAGATTATAAAATTTTATAATTATTATATATATATAAGCGGATTGTTGGTTCTTAGAAGAACCGTTGGGTTTCACAAGAAAATACAAATAAACACCTAAATCTCTCTAAATCCCTCTAAACCTGCCTCAATTCTTCTAAATCTCCCTAAAATCTCTCTAAATCTGCCTCAATTTTTCTAATCTCACTAAATCTCACTAAAATCTCTAACCTGTCAAATCTGATCTCTCTCTCTCGCTCACCAAAACACAAGTGAGGAGAGGGGAGGAGAATCACAGAGGTCAGAGCCAATATTTACAAAATATTGGTCTGACCTGACAAATTAGAAATTTTATTTTGATTTTTTCTAACTTCTGATTGGATGTTGCTAGCCTGCCTCTCTGATGAGGCAGGCTAGGAACATCCCACTCAGCCCCAAGATGACCCTGCCTTAGAACCCTAACCCTACCCCTGACCTGCCTTAGAACCCTAACCCTACCCCTAACCCTAACCTACCCTACCCCTACCCTAACCCTACCCCTAACCCTACCCTAACCCTAACCCTACCCCTACCCTAACCCTACCCTAACCCTACCCTTAACCCTACCCCTACCCCTAACCTAACCCTAACCCTACCCTAACCCTAACCCTAACCCTACCCCTAACCCTAACCCTAACCCTACCCCTACCCTAACCCTACCCCTAACCCTATTCTTTTTTTACACTTTTTTTACACTTTTTTTACACACTTTTTTACTTTTTTTTACACTTTTTTTTTCTCTGCTGGGTGCCTTGATCCCTCGAGGCACCCAGCAGAGCACCTGATCACTGAAGTGATCGATTTTGTACTGAGTGCCACGATACCTCGTGGCACTCAGTACTTCCTGCCGCTACCGGAAGTGATCGCTCGGGGGGAGCGATCACGGACGGACGGCGGCAGGTAAGTATATTACAAGGATGCCTCGATGTCGAGGCATCCTTGTAATATGCTCAGAGCAGCTGGAAGTGATCCGATCGCTTCCAGCGCTCTGTAGAAGTGCCGGTCACCTCTCCGGTGCAACCGGATGTAGATCGCTCCCGGGGAGCGATCACATGGTGCCCCGGCACTTCTAACGGCCATTGCACGGATGCCTGGACTCCAGGCATCCTGCAATGGCGTTTGAGCTGCTGGAAGCGATCCGATCGCTTCCAGCAGCTCAAAAACGGCAGGACGTACCATGTACGTCAGCGGGTCTAAGAGAGACCCGCTGCAATGACGTACATGGTACGTCCCGGGTCCTTAAGGGTTAAATACTGACAAAACTGTAACGATGCTCTTTGGAACAAAACCTAAACTACACAAATTGCAAAATCCCCACTTATGTGTTGGGACAAAATCAAATGGCACGCTGACCACAGTCACTTCTCTCAAATATCTAGGTATGGTGGTTGACCCTAATCTATCCTTTGGCCCTCACATCGAAAAACTCTCATCTAAACTTTACCCCAAACTAGGCGCCTGTACAGAAACAAATCCTGCCTGAGCCCCGCGGTAAGAAAGCAGATTGTACAACAAATGCTTATGCCGGCTATTGATTACGGAGATGTAGTGTACGCAGCCGCCTCGCAAACACATCTTCAGAAACTTACTACATTATATAACTCATTCTTCCGCTTTGCATTACAATGTAACTACATGACCCACCATTGTGACATGTTAAAAGAGCTAAACTGGCCATCGCTGGAATCTAGACGCACCCTTCACCTTTCCAGCCTGGTGTTTAAGAGCTTTTCTGGGAAGCTGCCACCCTATCTGAATAGACTGCTTCCCCCAGCAGCTCCCTCATCCTATAACCTCCGATCCAGGACCAGCACCTTACTTGCAATACCACAATACAAAAAGACAGTGGCTCGATCCTCATTTTCCTACAGAGCACCACAATTATGGAATAACCTCCCAGACACCATCAAATCTTCCAGTCTTATGTCACTCAAGAGCTCCTTACTAACATACCTCAATACAGAATGCACCTGTAAACATGTAACATAATGACTATTTTTCTACATATTTATTTTCTGTTAATCTGTATATTTGTGTTGTTTTTTTAATATCTTGCATTGTATTACTTTGTATTTCTGTAACTGTAACACTTCAATGTTCTTGAACCCAGGACATACTTGAAAACGAGAGAAATCTCAATGTATCCTTCCTGGTAAAATACTTTATAAATAAATAAATACAGGGTTATTCAGAGAGCGTGAAAAGCAGGAGAATGACTGGAGAATGACTGGAGAATGAAAAATTCTAGGTCAAAATAGCCGATTTGGAAAGTGAGATGAAAGGGAGAATTTTTCTGGTTTGACTATTTTGACCTAGAATTTTTCATTCTCCAGTCATTCAGTCCCATTATCCTGCTTTTCACCGCTCTCTGAATAACCCTGATAGACATGCAACCTGAGCTGCCAATATGAACTTACCCAATCTGCTCAATATCATCAGAAAAGTTATAATAGAACATCAGTCTTTTTGACAATAATCTAAAATTATTCACCATTGAACACTAGCAAAAAAATAAAAATAAAAAAAACAAGAGAAACGTGTACATCATCTTATTCTAAAAACAATATATCAAGGTTATAAATGTCAATACATGTATTTATCTATAGTCTGCCATGCAGTGTGAATCGAAATTGTATCAGCTGTATTGTCATATATGCTAATTACTGCTGACAGTACTACAGACTCATAATGTAACGGTGGTTTTCAAAACAAAGGAATTCCTAATTAATAATTACGAATTAATAACTAGCAAGCCGATTCCTGAAGCAATTGATGTTAAATACACAAAATAATTCCAAAATGAATCATAAGATTGTAAGAAAAAGCTGGCTTCCCCTGTAGTAACTCCTCAAGATTTCTGGCCACATACTCCTGGCCTTGTCTAGGAACACAACGATGCGCGTTTCGCCCTACGGCTCGTCAGGAGTGCCCATTGCTGAATGCCGCAGTGCGCTCTGAATAACCCCTTAAGTCTAAGTGTGTAACTGGAAATTTTCCATGGGTGCACACACATACAATGAAAGGCGTTACGCTCGTCACTGAGAAACATAATTGTTTGCCAGCTAAAAATGTTCTAATATTGTATTTTGCATTTTTTAAATTGAAATGTATTTGTATTGGAAATAATAGATGTCTGGGTATCATACACACTTCATTTGCAAACCGAAACACTCAAGAATTCCATTGCATTCTGTTTTCTGAGGATGCAGTATATGGCTTGATACCCGGCCATACCATTAAAAAAACAGGAACCGTGAGGCTTGTTCTAGTTCCAACTGGACCAGAAAGCTACTTCTAAGTAGGACATAAGCCCTTTGATTTTATCTGTGAGATTCAATTTGTATGTAACAACATAAAATATCAGTCGTTTTGTGAGCTCTCTGCAAGGGTTTTAAAGATCCTTGATGAAAAACATATGCCACTTCACATTGTATTCCCCAGTGAATTGGTTCCACAACTGAGACGGAATAAGTCTGTGGAAGATTAATATTCCTTAAATAAAGTGACTTCGTTTTCGCCGGCATCAAGCAGGATATTACGGATTATTATTTTATTTTTATTATCAAGCCAAAATTAAATGATTTTTAGCAAGTCTGGTGTAAGCTGCATGATTCTGTGATAAAATACTGAAGCAACAGAATCTCACATTTAGGGATCTCATGAAATATTTAGAAGAGAAACCGTGACAGCCTACCGTTTTGTCACCAGTGAACAATACAGAAATGTAATGAAGAGGATGTATTGCTGCTCCATGGTTTAAATAAACATATTGGGAAAGGCAATTACACTTCAAAGTTATGAAGCCAAATGCTTAAATGTGTGTTTTTTTCCTCCTAAATTGCTTGGAATACGTCTTATATGTTAACATAAACACAGTATGCTTTGGAAAGATCTAGCTGCCTATCTATCTATCATTTTCTCTATGTACTATCTATCCATCTTTTTACCTAATACCCCATTTTTATTTCTGCAAATATCTCTTATTTATCTATCACATATTTATCTTATATCTATCTACCTAATATTTATCTCATATATGTATATGTATATATATATATATATATATATATATATATACAGGGTGTCCATAAAGTCTCTTTACAATTTCAAAAATTTATTACAAAGCCAAGCCAATTGATGAGATATCTTCATCAGATTTGTTCTATGTACTCAGTGGTTATCAAGGGTTTTATCACATTGCGTTTGTGTATTTCAGGTTCCCTGTTGATGAATGAGGTGCTGTTAAAGGAACCCCGTACAAACGTTTTTAGACCGGTGGATTGGAAGGGGTGGCCTAATTCCCTGGCCACCTCGTTCACCAGATATCACTCCCCTCGACTTCTTTCTATGGGGTTATGTTAAAGATATCGTGTATGGAACAAAGGTACGGGACATCACTAATCTAAAGCAGAGGATCACTGATGCCATTGCCACCATTGAAGGTATGCTACAGCGAACACGGCAAGAAATCGAAACCGTCTTGATGTGCTTCCAACTAATGGTGCCCATATAGAGGTGTATTAAATGAGGCTAAAAAACTTAAATATATATATGTCTCATTTTGTAATAATTTTCACTTATCTGTCTTTTCATTTGCCTTTGTAATTGTAATACATTTTTGAAATTGTAAAGTGACTTTATGGACACCTTCCTTGTACATCTATCCCAAATCTACCTATGTATGTATCATCTATGTATCCATCCTTCTACTATTTTGCTTTCTAGACAACTATCTCTCTCTATCTCAGCAATCTGTTAGGCATCAGACCCTGGTTTGTGGTGTATGCATTAAGAGAGTCCACTAGACACAAATCCAAGCTGCAGAGCGTACAAAGAAGGAAAAGGACCTGAAAGACATAAAAAAACAGAAGATAAACACACAGTTATTGTTCAGAAGGAGTACACAACAAGTGAGCACTGATTCCCTGGTTTTAGGTATATATAATAGAATTACAGGCTTAAAGGGACACGACCGCTTATACAAGATGGAACTAGATTATTGTGCATTACAAACAAAACCACATTATAAAACACACATTGCTGATTTTTGCATGTAAAACGGAAAAATAAATTTAGATTTTTTATATCTCCTTTTTTCATTTTGTGGGTTTTTCCCATGATGCAACATTTACCAAATTCTGTGTAAACGTTTTCCTTTACTGCAGTGGTTTATTTTGTACAGTATTTAACTGTTAAAGAAGTGGAGGGGGAATGTTTAGATATGGCAGGAGGTCTTTTATCCCACTGTACTACCTGAGATTTAAGATGGCAGCTGAATGAGATAAAACAGGGAGCTTAAAAGACTTCTAATCTACCCCCTGGTAATGTCCTTTGAATACATCCCACACAATGCAATGATGTGAGTGCTTGACCCATTCACTCCATTCTATGGCCAAAGCCACACATTGAGAAGAAAAAGATGTAAAGATACTGTGGGGGGCAGTTTACATCTTGAAATATCACACAAAAGATGCTCCCAGTGACAAATATAGAGTAAAATATTTGCTTAACTAAACATACAAGAGAAAAACAATGTACATGTAAGATATCAGCAACATACAATAAAATAAGGACATTTCATTTTTTGGTGGTACTGTCCCTTTAAGCCATACACCTCTTGCCGCTAACTTGTTCACCAGCTGAGCCGTAGCCCCACATCTAACATGCAACTGCCACCGGAAGTGCCATTTCCCTCTGACACAAACAAGTGTCTTGAGGTGATATCATATCCAGTTGCAACCAAATGTACCATCAGGAGCAGCCTGGAAGGACCAGTAGCCAGCTGTGGGAGGTGGAGTTCCATGCAGAGCAGGTAAACCACCGCTTAATAGTCTGTCTGTCCGTCTATCGTTAGTTTGTATAGTAAGAATTATTTCATATTTCATGGACCAAGACCTCTGATTTTGCGATGCATAGCTACAATATATTAGTGTATTAGGAAAAAGCTAGACTATGAAGTTCTGTGAGACATAGAAACATTAAACTGTAAACATAATAAATCTAAGATGTATTTCCAGATTTCTTTCCAGGTTCTGGTACAGACCAAGCTTCTGTCTCAGTAGACCACACAATAGGCTAGTCACATTGGAAGGAATCAAGGAAAATGTTTGTGGAATATCTTACGCATACGTGGCATCCAAACCAAGAAGGAGGGGTTGCTTTTTGAATGTAAGTCTGTAGTAGCAAGTTCAGAAAGAAGGAAAGGATTCTTATTTTATTAGATGGACCTCAAATGTAATTATTTCACCCCATGTGTTATCTGTATAGAACATATCCTGGTTATTATAACTTTCAACACATTTCTTAATTTTTATGGAGACTTATTTATATAGAGTATATATAAGTATATAGTTACATAAGGTATCTTTTTGGGGTTGGCAGAAATCACAATAGTTTATTTACAGGAGAATTTAAAAATTTGTTTGGGATATCTTATACATGCAGGGCATTTCATGCCAAAGCTTGCTGAATTTTAATATAAGGTAATTAGGTCACAAAAAAAGAGAGAATATATATTGTATTATTTGTTTCTAAAATGTAAATTTTTGTCCCATTGATTTTCTAGAGAACCAATGTTATGATTTTTTTTTAAAATTGACTCATTCTAGTACAATTAGACATGTCCCCACCAAAAATTTTGATCTGGATTCATAAATTTTGAACTCTAAATATTTCGGATTCAGAATCAGAAATGTCCTATTCAGACCGATCCATTAATATTGGATCGGTTTGGGAATTCAGAGGATCAAACATTTTTCCGCTATACCCTCCTCTGTACTTCCCTCTATACCCCCTACACTCTCTTTAATACCTCTCTAAGGGCCCTATCAGCTGCCTGCAGCTAAAATGGGCACTCTAAGGGGAAAAATTAGCTTTCTCTAATCTCCCCCTAGTGCTCCTGTCTTAACTGTAGATTACAGGGCATGCGCTGAGTCCAGCAGCCTGCCCCATAGGGGGCCACTAGGATCATGAATACTTGGGGCAGCGCTAATGTGCCGTCCGGAGCATCCTTTCCATGAGTCCATAGGACTCCATGGAGACTTCTGCTGCCGGGTTACATGACTGGCAGGTTCTCGCCTCTTGCAAGATCCTGCAGGTCGGCAGAGTGATCGCGGAGGGAGACTGGGGACTTTTTTTTCCCCCAGTCTCACTCTGCTCACCACTCAAAGCCATCATCCTTCCCAGGCTCTGCGTCTGTACTCTGAAACAATACAAGCTCACCATTCATAGCCATCACCCTTCCCAGGCTCTGCATCTGCACTCTGAAACAATGCAAGGTAGTCTGCTATCAACATGTCATCCTCCAACCCACTCCACTGCTCCAATCTTACTGCTCTTATTTTATATTGTCATTTATGTATTATTCTCAGACTGAATAATTTTCTTTTTAAAGTTTTCCCTCTATTTTTTATAAACTCTTATCAATTTGCTTCCCCATCCCCTCCCATGTTGTAAATTCCTTGCATACAGAGCCCACACCTAAATCTGTCTCTCTTTATTTGTACAGCTCACCACTCACAGCCACCACCCTCCCCAGGCTCTGCAGCTGCACTCTGCAGTCCCACCCTCCCACCAAGTCTTGGGTCCAAACTCATTGCTTCCCTTGGTGCAAGCTGCTGCCACTTTTTTTCTAATTACCCTTTTCCACTCCAAGCCTCTGGTCATTCCCATGCAGTCCCTGCTGTATTCTCTCTGGCCACCAGCTCCACACTTCCCCTGCTCCCCTTTTGTTTGAGGGCATTGTGCACTGAGGAAGGGGCTGTGACCCCGAAACGTTTGTATTTTGTTCTTCTGTTCAAGTAAATGTGGTGACACTAGTGCACCAGTAAATAGCAGCGCTGGCAGTGTGTTTCATTTATTTGTTCACTGAAATTCCCCCCTTTTGTTTCACTTACCTTTGCCCTTTAGATTGTAAGCTCATGGGATGTCTGGCTGAGCACTTGGATAAAGTGCTGTATCAGTAGGGCAATTATGCTACGAGCAGGGCTGTCTGTACCTTATGTGTTTTTATTATGTCTCATGTCTGTACTTCCTCATTGTAAAGCGCTGCGGATTCTGTTGGCACTATATAAGTGACTGTAACTGTATTTCTGCTTGTTTAATGAATAGGGCTAGGGATTTTGAATTGCCCAGTGAGTGTAAATATTTTCTGTCATCTAAATAATTCAGAATCTATCCGAATATATTCCATTTGATTTGATAACAATTATTTCAGTTGTAATTTGGATCAGTGGCTCGGTGACTCAATCTCAAATGCTTCCAAATCTTCAAATTGCAGATATTTGGCCAAATTTATATTCAGTCCAAACCAAATCAGACAATTCTAATCTAATACAGGTAAACAGGCCAACATTTGAAAAGGAAATTAAATATACTTTAATACAGGATAATAACCCTGATAATAACACTGTATTTTAATCTCAGATGGATGTTAACAGGTACCGTGAAGGCTCACAATTGTTTTCCTTAAAAGGGATACTCTACCTTCAAAATGTCATCAGGGAATTGTTGGAGGGCATAACAATTAATTTCTCCTGACCCCTCCACCCCACGTTTTAACTTTATCTCCAGCACCTGGTCCTTCCTTGGTGTTGTTCCAGTCTGACAGTCAGGAAACTGGACACTCTCTCTAACAGGGTTATTCAAAGAGAATCGAAAAGTCACCGCACGTTCAGTGACTTTTCGTTCCCTTCAATTCGGTGCGATTTGGCGATCCCATTTCGGCGACCCTGCGGTGTATTCAGCGAGCACCACAGGGCCGTCATAGTGCAGGGAAAAGCCACCACAAACCCGAAGAACACTCTTTGCAAAACCCGGCGAATGCACCCTGAAAACCCTCAAAAACATCTGGATTAACCCCGCCGAAGATGCTGGAGAAACCCGAGCAGGACCCGATCACATCGCAGAGCAGCCGCCGGAAAAACCCGACACTGCAGACGAATGGAGTGAAAAAAAAAACTGTTTGCTTGAATGTTTGAAAAGTGAAACGCTGTTTGCAAAGAAACTACTGAGCAAAAATGTCTGAAATTTACATATAAGATCCAATGAATGATAATAAAAAGGGTTGTTACAGAAAAAATAATAAACGTTTTAAAAGAAAATAAAAATAAAAAAAAAAATCGGCAAAAATTTTTGTGGCAAAAATATCCCAAAAATGCTTAAAATATCCCAAAAAAATCTATAAGCAAACAGACTTTTTACTGAAGAATATTATAATCAACGGTTTATTAGATATTAAATTAAAATGGGAATATTTTTAACATTGAAGCCTATGGGATTCGCCTGAATAAATCTGCCGCATGAAGCCACCGAATGGCAGGGCAATTCGGCTACTTTTCACTGCTGAGTTTTGTTCTCTGAATAGACAAAGCTATGGGGATTTCACTGCCCTTGAACAGGCACCGAACAGGCACCGTATGTGCAGGCAATTCGCCAACATTTGGCGAACTGCCTGCTCTCTGGATAGCCGAATGGCCAAGAAAGGTATCCGAACGCTGAATTTCAGTGTTTGGTTACCTTCCCCCAGCAATTCGGATCTCTTTGAATAACCCTGTAAGACTGTAAAATGCTGGTGGATTAAGAGCTCTCTGGCCTGGTGAAAGTCTTCATGTTTGGAAGTTTAGAAGGTGGAATCAGTCCAATTGTATACCTAACAGTGTTGGGGAAGAGGGGGGAAACTTAACTAAATGTGGTCATTTAAAATTCATTATTAAATGGTCATGGTGAATAGAGTGTCCCTTTAATTCAGATTTAACAATTATTTCTTCTTGGAACAATGAACTGTATCGAGGATAAGTATAAGAAATTACTTACATGATTGCATATCGTTACCTCAATGTGCGGTGATTTTGATACTTATGTCTTTAAATTGAAGATCCCATTTAATGAAAACAAAAGAAAGCAAATTATCTTCTTCTAATGTGTACCTTCTACAGTATGACAATTGCACCCGAGATGGTCATTACTGTGCTTCATGCATTGGCAGATCTGATTACCATGCCTACAAATTTCAGGTCTTTTCTAGGACAAAAACTAAATAAATAATGATGCTCATTAATTTTTTTATATCGGATATATTTAAACAAATTTAGAACATTTGAAAATACTTAGAAAATGTGGCAAAACAATTTGTGTATTTAAAATAAAATTCCCGTTGTACATCGATTTAATAATGTGACCGTCATAAAATAGTGTTGAGACAGAAAACTGTTGGGTGTCTAGGATTCTATTTTAGATCCTTGATCCATCACCTGTCAGACTGCCCTGCACTCCTTGAAGACATGTGCCTATAGTTTTATATGAGCCTGGACAGCTGTAGAGTTACTCGTACAAAAATAAGCCAAGCAGTTGTTTTCGTCTTCCACTCCCTCAAAGGCAGAAGCACAAGCAAGGCTACATTCCTCAATTATACACAGGTATAGGACAGATTTAGGGCACTATCATGTTGCCCTGAGCCAAAACCGTGATGCAAAGGTGAAAAATTATCATTCACTAATTTCCCCTTTGCGTCCTGGTTTACCCAGCAGAATGTAGGGATGTGCGTTTCGGAATTTCGGAATTTTCACGAAATTTCCCGATTCGTGTTTTCGGATGCGGCCGATTTTCCGAAAATTTTTAGATCCGAAAATGGCAGATCCGAAAAGTTTTCCGAGCCGAAACGAAATATTTTCGGAATTTTCGAATGGACTTGAAATGTGTCAAATCGAAATTTATTGCTTTGAAACGAGTGGAAACAGACGTTCCGAAAAAACGAAAATTTCCGAAATCACGAAAAGTCGATACAAAAAACGAGCAAAGTGACACGAAAATACGAAAAATGGTCGATATTCCGAAAAAAAAATGTACACGAAAAACGAGTCGAGCCGAACCGAATCGAAACAGAAATCGGTCGAAACGAGCCGAATCGAAAAGTTTAAACATCCGAAAAATCGAATCGAACCGAAAAAAAAAATTGCTGCACAAGCCTAGCAGAATGCGGGGCAGGTGCCGAGTCTGGCAGCCTGCCCCTTAGCCATCGCTAAGCTCACAGATGCTGGGGGCAGCTTTACCTACAGCGCCGTCCCCAGCATTTCCTCCATGGATGCTTCTCCTGCGAGGTCACATGACTGGCAGGATCTTGCCTCTCGCCGCCGTTCTCGCCGTGGCAAGAGAGGTGAGTATCTGATTTTGGGGGGGTTTTGTGCTGCAGGTGTAGGGAGCGCAAAGTACAGCAAACTCGCGCTACGAATCGCAAATTAACAAGCCCTAACGGGTTTTTTAACCCGTTAGCGATTCAAAGGCGATCTGGCCGCAGCGCTATGACCTCCTTGAAGCTAACGCTGACGCTAGTGTTAGCTTGAAGGAGGTGATAAAGCTCTTAGTGTGTGTAAAAAAAATAAAAAAGTAAAAAAAAAAGAAATATGATTCACAACTATTCATTTATTAGTAAGTAGAAAGTGGTAAAAGAAAAGGATGTGTCAATCCATGCCAATGTATGGTTCTGTACCTTGTCTGATAAAACTCCTGATCTAAGAAGCTTTAGCATTATAGTCTGGCCACAGCCGTGCGCATGAGGTTGCCTGCTTGATGAATTGCTCCTGCTATCAAAATTTACAGCGGTTTGTGTATGTTTGGTAAATTGCTCCTGCTTTTAAAATTTTAGGTACCCAACTACCCATCAACAGTTTTGGGTGTTTTCTTATTTGGTTCTTGATTTGGAATCTGAAAATTTACTGTTTGTAAGTAATAAATATAACTAATATTTGTAAACAGACAAGTGAATGTGATACCCTAAAAGTGCCCTCCCTTATTCTAGACAGCTCCTAGTTCCATTGCAGCGATAAGAATGTGGGGGAAGTGCAACCAAATCCTTCCAATGTTGATGTTTTATGACAATATAAGAGGAATAGAGCTCCCAGCGGCACAAGACACAATCAGGCAATACAATCATGCAATGCCCTGTGAATCGTGATCCACCATCACAAATATTTTTATACTTAAAACAGTTCTCGACGGATGTCTCTTGAGCAATTCCAGTGAATTCTTGATCGTGTAAAAGGAAACCAGAAGAAAACAAATAATAATGCAATATTGCCATAAAAATAATTAGTCGAAGATGTAGAAAGACTATACTCCCCACACTCACTTGGCCGGGAGCCTGTTCAGACAATCTGGCTCTTTATAAATTGTCTTGTGCTTATATAGATGGGACCTCTCTTTATTCGGTCCTTTGCCTCCTATATGCTACTCAGAAAAGAAAAATGGGACCCTAGGACACTATCGTCTACTATCATATATCAACACAAATGGCAATAGGTTACACACTCACCCTTTTTGGAGCATTAGATTTCTAAACTCAAATTCAGCGCATTAGACACCCATTAGTGGGTGACATCTTCTCCTCATATCCTCTCTGGATGGGAGCCAGGTGATGTCTGTTTCTTCCGGATGGGCTGTATAGAAATAGATGTTCCCTATGGGAATACTAGTTTTAATCCAAAAAAATATTAACGAGTAAAAAATTATTCTATATAAAAATATAAAAGAAAAACACCTATAAACTCCTTCCCTTGTTATTTGAGTTACTCGAGACGTGTTTTGGGAGCTTTTGCTGCCTTCCTCATTCAATGTCCAAAAGTTTCAATTGAAGGGTTATGTATTTTGTTAAATTTCTCTATGAAATAATATATTTCTGTAATATTAGTATCATTAAAATGACAGATTTCCAATAATCAGGAGCGCTGTTTTTTTTATTGTACCATACGTGTGTGCCCTTTTTAAGATTATTATTTCAGGGCCAGTAGTCTGAACTCTTGAAAATGCTTCTTATTACTGGAGGACTCTGACGTCAAACAAAATAATTGTTTATTTAATTGCATTTTTCGTGAAGGCAGTAAGGTTCTCTCAAATGTCAAATCCCTTGTGAAAAATAAAGCAGCAGGTCATGTAATTTTGTACTGTAGGAAATAAACCTGAGTTGCTGAGCATTCACTTTAATTTTCTTCTTTATTTCTTCAGCACACTAGTTATTAAGGCAAACTGGGGTTAAGGAGCACCGATGATAGAGATTGTTATATTTCACGGCTGAGTGCTCACTGTTGATATTAAAGCAAGGTCAGCAGCAAATATTTTATCCTGACATAAGGAAACCTGTCTGCGTGTGCCCTGCCAGTATGCAACTCAGGGCTGATGCAACTGCTTGGCAAACTAGGCAGCCACTTGAATGCTGCGCTGATCCCTTTATCTGAGGAGAGGCAAGGGAACAGGTAACTATGCCTCCTTGTTGTAGTCTGACATGTTCCAGCATTATCCACTCCCACCCTGAAGCTGACTGCGCCCCACAGACTGTGTCAATGAGAAGAAAAATGGTGGCTCCAGCATGTTCACGACTTCACGTGTGGAAACGTGATGGGGCTAGTCCCTGTATACCATGATTTCAACCCACGTTCTTAAACCTTTAGGGCACTATCACCTTGTTAACGCTAGCGTTAGCGCTCACATAAATGAGCATTAGCGCTAGGATAATTGAGTTGATAACGCTGCCCCTGCATCACCTCTCGATCGGTACCGGGTTAAAAAACCTGTTAGCGAATAGGCATTACTGTATTTTGCGCTCCCTATACTTAACATGGGGAGCGCAAAGTGTAAGCAGAGAGTAATTTGCGTTAGAATCACAAAGCCCTAATGCTAATTACAAACAGCAGCCTGTCGCTAACTAAAAACGTTTGCTACAGTTTAAAGCTTCGTCAGAATCAGCTGCAGCTGTAACCCACCCCAAAAAAATACTCACCTCTCATCCCGCGGTGAGAACAGTAGCCAGATCTGCCGCTTCTGGCCACGGGTAGCAGAATGAGAATGGGGGAAAAAGTCCCCAATCTCCCTCCATGATCACTTGACCTGGCAGCAGAAATCTCCTTGGAGTCCTATGGACTCCATGGAGGGGATGCTCGGGATGGCATTTTAGTGCTGCCTTGAGCATCCAGTACCCTAGCGGTCGCTGCAGGGCAGGCTGCTGGATTCAGCACCTACCCCATAATCTACAGGTAAAACGGGGACGCTAAGAGGAGTTTAGCGATCACAAATTTTCCCCTTAGCATCCCGATTTTAGCTGTAGGGACGTGATAGTGCCCTTAGTGTATGCAGAGAGGCCTCATCCAAACAATTAGAAGTCCTGCACACAGCACAAAAGGTGTTGTTCAGAAAGCACCAAAATTTCAGTGAGATTTCAGTGCTTTCTCGTTCGGTGCACTTCGGTGAGTCCATTTCGCAACCCTGCAGTGAATTTACTATTCACTGCAGGGTCTCCAAAATGCGCCGAACATGGAGCCACCAAAGACTGCCGAGTCTGACACCAAACGCTGCCGAACACCACCGTACTGACCGCCAAACCGCAGAATAAATACTGTAACCCAACTATTCTTGTAAAAGGTGTTAAAAGCAATTAAAATGTATGAATGTGTGTGTGAATAATCAAAAGGTCCTTTAAAAAAAAAATGGTCTGTTACAGAATAGAAAAACGACTAAAAATGAAAAGAATAAATGATTGAATTAAAAAAATTTTTTTTTACATTGAATCTTATGGTTCAATAATTTACAACGTGTAAAGTGTTTTTTTTCACATTTTAACATGCGAGCAATTGCGGTTATATTTTGTATGGGGTGCGCTTGTTAAAAAAATTAGAGATGGGGTCTCGTTACATTTTTTTTTGGGGAAAATTACGAGATTTTTAACAAATGCACCGCATACAAAAATCGTTAGTGCAGCATCATTGTTCCCATTATAATTGAAATGGGAACAATATTGCTGCATTAACGAACCCAAAAAAAGAAAAAAAAACTGTTTATTTTTTTTATATAATTTTTTTTAAAATATATTTTTATTTTTATTTATTTTTTTTTTTTTTAAAAACTTTTTTCACTGTAGTGTTTGGTATCGTTGGAACGGCCATGCTCTGGCTGATCCAACCATACCAAACGTTAACCCCTAGCTGCCACGGATCGGGAGATAGGGAGTTCATTGGACCTCCCTATCTCCACCGTTGATGGCAGTTAGGGGTTAACTCTAGGACTGGCGTCATCGTGCTACGCACGATGACGCCAGTCCTCAGGGGGAGTTCCCGGAGGCTTGGCCGACATCCAAGATGTCGGCCAGCTCCGGGAAAGGATCGCGAACCGGCGCTTTTCAGCGCCGATTCGCGATCCAGCTCCCCAGGGGTTAATGCCAGGCACCATTTGGAAGGGCAGGCTGTGCCCTTCCAAATGGTGCCTGGGTTAACCCCAGCAATGCCGCCGATCGGGAGGGAGAGAGGTCCGAAGGACCTCCCCCCTCCCTTTCAGGCGCCTCCTCCACACATGCGGGGGGGGCGCCTGAATTAGGTGTCATCGCGCTGCCGCGATGACACCTAATTTCAGCGGCGGTGGCTCCGGATGCTGGGCTGACAACGAGGATGTCAGCCCGCACCGGAGGGGCCAGCGATCGGCCGGAACCCGGCCGAACGCTGGCCCCAAAGGGAGGACGCGCTCAGCGCGTCCTCCGCATACCAGCAGTAATGCGGAGGACGCGCTGAGCGCGTCCTCCGCATTGAAGTGGTTAACCACTTGGCTGCGAAGGACAAGCTCAGCGTGTCGTCTCGATCGTGCGGACAATGTGACGAGCATGTCCTCACATTGCACTCTGCAATTGGCCATTATTTCAAACGATTGCTGTGGTCTCCCAGAGCGGGCTGATATCTTGGATGCCACTGAAGAAGTGCCTGTTAGGAGCGAAACGCGTTTGGCCAGTTTTTATTTTCCCTGTTGTTTTTAAAAACTTTAATTCGCCTAGTATATTAAAAATACTTTTATTAACATCAATTGCATGTTCTTTTTTTCGCCTTTGGCAACGGTAAGCTCCATCTGTGAAGCTGTCCACCACTGGAGACCTTCATCTTCACCTGCACCTAAGATCTATACAGTGAGTAGGTAAATACACCACACATACATACCAATACTGACTATAAAACCGTATACCTCACCTCTTCTCCTTTTGGAGAGAATCCACTCTGGAATCGGGAGGAAACTGGCAGACAGGTTGGCCCAGTAACAATCTGTAACGCGCTCAAATGTGGGATGGAAGCTCTCTAAAAGTGTGAGTTGATACCACCACCCGTCTTAACTCTGTAATATTGTTTAAGAGTATTGTACTATGAAGTATAGGTCTATCTGCTTTTTTTGAGATCCTTATGTGACCCAGGATCTAATATCTATAGAGGACTTAAGAAAGAAACTTAAGAAACTCTCAATTATTTTAAACTGTTTCATCTTATCCTCACCACCACTTGTTTGTGGATTAATGGGAGAGCGCTGCCCTGTATAGTCTGTCTTTTTGCAAGGCTGCCTAAAATCCTTTCATTAACAACTTCAATATTAATTAGAATTTTATTTTCTCAAATGTATTTCAGGACAATGATCCGAACTTTCTAAGCCGCAAGAACAATCTGCAATCAGCAAAGGCAGTTTGCATAATTTTATTGAACGCAATCATCAAGCTGTTAATGTTGGTGAGCGGTCTTGGATTCTTCAGCATCATCTGATTGTGTTATGAAGCCAGGATTTAGTTTCTGTCTGCTCGTTATTAAATGCAGTAATTTCAATTGTCGTAGAGTATCTGACATTTTAAATAGCTTTTATCTACAAATAATTATAGGGGTTTATCGAGATTGCTTGTAAGAATGTGATACGGAACAAACAGATGATGTTCAAGGCTACCATTGCTCTTATCTCCATACTTTACTGGAACATCTATAAAAGCATTTTATGGGAGTTTTCATAGGGTTATATGCATAGGGGTGTGCAGGGTGTGCCCAGACACACCCTAATGTTGGGTGAAGATGTCCTCTTTCACCTCTCACATGGGCGATTTAGATATCCCTTATCTAGTTCATGATGAATAGCATAAAAACTGACTGTATCTCTGCTTCCAGGCTTGTTATTTCTACTGAAAAAGTGAATTGTGTGTAAAATCTTCTAACGCATTGCGATGCACAAACCCATGGCTACATGGTGTACCAAGAGTCGAGTTGCCAAAGTAGCAATATTTTACAGGACATATCTAACTTTTAAGGCTGGGGTCAGACGAGCGTAGTGTTCACGTCCGTGATTGCGCCTAAAAGTACGTCCGTGATAGCATGAAAGAAAGTCCATTGGAGCCTGTTACACAAAGTACGTCCGCACTGAACTGCAGATGCACCACGGCCGCGGCAAAGGGACGCAAGGCAGGCAAGAACATACAACCACTAGAACGGCCGCACAAAGTGCGCTGCGTCCGCAACGTCCGCATAGCTTTGTGTGTGAGTGATGGAACGTGGTCAGACGGACTGCATTTATACGTCCAGCATTTTTCACGGACAAAATGGTTTTGCTTTTTAATTTATTTTCCCTCCTACATCCGTCAAAATATACGTCAGTGAATAAACGGACTGTGTGGCCACTACTGTGTCTTCCGTACTGACGTATGTCCGTGTGCACGGACGTATAGTCCATAGAAATCACGCTCGTCTGACCCTAGCCTAAAGGGAGGCAAATCACCTTATTATTCCGCAGTGCTTTACAAGATCAGTGTACAAGGAATTGATACATTGGAATATCGCACATGGAGGATATGGCCTGTTTCAGGGTGACCCTGTTCCCAAAGGAATTTACAATCTATGAGAAGTCCAAGTATTTTGTGAGGTTGGCGCATCCATATCATTAGTTGTCTTGCCCAAGGACACTCTCTAGTGGCGTCTTCTGAGTGGGATCAAGTCTGCTTTCTATGATTGTAGAGCAGCGACCTGGTGGTTAGGTTGAACCCACTTCTCGTAAAGTTGAGACTTGCTTCTCCATAGTTTTATTGGACGGATGTGCTGAATGGGATTTGACTTGCTTCTCCACAGTCGAAGGGTAGAGACGTTACCACTGGACTCCACAGCCGATATTGTGTGGGTGGCGAGTATGTACCATTAGGTCTTGCCAGGGGACGCTTACTGGGGAGGTGCTCTGGCCAGGATTCGAACCTGGGTATCCACGGTGATAGAGCAGTGTTGTTACATCTACTCCATCCATCTGGTACATCAATATTCTTCATTTAAATAATCCAGTGGAATTTCCTTCTAACAATTTATGTATTCTACATACTGCCAGGCAGGAATTTGTGTGACATCCATTAGCATGTATACCAGGGTTTTCAAACTGATGTCTCTGAATTCCCGTGATTCTCTGGGGTTGAAAGAATTCTGGGAGTTATAGGCAGGAAACATCTGGGGGGGGTTGGAGTTTGAGATCCTTGAAGTAAACGTTTTATGTATCCAGGAAAATTTGGTGAACCAGCACATTTATCCTTTTTTCATTGTAAGATTTTATATGTTTATCTATGGGAGGTAGGCAGGGGTCACGTCCGGGGGGAACACATGGGAACATAGTTCCTGAACGATCTTTTTCAGAGGGAAACAAGTTCCCTTTGGTCTTAAACCCTATAAAGCTTGTATTCTGGTGTTCAATCATATTTCCCTCTAAGTCACAATAAATATTGGATTTATCATATGTTTTTGCTAAAATCCACATATACTGTAGATACTCGAGTATATCGCTAGATTTTGGTGACAAAAATTTACCATAAAATTGGAGGGGTCGCGTTATATTCGAGACATCTGCATCGCGTGTAGAAAAAAAAAATTGCCTTGCTCTGGATCCCAAGTCTCCCGGAAGTTCTGGTAGTCTCGCTGAAGTGAATGAGGGCTTCCTGATTCTTGTAAACACTTCAGGAACTCCCAGATTCGGGAGAGGTGGGATCCATCAGAGGGCACGCTCGGTTTAAGCCAATCATTCAACTCGCTCGCCTCCGCCGGCCATCTAATCGCTAGTAAAGACGGGTGGCCGTCGGCTTCATACATAGTAACAACTGCAATCATTCTTGAGCAGAACACCCTGGCCTGAGGGGGAGCCTGACTGTGTTGAGAGAACCTGGAAGGATTTTAATTGTTTACCAGTACAGTATAATTTTGTTCCTCGCGTTATATTAGAGTCTTGAATATTCTATAATTTCCATAATAAATCTCTATCCATTGCGTTATACTCGAGTATCTACGGTATACATAAATATATCAGATTTGAGTGTATGTTTATGTTACGTGTGAGATGATAATTGCTAATTGGGGTAAATCAATCTTGATGCGTTCCCACACTTTATTTTTTCGGACTTGACCCTTGGTGGTAAGTTTATATTTATCAATCGTGTGCCACTACATTTACATGCCAGGGGGCATAGGATGCCCTGTGGGTCCAACACACACACACACACTGGTGATTGGAACCACGTACAGAAAAATGCAATAATTATATTTACACTTCCTTGCATGATTTATATAAATAACTATGTTGTAGAATTTTAGAATATAAAGTGAATGACACACACCTGAGGAATATACACTTTCCATAAACATTATGTATATAATTAAATAATTATAGCATCAATGACATTTTGAGATTCTTTATTCATAATTAAAGTAAGGCAAAAATGTACGCGCAAACAAAATACAGTCTTCAAATATCTTTTAAAAAGGAAATGGTTCGTAGAATCTAAGAGCCACAGCTATCACTTAATTGGTCTTGTTATTATTTTTAATTATTTCATTTCTAATTAACGCACTTTTATTGTTCAGTTTTCCTTTCGCAATGCGGTTTCAATTCATTTAATGGTAGGGCCGATTAATTTGTGAACACACCCTTGCTTGTCCTTGCCCGCCTCAGTTAATGTTTATTTGTTGGTTTATGAGCAAATGTGTAAAACGTCAGGTTTGTAAAATTGTAATTAAAGGCTCAGCGTGCACCAACCCTGATCATTTTTTTTGAAGTGCCAAAACACCCCCAGAGCAATCCTTTTGATATCTACAGGAACATATTCACACGCGGGTTTCTATGCAGAATCGAGAGCGGTGGGATGATCGAGGCAGTGGAGCATTTTATAGCATATTGGGTTTTGAATAGTAAAGTTTTGAAAAGCCCCTTTAAATGAGAACATACGTGTGCGCCGGTCTTCGAGAAGCCATTTTCACGTTGACTGCAGATGTGCTTCTCTGAATGATGCTACAGGTCATTAAGCCTCGGTAATGAAAAGCAGACAGTTCTGTTAGGAAAATGCAAAATCTGCCTTTGTGTTAC
This sequence comes from Leptobrachium leishanense, assembly GCA_009667805.1. Taxonomy (NCBI): domain Eukaryota; kingdom Metazoa; phylum Chordata; class Amphibia; order Anura; family Megophryidae; genus Leptobrachium; species Leptobrachium leishanense. The sequence goes on along the minus strand of CM019067.1, from coordinate 87,117,372 downwards.
AATGTAATGCAATATAGATGCAAACGATCATTAAAATGCGATAGCATAGTCCGTGAGGATATTTTGCACAATCCTTCAATGTCCGTTTCATAAGTTGACTGAATTTTTACTATAAAAACATGCAAAAAGCTAATTGAATGAAATAAGCGTATCGGTAGAAATTTAAATCGCTCTAAATTAGACTCAGATTTTGTGCTCTACATTTTTACAGGCGGTCTTTGGTCACTAACAGGTCTATTCAAAGAAAGGTGAAAACCAGGAGAATGACTGAAGAAGTGAAAATTCTAGGTAAAAATAGCCAAACCAGAAAAATTCTTCCATTTATCTCACTTTCCAAATTGGCTATTTGGTCTAGATTGTTTTCTTCTCCTGCCAGTTCTTCTGGTTTTCACATTTTTCTAAATAACCCTGTTAGTTGAAGTTAGCAGTACATAGAACGTAATTGAACACAGAGCTAGAGGAGGTCCGGTGACCTATGGCTTATGGGGCACAAAGCAATACAGTTTCTTTGGACTTATTTTACCTTTTTTTTTTCTATATCCATTAAATTAATACTCTAGAGCAGTGTTTCCCAAACCTGTCCTCCGGACCCTCAACCAGGCCAGATTTTGTAGATCACTTTGGGGAAATACAGACTGAATCCTGCAATCACTGAGCAGCTAATCATATCACTTGTGCTGTGCTTCACATATCCTGCAAACCTGGGGAGGCGGAGGGTTTGGAAACACCCTGAGGACAGGTTTGGGAAACTCCGCTCCCCTCCAAATATTTCTGAACTACAACTCCCATGATTCTCTGGCCATCTATTGGACTGAAAGACGTCTGGGAATTGTAGGCATTAACATCTGGGGGGGGCCGTGAGTGTGACATCCCTGATCTAGAAGCTATGAACACGTATGCTAATCTACCTGGTTATGGTGACCAAAGTATGCCTCCTTCTCTCTCCAGCCAGCTGACCTTGGCCATGGTAGCAACACTTAGGCTGCTGTCAGACTAGCGTAGTGTTCACGTCCATGATTGCGCCTAAAAGTACGTCCGTGATAGCATGACAGGAAGCCCATCGGAGCCCGTTACACGAAGTACGTCCGCACTGAACTGCGGACGCACAACGGCCGCGGCCCACGGACGCAAGGCAGGCAAGAACATACAACCTCTAGAACGGCTGCACAAAGTGCGCTGCGTCCGCAACGTCTGCATAGCTTTGTGTGTGAGTGATGGAACGTGGTCAGACGGAATGCATTTATACGTCCAGCATTTTTCACGGACAAAATGGTTTTGCTTTTTATTTTATTTTCCCTTCTACAAAAATACATCAGTGAATAAACGGACTGTGTGGCCACTACTGTGTCTTCCGTACTGACGTACGTCCGTGTGCACGGACGTACAGTCCGTAGAAATCACGCTCATCTGACCCTAGCCTTAAAGGGACACTACCAGCAAAAAATGTAAAGTTCTTATTTTGTTTCTTTTATGTTGCTGGTGTCTTACATGTACTTTGTTTTTCTCGTGGATATTTAGTTAATAAAATATTTTACACTATATATGTCACTGGGTGTATCCATGTTGTGATGTTTTATGTTGTAAACTGCTCCTCGCCCCCAAGATCGTTACAGCACATATTGCTCACTGTGTGGCGTTCGGCATAGAATGGATTGAATGGATCAGGAGTCCAGAAAACTGACTCCTAAGGATTGCATTGTATGGGATGTATGCAAAGGACTTCACCAGGTAGTAGTTTAGAAGTATCTTAAGCCCTCTATCAGATCTTATTCAGCTGCCCTCTTTAATCTAAAATAGCACATACAGCACAATAGACCTTGTGCAGCCTTGTTTAAAGATTTACTCCATTGCCCGTTGCCTCTTCACTGCTGTAAAGTGAAACATGTGTTCAAGTTTTGGAAAATGTTGCATCATGGGAAAAATCCACAAAATTGAAACAGGAGATTAAAACTTAATTTTATTTTTCCTTTTTACATGCAATTACTTCAAACAATGAAAAAAAGCAGCATGTGTTTTCTAATCTATTAACAGGATATGTAAGTGGTAGTGTCCTTTAAAAGCAGAGTGTAGATTTCCAGCAGTATTTCAGTCGCAGTTATCTAGCATTGTCTTTACCACTGGTTTCAGCGCTGTTTCTTTCGCAAATCAATGGAGAATGGCACTTTAAAAGTATATACTAAAAAATAAATAAATCAGGAAAAAAAATTGCCTAAAAAATTGACTTTTTGCTGCAAGTGAAAAGAATAAACAGTTGTATAAATATTTAATAAAAACAGGGAATTTTTTTTACATTGAAACCTGTTGAATGAAACCACCGAAACGGCTGACGTTTCACTGCTGTTCGGAGTTCTCTGAATAGATTAAAAATTACTTCTCTATAGGGATTTCACTGCCGCTGAAGGTCACCGTATTTTGCTGGCAATTTGCCGATATTTAGTGAACTGCCAGGTTCATGAATAGCCAAATGGCCACGAAATTGCACCGTATGGGGAAATTCACTGTTCAGAGCAATTTTGTGTCCAGTTCGGCACTCTATGAATAACCCTGTTACTTTACTGATTTACAGCAGAATATTGGTGGTACCATTCTTCAGCATTTATTTGCATTTGTTCTGCTGCCAATGTTGAATTTTGCTTAATAACTTAAATTCAGTGCAGTTGCAGCAACGGTGATTCATTGTGGTATTTGCAAGAAATTGGAACTTTGGGGAAACAATAGTGCTTAGTGAACATTCCATATGAGTCAATGAGTAAACCCAATCCATAATTTGTTGGACGTTTGGAAGAACAGACTAGTGATATGTTGCCATGGTAACTTGGTATACTATGGTTCCATAATTTAAACTGTAAACTCAAATGTAAAAATCCATACTGCGAGACTGAGGAAAGCGTGGAGCTGCCAGTTGAAATGATCCAGCAACAAGAAAACTGGCACCTGCAACTGACACAAATTATGTGAATGTCTAGATTATTCTTAGAGGTTTGCAGAAAAGAGAAAATGTCAAAATGTCAGAAAGTGAGGTGAAAACATTACTTTGGAGAAGATAGAAATATATTTAGGAACAGGGTGAACGTACCGAATAATGGAAGAATTGGGTACCAGATTATAGTAAATCACACAATTCATATTTCTATGACTTCACATTCATTTGAAAATATTATATAATTACAGGTGAGCTTATCTAAGATGCACGGTAACAGAATTCATGATACAAATAACAATAAAATCTAATTTAAATCAACTGGAGATTTTTTTCTTCCAACAACTACATTTTACAAATTGAATGTAAATGACCCATGACTCATTGATTAGCAATTAATATGTAACATCTTTCAAATAAACATTATAAGAGAAGACAAGGATGGTCCGAGACACGTTTATGTTTTCCCATCAGTGCTGCAATGCATGGTCTGATAGCTACAGGGGGAATGATTTGGTAGAGTTACAGAAGGGATGTGTGTGATATACTTTGGGTCTCTTGGGTGGAGCCCAGCAGGTGTAAAATGCAGCCTGGGTATTCTGGATTATCTGAGTAGCTCCTCACCTCTAGGTGATCAGCAGAGCCTACTAGGAGTTCCCACATAGGGATTCATTGGCACACTGTAATGCTTCCAGCCCTGGTGTCCGTTGCAGGGCCAGTTATTCTGATTTGTACCCTAATCCAGGCCAATTCCCCTACCCCATACTCCATGGACTTCACAACTCCAGGATTTCTGCTCTGCCAGCAGTTACTCACCTGTTACCTGTTGGAGCTGGCCGCTGTATAAGGGAGTCATGCCACTCTCCAGAGGCTCTTGCAGTAAGTCTCATAGAAGGTGCTGTGGATATGCCCTGTTCTCCAGCTCCCATTCCGTCTATCCTGCCTCTCCTTGCCTTGTCCTTTATCACTCTCAGCCTTGCCTTGTCCTTTATCACTCTTAGCCTTGCCTTGTCCTTTATTACCTCAGTCTTGCCCGCTTGGATCCTGTGTCCTTGTCCTGCTGTTCTCCAGTCTGTATATCACTGTTCCTGATACCTGCATGCTCCTGTGTACCAGCAATCCAGGACACCTGCAAGTTGTAAATGCTTCTAGCACCCTGAACCACCTAGCCCACAATCCCCAGCCTTGTCTTTCCAAACTCCAGCCTGTGCAAGCTGTGGTTTCTGCTGTACCTCCGCGCTTGGGATTATAAATCCATTGGGCTAAATTACATTCCTAGCGGTAAAACTGTGCTTGCAGTTTTCCCCCTAGCGCGCCCGTTTTACTGCTAGTTTACAATGCAGGAGCAAAAAATGCTGCCTGCATTGTTACCATGCATTAACCCCTGGGATGCGAACGGCAGCGTTAAGCGCAGCCACGCGCATCCTCTCAATGGAGTCCGTAGGACTCCATTGAAGCAGATGCCGGTGGTCACATGACCAGCCGGATATCGCCTTGTGAGATCTGGCCGGTCAGTGTAGTGATACGCAGGGGGAGACTGGGTGGACTTTTTTCCCCAGTCTTTCCCTGCTCCCGCCAGACTGAGGTGGACAGAGCCGTGGTCCTCGCCGCGGGACAGGAGGTGAGTATACGATTAATTTTTTTATTTTTTTTGGCTGGTGTTAACGGATTCTGCAGCAGCGGAATCCGTTAGCACCAAGTCCTGGCTCTGGTTAACTTTTTGTTAACAGTGGTCGGACGTTAATCAGCGCTAGGACTTTGTAATACTAACGCTGATTAACACTTTGCAAGTCCTATACTTAACATTGTAAGCGCAAAGTACAGTAACCTCGCGCAAGGCTCACGCAGGTTCACACGCGGTACACGATTCCACGTGGTTGTAGCGCTGAGTAAGTAATTCAGAAATGGTTTTACCCCACGCGTTAAAAATTACTTATGCCGGTACAAACGTTTACATCAAGATTGTAATGTGGCCCATTGACTTTGGGTCCCATCATGGCGTGTGAGAGGAAGCTGTTCCTGGTGGATTGCCTCGAGGTCCTGAGTTTGTGAAGCTTCTTTAATTGTTTTCTTTGAAGCTTTCAGTTGGCAAGTGGGCTAACCACCAACATCAGGTAAAATATTCTCTTCAGTTAGCGATGTGGAGCAAGGCTTTTGTTTTGTTTAATTCTTGTTTTAAGCCAGACCTAAATCAAGGATTTGTAAATTACTTTCCAAAGGCCGTGTGATGATGAGGTCCCAGCTCACAACAACGACTAGATTGTGGTGTTATTCCAGGATCGACATGAAATGCTAATAACACAACAAAGACATTTAATTTCTTGTACATACAGTGGCTTCACCAATCGAGAAAAGAAAATCCACCTTTGGAATGGCCCAATCAGAGCCCAGACTTTATTCTTCTAGAGATGCTGTGGAATGACCTCAAGAGAGCTGTACACATCACACATCCTAGGAATATGGCTGAGCTAAAGCAGTTCTGTAAGGAGGAGTGGTCCAAACATCTTCCTGAATGCTGTGCAGGCTTAATCTGCAACTACTGGAAGCACTTGGTTGATGTTATTGCTGCCGAAGGATATCAACTAGCTATTAAATCCAAGTGTTTGCTGACTTTTTCTACAACACTATGAATGTTTAATGGGGTCTTTCATGTAGACATGAAAGATTATAATCATTTGTCTGTTAGTTTAAGCACATTGTGTTTGTCTATACTGTGCCTTTGAGGATGAGTTGACATTTTATGACAAATTAATGCAGAAAAACAACTAATTACAAAGGGTTGACCTTATATTTATTTCCACTGTATCTTTGTAGCATTCATAGTACAGAATAACCTATCAGTGGAAACAATTTAGGTTGTCTTATCTCACTAAGCCATGACAAAATAATGGATAATATAGATCAGTGATATTTGATTAATAAGATGTATGAAGCGATCGTCGGGGGTTGCTGCATCTCTCGTGCAGGGATGACGTCCTTGGCAATCAGTACTGGCCACCCTTTCTGGGTGAGAGCAAGCTGATTTGTATATGGAGCATTCGTCCCTGTAATGGCACAATCAAGCAAAAACCCTGTGAGACCTGAGCGGGCCCCACTGTATAGCAGGTCATTAGTGCTGTTGCTCGCCCTCAGGACCCTCACAAACCTCTCTTTTTTCTTAATAAGATGTATGTACTTTCATTCAGCTGTTATGTGTCATGCCTCAACCCGAGTAGCCTGCTTATAGACATGATATTGCTGTTGCTCCCTGTCTGCATCCACTCTGGGGTTAATCCCTGTGCCAGCTCCTGAGTGGGTGTGCATATAACCTGGACACACCCTTCCTTCCATGCTCTGTCATTTTCCTGTTTCCCTGTGTATGTGAGGTCCTGCGATACCCCTCATCCTGTCTGTCCGCATTATCCCTTGTTCTGTTATAATCCGTGGATCCTGTGATTGGACTTTATACTGCATAGCCCACTATCCATTGGGACTGGAGATCTGCCTGGATTCCTGTGCTCCTGTTAGCTACCTATCCTGAGAATCACCTTTGGTTGGCCCTTGGTGATATTCCTGTGGAGTCTACAGCCCGTGACTACGTGGCCCGCTATCCTTTGGGTCCTAGAGACTTTCTTTGCCGCCAGCCATCCATCCTGTGTCTGCTGCTTAAGACCTTCATTCAAGGTATTGCTACGCAAGTGGAGTCTCCAGCTTCTGACTGCACAGCTCACCATTAGGGATGAGCCAAACACTCCCTGAGATCGGTTCGGAGCCGAACCCGAACTTTCCAAATGTTCGTATCCGAACCCGAACCCGAACTCGAACTCAATACAAGTCAATGGGGCTGAAAATTCGGTTTCTAGAGTACCCTCCAAGAAGGCATATATGCTAGATATTTGCCATAAAAAGTGTATGGGTGTCTGGGTAGTGCCCTGGGGGACAGGAAACAAGGACAAAAAGTTTAAAAAAAAAAAGTTTTTAAAGGGACAGTGAGTTTTCCATGAAATAAGGGTTAAAAATAAAAACGAAAAATTCCTTCAAATATCGTGCCTAGGAGGTCCCCATAACCTGCACGTGAAGTGGCGGATTTCTAGGATGTATAGGATGTACTCCCTTTTTTTGCATCAAAAGTCTGTTATAGCACAGGTACCCCACATGCCAGCGCAATGCCAAACCAGATGGGTTCAACTTCAAGCATTGGTTAGGGAATGCAAGAAGACGCAAGACACTCATGGACAGTTGTTTCGGACCTGATAGCCCTCATCAGCGAGAGAGAAATGTATCGAACAATAGAGAGATATCAATCGATAGTGATATCGATCAATAAAGAAATAGATTTGGATTGATAGAGAGAAGGTATCGATTGATAGAGATCGAGAGAGTCTTTAGGGGTTATTCACTAACCAGTGAATTTCACCATTTGGTACAATGTCGGGTCAATTTGTATATCTACTGTGGCAAGGGTCCTCCGTCAACCACGTCTTCTAGGGCAGTAATTGTAGCGAGACAGCAGGTCTTTTGTAAACAGTGAAGTTTATTCCTTTTTACCTTCAGAAAGGTGCACAGCAAACAGTGGCAGCTCAGCAACACAGCAATTCACAGCAACACAGCGATTCTGTGAGTTAGCAATTCAGCAGATACAGCGATACGGCAGTTCACTCTGGTGGGTGCTCGCCCACCCTTTTCTCTCTCTCTCCCTGCGGTATCAGCTTCCTTTTGTTTCTTTTTTTAAACCCTTACTGGTGGACCACACCTACAGTCCTAGCTGACCCTGCTAATACCTGGTCTGGAAGTGATCCAGGTTGTTGGGATAGTGGCCCGCCCTTCACTCCACTATCCCAACCCCAGGGACCCATAACACACTTTCCTGGGAGCTAGGTTGCTCCAAAAACAAACAGTTTCCCTGGGGTTCTTTTAAATGCAGTGTACCAGGCCTGGTCTCAGGTATCTCCCATTCAATACCAAGCCCTGCTTCCTATCACACACCCTCCCCCTCAGCTCAGAACCATCGGGAGGAGCGACCACAGACAGCAACGCATGTACTCGAGACAGCCCATCAACGTTACCCTGTAGCAGGCCAGCCCTGTGCTCCACAGTAAAGCTGAAAGGCTGCAGGCTGAGGAACCACCTAGTGACTCTCGCATTCGTCTCCCTGTTCTGACTCATCCATGTGAGGGGAGCATGGTCAGTGACCAGCCTGAACCTCCTCCCCAACAGGTAGTACTTCAGGGTCTCCAAAGCCCACTTAATGGCAAGGCACTCCTTCTCCACGACAGAATAGTTCTTTTCCCTCGGCAACAGCTTTCTGCTGAGGAAAAGAACAGGGTGCTCCTCACCCTGATATTCCTGGGAGAGGACCGCCCCCAATCCAGCCTCGGAGGCATCAGTCTGCACCACGAAATCCTTAGTAAAATCAGGGGACACCAAGACGGGATAGGCACATAGGGCCTCCTTCAAACCAGCAAAAGCAATTTCCGTCTCAGGAGACCATTTCACCATTACGGGGGCTCTCGCTTTCGTGAGATCTGTCAGGGGCGCGGCTATCGCAGCAAAGTTCGGTATGAACCTCCTGTAGTAGCCGGTCAACCCAAGAAATGCCCTCACCTGTTTTTTCGTCAATGGCTGCGGCCAGTTTTGTATGGCCTCAACCTTAGTGGTTTGAGGCTTGACCAATCCCTTACCGATGGTATAGCCCAAGTACTTCGCTTCCTCCAGACCAATGGTACTTTTTGCAGGGTTGGCCACCAGGCCAGCAGCCCACAGCATCAAGTACCCTCTGAACTTTCGGAAGGTGGGTTTCCCAATCCGTACTAAAAACTACCACATCATCTAAGTATGCAGCAGCGTAGCGGGCATGGGGTCTCAGAATCTTATCCATCAGCCTCTGAAACGTGGCTGGGGCCCCGTGCAAACCGAATGGCAACACCGTATATTGAAACAAGCCCTGGGGGGTTGAAAAGGCGGTTTTTTCCTTTGCTTGCTCAGTGAGTGGCACCTGCCAATATCCCTTCGTCAAGTCAATGGTTGTGAGATAACGCGCTTTCCCCAGCCTCTCAATCAGCTCATCAACCCTAGGCATCGGATAGGTGTCAAATTTAGAAATACTGTTTAACTTACGGAAATCATTACAAAACCTTATTGACCCATCCGGTTTGGGGACAAGCACAATGGGACTGTTCCACTCACTATGAGACTCCTCTATCACCCCTAGTTTTAGCATTTTTTCCACCTCTCTCTCTATAGCTTGTCTACGGGCCTCCGGAACCCTATAGGGTTTCAGACAGGCTTTCTTCCCTGGCTCGGTTATAATATCGTGTGTCATTATTTTGGTCCTCCCTGGTATCGCCGAGAACACCTCCCGGTTCCTTCTGAGAAACTCGTTAACTTCTGCCTTCTGATGCACCGAGAGGGTGTCAGAAAGGTTTACCTCAGGCTTAGTGAGAGGGAGGTCTGAAGGCCTCATGGCCACTAAGACCTCTCTATCCTTCCACGGTTTTAACAGGTTTAAATGATAAATCTGCTCAGGCTTTCTCCTTCCAGGTTGGCTCACTTTATAAGTAACATCACCCACTTTGTCAATTATTTCATAGGGCCCTGCCAGGTAGCCAAAAATTTATTTTCTACAGTGGGGACCAGGACCAATACCCTATCACCAGGTTGAAATACTCTGAGCCGGGCATTCTTATTGTAACTGTACCTTTGGGCTTCTTGGGCCTTTCTCATATGTTCTCTAACCAGGGGTATGACCGCTTCCATGCGCTCCTGCATCTGAGATATATGTTCAATGACACTGCGGTAGGGTGTCGTCTCCTGTTCCCAGGTCTCTTTAACAACATCCAGCAGACCTCTGGGATGTCGGCCATATAATAACTCGAACGGGGAGAAGCCCGTAGAGGCCTGGGGAACCTCGCGGATAGAGAACATTAAATAGGGTAGTAAAAGGTCCCAATTCCTGCCATCTCTATCAATGACCTTTCTCAGCATACTCTTAAGGGTCTTGTTAAACCGCTCCACTAACCCATCAGTTTGCGGGTGATATACCGAGGTCCTTAGTTGTTTAATGCCCATTAACTTACATAATTCCCTCATAACTCTGGACATAAATGGGGTCCCCTGGTCTGTTAGTATCTCTTTTGGTATCCCCACCCTGCTAAACATCAGCACGAGCTCTTTGGCTATTGACTTGGCAGAGCTATTACGCAGGGGCATCGCTTCCGGGTATCGTGTCGCGTAATCAAGAACGACCAGTATATACTGGTGCCCCCTAGCAGATTTAACCAGGGGACCTACCAAGTCCATAGCAATTCGCTCAAACGGGATGTCAAGGATAGGCAAGGGTACCAATGGACCCCGGAAACCTGGAGTCGGAGCAGTAAGTTGGCATTTAGGGCAGGAGGTACAAAAATTCTTTATGGCAGCAAGTACTCCCGGCCAATAGAATCTCCTGAGGACCCTCTCCTTTGTTTTATCCACTCCCAAGTGTCCCCCCAGTACATGGTTATGTGCAAGGCTTAAGACAGTGTTCCTAAAATTCTGTGGTACCAATAATTGCTTAATAAAGTCAGTACCTCTCTTTTCTACGCGATAGAGCAGTTTGCTAGCCACTTCAAAATGGGGATAAGGCAATATCTTCCCGGCCTGGGTCATAATCCCATCCATAACTTGAACGTTATTCCTGGCTTCCAACAGGGTTGGGTCCTCCCATTGGGCTCTTTTAAAGTTACCAGGGCCACCCGCCAGTTCTAATAACTCTTCCGCCTGACCAACATTGATTCCTGGCTCATTACTTTGAGATGTTTGATTGCCTACTAATACCGGGATAGGACCACATGTCATGTGCTTTCCAGTGACTCCATCTTCCAGATCAGCATCAGAAAAAGGAAAAACATAAACCTCCTCTACTGGCCTCAGTTCAGGGGCTTTCCATAGTTCCAGGAAATAAGGAAAGTCTCTCCCTATGACAACTTCATGGGCCAGGTTAGGTACCACCCCCACACGATACTTCACATTCCCACACTGGGTTTCAATATCCACTTCAGCTGTGGGGTACTCCCGTTTATCACCATGCACACAGACAATCCCCAATTTCTCCATATGATTGAACACAACCCCAGGTACTATGGATTTAGTCACCAGGGTGACCATACTACCGGAGTCTAGCAAGGCTCTACGCAATCTGCCATTAACCTTTACAGTACAAAAGTGGGGATCATAGTCATTACCAGCGTGGTCATAGCCAGACAACAATGAATGTGCATCATTACAGTCCATAGGCTCATCGTTCACGCAGTCTCTGGCTATATGGCCCACCCTATTGCATTTAAAGCACCTATTCATCTGGTTATACTGAGGTGCTCTCTGCACCCTGGGAGAAATGTCTCTGCTGTTTTCTGCGTATCCAGGTTCCTCTACACCTCGCACCCTCGGTACAGTCTTACCAGTGCGTGTGGCATTCTGGGTTTTAGGGTTGCGGGCTTGGGTCGCTGACGGCGGATGCAGAACTTCTCCAGAAGCTATAAACCTTTCCACCAACGCAATCAACTGGTCGGCGGTTTGGGGGTCACCTTGGTTTACCCAGCGTCGCAGAGGGGTTGGCAATCCACGCTGAAAGCGATCCATGACCAGGTTTTCTACTATCTTCGTAGCAGAGTTGACCTCCGGTTGTAGCCACTTCCTGGCAAGATGTATTAGGTCAAACATCTGGGACCGTGCAGCTTGGTTAGGAGAGTACGCCCAGGAATGAAATCTTTGTGCCCGTACTGCTGTGGTCACCCCCAGACGCGCCATGATCTCAGCTTTAAGCTCCACATAGTCACTGGCCTGTGCTGGCTCTAAGTCATAGTAGGCCTTTTGAGGTTCTCCACTCAGAAAAGGGGCAAGTATACTCGCCCACTCAGCCGCCGGCCACCCTTCTCTCGATGCAGTACGCTCAAAGGCCAACAGGTACGCCTCCACATCATCCGCTGTAGACATTTTTTGTAGATAATGGCTGGCCCGGATTACCTTAGGGCCTTGGTGGCCGCCTGTCGGATCAGACTCCAGCTTGTCTGACACGGCCCGAATCTCTTTGTGCAGAGCATGCGTGGCAGACAACTGTTCCTCACGGACCTTGCCAATGGCCTCCATTTGAGCCATCAAGATTTGCTGTACCAGAGTCTCTGTAGTTTCTTTCTGAGCTTTGGCCATAGCCATAGCATTCTCTGCCTGGGCTAATATCAGCTGCTGCAGGGTTTCCCGGGTCTCGGTAGTCCTCCTATTCGCTTCCTGCTGAGCAGCGGTAGATTGGACCAGAGCTTTCACAACGTCCTCCATGCTGTTTGTGGATTATACTGCCCTCAGACTAGTGCGGTTGGTCCTCACACAGGGCACCATGTGTGGCAAGGGTCCTCCGTCAACCACGTCTTCTAGGGCAGTAATTGTAGCGAGACAGCAGGTCTTTTGTAAACAGTGAAGTTTATTCCTTTTTACCTTCAGAAAGGTGCACAGCAAACAGTGGCAGCTCAACAACACAGCAATTCACAGCAACACAGCGATTCTGTGAGTTAGCAATTCAGCAGATACAGCGATACGGCAGTTCACTCTGGTGGGTGCTCGCCCACCCTTTTCTCTCTCTCCCTGCGGTATCAGCTTCCTTTTGTTTCTTTTTTAAACCCTTACTGGTGGACCACACCTACAGTCCTAGCTGACCCTGCTAATACCTGGTCTGGAAGTGATCCAGGTTGTTGGGATAGTGGCCCGCCCTTCACTCCACTATCCCAACCCCAGGGACCCATAACACACTTTCCTGGGAGCTAGGTTGCTCCAAAAACAAACAGTTTCCCTGGGGTTCTTTTAAATGCAGTGTACCAGGCCTGGTCTCAGGTATCTCCCATTCAATACCAAGCCCTGCTTCCTATCACACTACATACTGTCAACTCGCCAAATACAGGTGAATTGACAGTGAAATACGGAGCAATTTGCTGCAGTTTGGCAGCACCGAAATTGCCCCATAGAAGACTATGTTGTCCTCTAGTCACAGAACGCCAAATTGTACTAATATTCTGTCGAAATGCCCTGATTTTCGATGTTTTAATTAAACAGGTTTAATCCGGTGAATCCTATAGGTTTTGTTGCAAAAAAATATATCCTTTTTTTTTTAATTTAAACACCATTTATTCTATTTTTTTGTCCAAAAAGCCCTTTTATTCTTTTATTAAAACACCTTTTTTTATTTTTTTAGATGACATTTTAGACTTTTTATAAAGACTTTTGATTTTGTAACAGATGATTTTATTATTTTTAAAGGACGTTTTTTAGGCACATTTTTATTGATTGAAACACCTATTAGGACAATACGAGACTTCTTTTTTTATTTTAGTTCGGTGGTATTCGCTGATGCCAATTTGGTGGTTTTCACCGTCATCTGATAACTGCTTCGGCGACTCCAGTTTCAGCAAAATATATTGACCATTCTCCAAATAGTGAATTCTCCATATATTCAGCTAAACGGAATCGCAGAAGTGCGCCAAAACAAAAAGCACCAATATCGCATGCAATTTCTGTGCTTTTTGTGAATAGGTCCTTATATGTCTTTTCTTTTGAAGGAGAAGAGTAGAAGCCATTAGTGAACATTTTCCAGAGGAGACTCTTGACATGTGTCATTTCCCTCGCCGGCGCCGCAGGAGGTCAAATCCAGCGGTTCCCCTTGCTGATTACTCTGGCAGTCCCACTCCTACATTGCTCCTGCATGATTTTGCCAAAGGTTGCTAGCTTATGCAGTATTCAGGTTCCTTGAAAGCCTGACCTGGATGCCGTGCCCATTCCAAGAGGCCTCAGGTGCACCCCATCCCACCTAATAAGGCCCCCTAAAATAGAAAGATACGCCCTGTCCTCCCTGCTTCAACATTGAAGTCTGGCTGTGTGTCCTATCAGTCCTGAAAACCTGAAGCTCATATTCTCCAGCCTCTAAAGACCCCTGTGTTCCTATCCTACTGAGAATTAGGGATGAGCCGAACACCCCCCAAGTTCGGTTCGAGTCTTCATGTGTTTAGCTCCTAGTAGTATTTATTTTTCCCTATCTCTACTCCCACTACTCCTCTCTGTTGACTCAGTCAGCCCTTTTCCTGTATCTCCCCTTTTCCTATGTTTATAGCTGTGTCCCTTGCCCTAGTCTTATTCCATTGATTCGCCGAGCCTCCTCCATTGATTCTGTTTATTTCTCTTGTTTTGTTGTTGCTTTACCCTTTGCATAAACTCCTTGCCGTGCCCTACAATCTGTCTGCCCTCATATCACCAGATCCTGGACTCACAGCAGCATACGGTGCAAACTCCGCATGACAATATGTAAGAGGAACGCCCTGTATTCTTTTCAAAAATATATATCGGCACACACAAACATAATACTGTATATCACAGGCATATTTATATTCGTTTTATAAACGTGTTATACAAAAAAATTGCACATTTTGCCGTGAGCAAACAGAGTTTTGGTTGAAAATGTTAAAGTTGTAAAGTTACTGACATGCGTCACCCGTCAACCATCTGTTCTAACACTTGCTAAAGGAGTGATTTCTGAGTATCTTTTGGTTCCTTCAAAAAGGAGAGAGACAAGGATTAAATGATGTAGAGGCAGACTGTAAAAACGGAATGATGTAAAAACAGAAAACTCGGCTAAAAAATAGAATGCAAAATAAATTATTAACAAGTCTCATCATTTCAGATCTGTTGACCAGTGACGGCGACATATTTATAACAACAACAATAATAATGATCATAATAATAAAACTGTACAGGCTATTTCCAGTTAATGTGACCTTTATTTCCTGCAAACTATAAATGTCAGCAAAGGTTAGACCCCCATAATGGTGTAATATCATGCAATGTTCCTCGATCGCCCGCTTGCATGCGTGGAGCATTTGCTCTATTATGCGAAGTAATGTGCCTGATTATACGACGAATCATTCTTTTTCCATTCGTAGCTTATATTTCTCTGTCGCTTTCTCTGTAGATATATTTTACAAATGGTAACGGGGATTGGCAGACACAGAACACATTCAAAAATAATAAGACATTTTAAAATGCAGAGCCACTTATTCAAGCAACATATTGGGATGTGCATCTGATGACCTGCTTTAGCAGATAGTCCTGTATTTAACTACCTGTTCTCTGAAATAGTTACAGCAACCGGAGATAATCCTCAGAAAAAAACAGGTAATGGGATATTCAAGCTTAGAAATAGGTTTGAAGGAGGATAGAGGAGCTAAATATTAACCCCTTTTGACCCAACTTCATTTTTAAGCTTAAGTGTCCCATTAAAACTCACCTTCCCATCACCTGGCACTGTCCCTCTCCTCTTCCTCTCCTATAGCTGGCGCTTCCACTGAAGCTGTGGTTTTTCATGTGACTATGAGGGGTTGAGACATTTGGCGAGTGTTCAGCCAATCCAATGCGCGAGTGCACTGAGAACTAACGGCTAGCCAGGAATGTACTGAACTGTACATTCCTGCCCAAAATCCCAGAAGGCTGATCAGCAGAAGCTGATTCTCATTAAAATTCTGCAGTAAAGAGTCTCTTTTATTTATAGATTTTTTTCGGATATTTTAAGCATTTTTTTTAAAGTCTAATTTTTTTTATTTTTAAGTTTACTTATTTTTTCTGTAACAGTCCTTTTTATTATCATTCCCTGGACCTCATATGTAAATTTTAGACATTTTCGCTCAGTAGTTTCTTTGCAAACAGCGTTTCACTTTTCAAACATTCAAGCAAACTGTTTTCCTAAATTATTCACTGCATTCGTCTGCGGTGTCGACTTTTTCTGGCGGCTTCGCTGCGTGTGATCAGCTCCTGCTTGTGTTTTTCCAGCGGGTTAATCCAGATGTTTTTGCGGGTTTCGGCGTGCATTCGCCGGGTTTTTGCAGTGACTTTTCGTCGGGTTTGCGGCAGCTTTTCCCTGCGCTTCGATGGCCCTGTGGTGCTTGCTGAATACACCGCAGGGTCGCCGAAATCGGATTGCCGAATCGGCCCAAATTGAAGAGAACGAAAAGTCACCGAACGTGCGGTGACTTTTCGATTCTCTTTGAATAACGCTGTTAGTATAAATGCAGGGATTGAAGGTTAATATAAATCTGTCAAAAATCTGCAAAAATTGCTCTTGTCCTCGGGGCGAAATAGTTTGCCAACATGTGGGTCCGGAAAGGGTAAATTCAATTTGGAAGCGTTGCTGTGATGGAAACCAGATGTGGGGTTTATATTTGTATGTCCATCTGACGTTAAGATGTTGAAACAAATATTTTAAATTATAAAGTGTTTTAATCCTCCTACCTCGAGATCATAAAAACATTGCGCTTTAAATATAAATGTGAAGGGGAGGCTTCCAAGTGTTAATCTTAGACCGCTCGATCACATAATAATGACTCATTTTAAAATGAGCTGTGTCTGAAAATATGACCCATAATTTGGATTCCAATAAAAAAGCAGTAGCACTTGCTGGTATAATCACCAGTCAGGTGTCTAAATATGGAAACGTCATTCACATGCCAGGATTTTACATGCCAGACTTGTCAGACGCAGAGGAATCTTCTTAATAGCAGCACAAATGCTCTTACAAGTCCACTTAAAATTTATTTATAAAAGATTTTACCAGGAAGGATACATTGAGATTTCTCTCGTTTTCAAGTATGTCCTGGGTTCAAGAACATTGAAGTGTTACAGTTACAGAAATACAAAGTAATACAATGCAAGATATTAAAAAACAACACAAATATACAGATTAACAGAAAATAAATATGTAGGAAATATAGTCATTATGTTACATGTTTACAGGTGCATTCCGTATTGAGGTATGTTAATAGGGATCTCTTGAGTGACATTAGACTGGGGGAAGATTTGATGGTGTCTGGGAGGTTATTCCATAATTGTGGTGCTCTGTAGGAAAATGAGGATCGAGCCACTGTCTTTTTGTATTGTGGTATTGCAAGTAAGGTGCTGGTCCTGGATCGGAGGTTATAAGATGAGGGAGCTGCTGGGGGAAGCAGTCTATTCAGGTAGGGTGGCAGCTTCCCAGAAATGCTCTTAGACACCAGGCTGGAAAGGTGAAGGGTGCGTTTAGATTCCAGTGAGGGCCAGGTTAGCTCTTTTAACATGTCACAATGGTGGGTCATGTAGTTACATTGTAATGCAAAGCGACAGAATGAGTTATACAATGTAGTAAGTTTCTGAAGGTGTGTTTGCGGGGCTGCTGCATACACTACATCTCCGTAATCAATAGCTTGCATAAGCATTTGTTGTACAATCTGTTTTCTTACCGCGGGGCTCAGGCAGGATTTGTTTCTGTACAGGGCACCTAGTTTGGGGTAAAGTTTAGATGAGAGTTTTTCGATGTGGGGGCCAAAGGATAGATTAGTGTCCAACCACATACCTAGATATTTGAGAGAAGTGACTGTGGTCAGCGTGCCATTTGATTTTGTCCCAACACATAGATGGGGATTTTGCAATTTGTGTAGTTTAGGTGCTGTTTCAAAGAGCATCGTTACAGCTTTGTCAGTATTTAAAAAAAGTTTGTTGTGTTTGATCCACTTTTCTACCTCTGTGAATTGTTCTTGCAGCACGGCCTCCAGCTGCGGGAGATTTGGTTTGCTGGTATAGATTACAGTGTCGTCTGCATACATATGTACAGCTGAGGCTTTGCAGACGTTGGGCAGATCATTTATGAATATTGTGAATAGCAGGGGGCCTAGTATTGAGCCTTGGGGTACACCGCAAGTGACTGGGAGCGGGAGGGAGGAGCTGCCAGAAATTGACACATATTGTGATCGGTCGGATACATATGATTTGAAATGTATCAATAAATAAAATAACTAGAGGAAGTCTCTGTCTTGAGTCTGAAACCACTATGGGGGTTATTCACTAACCACTGGTGTTTACTGTTGTTCCAATCATGATAAATATTGAAGTTTCCCTAAAGGGCGATTCGAACAGCAGCAGCAGAAGATTCTTTGTTTCTTCTGCTGCTGTTTACATTTCTCTTTGGAAATCGCTGAGGTTTATTGCGGTTGCAAGTGGCAAACTACAGCAATTACTGAATACGCCTGTATGTGTAATTACTGTATACAAAATGCTGAGCTGCGTGATATGGAAATGTACATACAAGCAGTCGTAAGGGGTTACTCAATAAGAACCGAACTTGCCATCCAATTGCACCGAACGGTGAATTTCACTGTTCAGTGCAATTTCGTGGCAGTTCGTCTATTCAGCAAGCTGGCAATTTGCAGAATATTGGTGAA
The DNA here is from genome assembly GCA_009667805.1 of Leptobrachium leishanense. NCBI lineage: Eukaryota > Metazoa > Chordata > Amphibia > Anura > Megophryidae > Leptobrachium > Leptobrachium leishanense. The sequence goes on along the minus strand of CM019067.1, from coordinate 87,099,213 downwards.
TTGCCAGCGAAATACGGTGCAGTTCGCCTCAGATCGACACAATTCGGCGTTCTTCTGCGGTAGTGAAATTCCCCATAGAGTAGTAATGATTAATCTATTCATAGAAGCCGAACTGGCAAAATGCCCAGACTTTTGGTGCTTCCGTTCGAATCCCATAGGTTTCAATGCAAATATAAAATGCCGTTTTTATTACTTCTTTTATTCAACCATTTACACTTTTTATTAAAAGCAAAATGTATTTTTCTTTATTCTATTAGCATTTTTTTAGGCACTTTTCTGGATTTTTTATTCCAAATTTTTTATTCCAATTTTTTTAAATGGCGTTTTTTCTTTATTCTGTAACAGACCTTTTTATTATTTTTTTATAGTACCTTTTTTATTATTTCCATGCATTTTCATGAATTTTATTGTTTTAAGTGCCTTTTTAAAAATTGCTGTTGTTTGGGGGATTATTTTTTTTTACCCCCAGTTCAGTGGCGTTCAGCGGCTGATCGGCTTTTTTCGGTGGCTGTCCGTTGGCATTCAGCTGCGTTCAGCAGTCAGGGGCTGCATTGGTGGTCTGTTCGGCGGACGGTGGCTGCATTCAGCAGTCTGTTCGGTGGATCGATTTGGCATAGTTCGGGGACCCTGCAGTTAACTACATTCGGTAACGTTGTCAAACTGAACTCGTCGAAGTGCGCCGAACGAGAGAGCACCGAACGTTCAGTGACATTTCGGAGCTCTCTGAATAACCCCTATAGCGTTTGTACCACTTGCAATGTTACTTGTTCCCTGCCACCTACTCTTTTTCGGTACAAAGTTGAAATTATACTAATAAACTCAAATGTTTTAAAGTAGATTATGTGACGTAATTACAAAATATACTTCATGTATTTAAGTGGTGTGGATGCTGCTTTGTCTTAATTAGCAGTTCTATTGTTAAAAGAATAATAATTATTATTTTTAGGTACTTTAGAAATACTGTTAAGGCCCTAAAATGGCAGCGCACGCATCACCTGTCTCCAATATGGCGGTGGAGGCATGACTCCCGCCGATGACATCAGTGGCAACGACCCAGGGTCGGTGGAGTCCCTGATCCTCTCTCCTATAAATGCTAGGCCTCCTCATTCATACACTGCTCCAGTATTGAAGCAGTATCTCTCTCCTAGCTCTCAACCATCAGTTTATTATTTAGTTCCAATAAAATGGTTTAAAATAAAGCCCCCTTCTCCTGCTCACATTTTTTTCAGGAAGAGGTCTAAGTCCCTAGAGGTCAAAGGGATTAATTGTATTCTGTGTCGATGTGGTGGGAGTGCAGACCATACTAATAACTCCCTTGTGATGATGATGCTCAGTGACAAGTTAAAATATAGGCTGCGTTCTGACTCATCACTGGCCAATTTCCTTGTTTGGGAAATGGATTCCCTCATGTAGCATATAAATTATACACATTGCAGGGCAACACTTTCCCTATTCTCTTTCTTACCATGATATACTAAAATGTATCCAGGAAAGCATGGCCATACCAGCAATTCTCGCATTAAAAAAGAAGCCTGGTGTTACACCCTCTGTTGGTTTATTAAGCTCTCTATGCCATCTCAGGTCTCCCACGTCTCAAGCAGGCTCTTGTGTCACATCTGTTGTGGTGGAGCATCACTATAGGTGCACTGTTCTGACATTCTGTGCTGTCCTGGTCCTGTCTGTACCAGGGGTTCCATCCCTCTTATCAGGGCCGGATTAAGAGTGTCATGGGCCTGGTGCTGAGGATTTTAGTGGGCCTTTTTATAGATAATGAGGTAACAATTGGCCTGCGCTGCTTTCTCGTTTAGAGAGTCAGGTGGCGCACTGTGCTTATGTCACGGTATGCCAACGTCAGAGCTACTGGGAAACCAGACTGGTGACTCTGATGTGCTATGACGCACAGCATGACTTAAAGTGACCCAGGCCCCTCCTCCAGTCCGCCTACACAACTGACATGTAAGCACCCGCGTGGCTTTCACTCTCGACCACACTCACATCATCTCATGTGACCGAGCAGGGCTGGCTCTAGTATTTACGGGGTCAGGTGCAATGTAAAATGCAGGGCCACTTTTTCTTTGAAAGCCTTTTGAATAACAAATTCAGAAAACTATTAAATCTGTGTGTATACATAGATACATACAGAGATATACACACACAGCATCTGCCCGATTATTTTTTTATTTTTAATTTGGGTGAAAATAATCAGCTTTTTACATATTGTGCGAGCTGCTCTTCCCTTTCGGTTCAGGGGTTTCTGAAACACAAAGTTCCAGCACATCTTTATGCAATTTGTATACCATACGCAACTTGTACTGGATAGATATGCTGCACAAATTTCACTTTTCTTGGAATTTGCGTGCTATTGTATACACATTCCCCAGTGCCTGCACAGAGTGATGGATTGGTGCTGTGTGCACAAGTGCAGAACCAATTCATCAGCTCCTGTTTCACAGAAAGCTCGCTGCTGTGAGCATTCGGAGACAGGATGCATGTAGACATTATCATGACCAGCAGATGGGATATTCAAACCCCGTTTACCTGGTGACACATGTAGGTGGAGGAAATTCCATTTCACACATTAGGATTTGACAACAAAACTGAAGAAATTGGAGATGGGGGGCACACCACACAGACTGACCACTGGTGTGTAAAGTGTCCATTTAAATTACATCAGGCATCAGCATAACTAATGAGCACCTAGATCTAAAGATACATACAATATTATGTTCCTTCTGTATATATTTTTAGTGATGGACTAAGTGCCTGGCACATCCAATGCTCCAGAACCCTGTGTATCTCCACTTCCTGTCTCTATCTCTCTCCTCTTTAAAGCCCCTTTGCAAGTTTCCAGCACTGCTCGGTGTAGCCATTCTTCCTACTCCTCTGTTTATCCTCTTGTACCTCACTTGTCTCTCTCCATCCTTTTCCCTGCACTTCTGTATTACTTTTTCTCAGTTCCCTCTGTTTTTCACCAACCCTACCCCTTCTATGTCCTGCTCATTCCCATATGAACCGTTTTCCTGTCCCTCTGAAATCTCTCCCCTACTCCATGTGACTCTGCTGCCCCCAGGTTTCTCTCACCAGGGCCTCTGTTCTCTCCTGTCTTGTGTGCTCCCCTGGATATCTAGATGGGGAGATGGAGCTGGGAGCTTGGGGACATACCATGAGGCCACACCCCCTCCTCTTTTGCTGGACCCTGTTAAAAATCAGCATCCTGCAGTGGGTGAAGCTGGGAGGATCACAGGTGTGCCAGCAGTTTGTGGGATTGCTCTTCTCAACCAGTTGTTTGGCTGAATCATGGATATTCATTTCACTGCTGGCCCAGAGCTGAATCCTCCTGTGCCCCTGGAGATCACACAGGTCAGTAGCTGCTGCCATACACAGGCACACTGTGTGTGCCCAGTGCATGTGGGGCTCTGATTTACAGTACCAGGTGGAGCCAAGCGTACCTGTGGTTGGAGAGCTGCCTGTGCTCTCTACCTGCCCTGTGTTTCTGTATCCGCATAGGCAGCCAGTGCAGTGAAGAGGGGGTGGAGCCAGCGTGCTGGCATTTGCTTCTCCGTGTGCTTAGTGATAGAATCTGTGGCACACTGTGATCCAGACACGGGGCTGGTCGGGGGCGGGGCCGGGTGCACTCGTGAAGAGCAGACCATGTGGCCGAGAGTGGGAGACGCGTTCAGAAGCGGACTGCAGGCTGTGTGTCGACAGGTGATCCTCTTGGCTGTGGGCCTATTTTCATGTAGGGGCCTGGAGCGGCCGCTCCATCCGCCCCTACGTTAATCCGGCCCTGCCTCTTATCCTCTGGCCAATAGTGTTCATAGGCTGCCTCTCTTGTATCCTGGCCAATAAGATTCCCAGTCAAGGTTTATAAGGACTTCCACTTCCCTTTGACTTTGCACTATTGTGGTTTTCTTTACCACTCAGTGCATTCCTGATGTATTTCACAATCGAGCTCCTGATATTTGATATTTGGCTTTGTATATTGTCTTATCCTGATTTCTTCACTCTTTGACCCTGGCTTCTCTGCTAACCTGGCTCGGTGTTACTGACCTCTGTTGATTTATGTGTACTGTGCCTGACCCAGACCAAGGCTTGTTGATGTGGTTATTCTTTGTGTTAACTTTGCTATTACCCAGCCTTTTAAGGACCGGCTCTAGCACAGCTTATCTGTATTGTCTGTGGTTACTCATATCTGCGTGCTGGGTTACATACTTACTGTTACAACTGGCCACCTTCGTAATGATTGAAGAAGGCATACCAAAAAACTGCAGAATTTGGGTAAGCTGAAGCTCACCTGCTGAGAGTGTCATTGGACAGGTTGGGTCACATTCAGGCAGCACCTGTTTATACACGAGTCCAGGATATATGGTAACAATTTTGATTATTTGACAATTCAGATTACTAATCCAGTAAAACATACCATAGAGAGGTGTCGGAATCAAATGGATTTAGGATTGCATCCTCTACCCCTTCTATGTATTACATAGATAAAGCATGCTGAAGTGCTCCAATGAAAGGGTATGTATATGTCACTTCCTGAGCCAGGGAACACGAGCCGCCGCCACCATAAGAAGGCCCAAACCAATGCTGCTCCTCCTTGATCTCTGTGGCAGCACCTTTCCTGCAATGCCTATTTCATTCTGACCTTCCTGCGAGCACCTCAGATTTTCCCCTGCTACAGCACTCATGCAACACATGACCAATAAAGCATTGGCTACCCTCAATAATAGGCTACGTCTCCAGTTAGCCAATGCTCCAACATTGTAGCCCTTTACCACTCTGAGTCAAGACCTAGGTGTTGCTGCTCCTCAGATCTGTCTTTTCTCTTGCACCCCAGCCTGCCTCACCAAACTTACACGTGCCTTACCAAGTTTCCGTGTAACCCCAAAGCCCAGTGGTATCCCAGTGGTATCCCAGTCAGCCCTCTTCGTGTTCTGCCCCTTGTCTTCACGTTTTTCATTTATATCCTGTGATCCTCCTCCACCCTTCCCGGTGTGCATGCAATACTGCATACTGGGCTCATAAACCTGCTTAGGCTAGGGTCAGAGTGGGGCAGTCGGAACGCGCGTGCAGGCGCACTAAATCACGGCGGCAGTAGCAGCACATAACGGCCAATGACGGCCAATATACGCAGTACGTGCGTACAAAAGTGCGCCGACACCACGCAACCGGCAAATGAACGCATTTTTCTCAGAACGTGAAACCGCTGCTACAGACGTACAGAGTGCGCTGCGGCCGCATGGCAGCGTGTGTGCGTGATTAGGAGACGTCAGACGCTGCTAGTGTGCGGCCTACATAACGTTCAAACAGCCGGATTTCCCTAGAATTGCGTTGGTGAGTACCTGCGACTGTGCGACTGTGGTCGTCTGACCACTTAAGCCTATTCCGTGAAAAAATGCGTGCGCACGCATCGACGTACATTTTGACGGTGGCCGCAGAAAATGCGCTCATCTGTCCCTAGCCTTAGCCGGTACACAGCCGGTACACAGAAATTGCAGTATAATATACAGATCATTCTTTATTTCCATTTTTTTTATATTTTAGAGAGACCATGACCTGGTAATCCTTTTTGTCAGAGTTATATATCGAGAGAGACGGACGTACAGGACATCCTCAACAGATAATGCACTTTCAGAAACTCTTAGGCTAGGGTCAGATGAACGCATTTTGTACGGACTGTACGTCCGTGCAGTACGGACATCGTCAGTACGGATGACGCAGTAGTGGTCACACAGTCCGTTTTTTCACTGAAGTTATTTTTTGACGGATGTAGGAGGGGAAAATAAATTACAATGAAAAAACATTCTGTCCGTCAAAAATGCTGGACGTATAAATGCAGTTCGTCTGACCATGCTCCATCACTCACACACAAAGCTATGCGGACGTTGTGGACGTGGCGCACTCCGCACGTCCGTTCTAGCAGTATTACGTTCTTGCCTAACCTGCGTCCGTTTGCAGCGTCCGTCAGCCCCCGCACTTCTGTGCGGACGTACTTCGTGTGTGGGGCTCCATTTAACACAATTGTATGCTATCACGGACGTACTTATGTGCGGCAACACGGACGTTAACACTGCGCTCGTCTGACCCCAGCCTTACTCGGACAAATGTGCAGCATCCCTTATTAAGAGCACTGAACTATTAGAATATTAGAAAACACATGGACTACAATATAGAACGAGCATCTCGTGGCTGAATTAGTTGCACTGCACATACTGACTGCATAAAACACTGGAATAGATGAAAACAGGGAATATAAAACAGGGGATTAACATGATTTCATCTTAAATACCAGCTACCTGAGCAGACTGAATTTCGACTCAACACAGGAACTCACACATGAACACATACTGACATTCCCCAGCATCCCAGATACATTCTTTGGTATCCTTTACATCTTGGATTGTGTGACTGTATAATTGAAAGAGCGCCAGTGTTTCTTGACGTTGTAAACCCCGTTGAAGCCTCTCCTGATGCTGTTTGTTTTTTTCTTTTGTGATCTGTTTGTTTGTTTTTCTTTGTCAATGTTGCAACAAAGGCATTTTTCCGCCAGCATTTGCAGTTTTGGCAAACAACGGTATTCTTTGAATAACCCCTACATCTTTGTGTTATTCCCCATCTTCAAAATCTAAAAAAAGAAAAAAAGCAGCTGCTGACGCCTCAGCTTGATTCACTCACGGCTGGCAACTCACCCTCCCTGGGTTTCTATTTGTGATGTTTAACAACCATTGATACCTGACCCAAGGCCAAGGCCAAGGCAGAAATGTTTATTATCCTCCTCTCACTTTCAAACCCATAAATCAGGCCCCAATGGTCTCACCTAAATCATTTTATATTAAGCGTAAAACATTTTCTGCAATTTCGACTGAGTCATCTTTTATTAAAGAATGGGAGTATCTACATAAACACATGACGGCGACTCTTATAGTTACGCTACACCGCCTGTTATATTTACATTATGTTTTTGCTATTTTGGTGATGCTGCTAGTGAGTTCATGAGAAGATACTGTGTTTCTCTCCCCCTAAATTCTGGAGAATATTAACTAACAGAATGTCCTCATTAAAACTATCTGAACCAAATTGTGTTTGAGCAGTAAAATGAATTAATTACTTGCAGCACTTTGCAAAATGGGTAAAAGCGACTTCAAAACGTGTTAATTAAAATATATATATATATATATAATTTAAATGATCTCTATATAAATGCGTTTGTAATGCGTCCGTCGCTGTCGCGGGCTGCGTGCGCACCCATCACAGCTCTTCACTCAGCCCTCCCTCTTGGCAGTTAGAAAAACTCCTCCCATCGACGAGTGGAAACCGCCCCCTTCTAAACAAGTCTCCAGTTATTGTCTCTGCTGCCCAGTTTGTAATCTCCCATAGGAACTCCCATAGCCACCCCCCCAATAAATATCCCCTCCGAAAAACCTAACCCCCCTCTGCAATAAATACCCCCAGCCCCCCCCGCAAGAAATATCCCCTCAGTAAAAACTAACCCCCCTCTGCAATAAATACCCCCAGCCCCCCCCGCAAGAAATATCCCCTCAGTAAAAACTAACCCCCCTCTGCAATAAATACCCCCAGCCCCCCGCAAGAAATATCCCCTCAGTAAAAACTAACCCCCCTCTGCAAAAATACCCCCAGCCCCCCCCGCAAGAAATATCCCCTCAGTAAAAACTAACCCCCCTCTGCAATAAATACCCCCAGCCCCCCCGCAAGAAAAATCCCCTCAGTAAAAACTAACCCCCCTCTGCAATAAATACCCCCCCAAACCCCGTAATAAGTCATAGATGGACGAGAACAAGGCTGCTTATTACCAGGAAGTGATGCGTACTTTACAAAAAAATGTGGTGTACAAATAAATATATTCAAAGTAGGCAGAAAAAAAGACCTCGCTAAAGAAAAAAAATGGGACAGAACGCAGAAGGGGGTCCTGCCCTAGGTGGATTTTTATTTCCTGCAAACAATAAAACTCACAGTAAAGTGGAGTGTGTATTAGTGTATCACAGAGCTCCAACAATAGACTGGGTAGATAGAACGTTACAGGTAGGGATGCACCGATACTATCAGGGTTCAAAGAGATTCGAAAAGTCACCGCACGTTCGGTGACTTTTCGTTCTCTTCAATTCGGTGCAAATCGGCTTTCCCATTTCGGCCACCCTGCGGAGTATTCAGCAAGCACCACAGGGCTGTTGAAGTGCAGGGAAAAGCTGCCAAAAACCCGGCGAATGCATGCCGAAAACCCGCAAAAACACCTGGATTAACCCGTCGAAGATGCCGGAAAAACTCGAGCAGGAGCCGATCACAGGCAGCGAAGCTGCCGGAAAAAGCAGACACCGCAGACGAGTGAAGTGAATAAATTAGGAAAACCGTTTGCATGAATGTTTGAAAAGTGAAACGCTGTTTGCAAAGAAACTACTGAGCGAAAATGTCTGAAATTTACATATGAGGTCCAGGGAATGATAATAAAAAGGGCTGTTACAGAAAAAATATGTAAAGTAAAAAAAAATCTGACTTTTAAAAAAAAAAAAAATGCTTAAAATATCCTAAAAAATCTATAAATAAAGAGACTCTTTACTGCAGAATTTTATAATGAACGGTTTATTAGATATTGAATTAAAACGGGAATATTTTTAACATTTAAGCCTATGGGATTCGCCTGAATAAATCTGTCGCATTAAACCACCGAAGCAGTGCTTTTTTATGGGGATTTCACTGCCCTCGAACAGGCACCGAACAGGCACCGTATGTGCAGGCAATTCGCCACGATTTGGCGAATTGCCTGCTCTCTGGATAGCCGAATGGCCAAGAAAGGGAACCGAACACTGATTTTCAGCGTTCGGTTACCTTTCTCAAGCAATTCGGATCTCTTTGAATAACCCTGTATATTTTTAAGACCGAATACTTTTTTCAGGTTCTCGTCGATGCCAATTACCGATATTTTAATTTAATGCCATGTGACACTTTTCCAATAAAAAATTAACCCCTTCACTGCTGACGACGTGTGGGACACGTCCTCATTGATGCACGTTACATGCTGAGGACGTGCCCCAAACGTCATCAGCTTTGCGGGACCCTCGGCAGAGATACTCACCTCTCTGTCCCGCGGCGTTCTGACTTCAGCGTCCTCAGACGCTGAAGTCAAGCTCCTCCCGACGTAAATGACATCATCGCTCCATGCGCGATGATGTCATTTCCAGGCGACCCCCCCCCGGCAATGCCGGGAGATAGCCTGGAAGGGGGGGGATTAGTTTGGATCCCTCTCCCTCCCGATCGGTAAGGAGCAGCGCCAAAAGCCAGGCACCGCTTAAAAGGGGAGAGTCTCCGCTTTTAAGCGGTGCCTGGCTTTAACCCCTCAAGCGCCAGGTCGCACTTTAGCGCCTCGTGGCGCCGAAGTGCAGCCTAGCTCCGGTGGGGGCCGCCATCTTGGATGGCGGCTCCACCCTCGAGTCCCCCCTCGCTGCCCGATGTCATCACACATAGCGTGATGACGACAGATAGCCGGGGAACCCCTAGCTGCCTGGGGATTTCCCAAGGAAATTCCCTGGTGGAGATAGGGGGTTCCTTTGAACCGTGGCAGCTAGGGGGTCATGGAGGGTGTCAATTGAAAGGCCTGAGCATGGCCTTCGAATGATACCCAACATGACCAGGTACAAAGTATTAAAAAAAAAAATAATAAATACATTTTTTTAAAAAAACATGTATTTTTTTTGTGTTATTTTTATTAATGCAGCAATATTGTTCACATTTCAATTATAATGTGAACAATGATGCTGCACTAATGATTTTTTTCTATGGGGTGCGTTTGCTAAAAATCAAGTAATTCCCCCCCCAAAAAATGTAACAAGTCCCCATTTCTAATTTTTGTATAAGCGCATGCCATAGAAAATATAACCGCAAATGTTCATGTGATAGAATGTGAAAAAAAACACTTTACACGCTGCAGATGATTAAAAATTCAATTTTTATTGCATTTTTTGTCATACTATACCGGCAGGACATGACGTATACATATAAAAATGATATATTATGAATCTGCCGAGTCTGCCGGAAAGAACGATATATTATATGTCTGGGTCATTTAATAAAATGTTGCTTCAAATCGCGTTTAAACATGATGAGCGAAAGCGGTAAAAATGAGCTCCGCACAGAGGTGTGAAATGCCTCAGCAGTGAAAGGGTTAAGGGCCCTATTCCATAGTTAACAGTAAAACGGAGACGGTACGCTGGAAAATACCATCTCCATTTTATCGTCATATTCCGGGGTAAGTGCTATTTTAACACCTCATTCCGGAATGCAGGTCACAGCTGATGAATAATGGTAGCGGCGCTCTGCGCTGCCACAAGTATCGCCTCGTGAAGTCCATAAGACTCCATGGAGCTTTGCACATCCCAGTCACAAGCGCTGCACGAGATTGCTCTCAGGAGATTGTGCAGAGCCGCAGAGTGATCTTGGATAGTGATTAGGAACTATTTGGTCTCAGTCTCACTTTGCTCCTGGCAAGAAGAAGCGGCGGGTCACGCCTCCCACTCCACCATGGGAGGAGAGGTGAATATAGGATTTAATGAAGGGTTGATTTAGAGAGTGTGTTAAATGATTTTGCATTCATAAAATCACTTAACACCTGCTTTTAGGAGTTGGTATTTCTCATTGAAATACCGTCTCCCGTGTGGAAGCACTAGCTACATTTGAATAGCCTGTACTTCCACACTGATGTTTCAATTAACAACTCCCATAAGAAGTATAGGAAATGTCAATATATAGTAACCACGCAGGGAAACCTCGCAGGGAAACCTCGCAGGCTACAACTGAGCCGCAAACTCCGCTTGTTGTCAGGAGTCAGGACCCCTACCTGGTGTCCCGCAACAATCCAGGCAAGAAATGGTGACCGCACAGGTCTTACATTTGAAGTGCTGCCCGGTTGGACTTTCCTTGCTGCATTCTCCAGCAGCAGCAGCAGGTGTGCAATCATCCCTGAATCTCCTATTTAGCAGAGGCTTACCCTACCCATAGTGCTTCTGCATTCCGTTGGCCCTGCTCAGTTTGCATCAGCACCCAGTCTGGAAGGAAGCTCCAGCATTCTGATTGATATCTTGTATACCGGACCCCTGACTATCCTCCTGGACTTCCTATGGACATTCCCTGCCTTTAACCTTGCCTCAAGACCCCCTTTTGTTGTACCTGCCCCAAGACTCCCTCTCTGCACTTCCCTAAGAGACTTTCCTGCATCGTCCATCTGATGTTTTATATTGTTTTTGCTTAAATAAACCCCATCTGATTTTCACTTGATCATGTAGTTCAGTTGTATCACTGCCTCCTGGGCTCACAACCTCACCCCTGCAAGCTGGAACCTGACACTTGTGGAGAAAATGGAATCACATTTCCCGTTGATTAACTACAGGAGATGTTCTGTGTAATGTTTCCTGTAGTTAGCTTATCGACAACTAGGGAATACAGACCTAAAAGCTCCACAGCAATAAAACTCACAGTAAAGTGGAGTGTTTATCAGAGCTCCACAGCAATAAGGCTGGGGTCAGACGAATGCAGTGCGAACGTGCGTTTAGCCGCACTTTTTCTTACGGCCGTGGTAGCAGCAAATGACGTCCAACGCAGGCCCACACACGAAGTACGGCCGCATGAAAGTTTAGACGCGCAACGCAAGCGGCAAACAAACACATTTTTGCAAGAGCGTTGAACTGCTAGTACTGACGTACAGAGTGCGCTGCGTCCGCATAGCGGCGTGTGTGCGTGATTAGGAGTCGTCAGACGCTGCTCATGTCCGGCCAACATAATGTCCAGACACCCAAAGTTTCCTGGTTTGGATCCATATAAAATCACGACCGTAATTGCACATCGTATGACCGCTATCATGTACTCCGTGAAAAAATACATCAATGTGTTCGGATGCACTTTTTTACGGCTGATGCGAAAAATGCATTCGTCTGACCCTAGCCTTAAACTCCCAGTAATGTGCAGTGTGTATTAATGTATCACAGAGCTCCACAGCAATAAAACTCACATCAATCTGCAGTATGTATGACTGTATCAGAAACCTTCACAGGTATAACACACATACATTCTCACGCACTAACACACACAAACTGTTTCGAGAATTCTGCCAGGGTTGCCGGCTAGCCATGTTGTAACGAGCGGCAGCCAGAATGTGTAAATTAAGTGTGAATCCGGGACTTGTGGCTGCGCTCTCCCGAGATCTTACAAGGCTGTGTGTACAATCTCATAAGAGCGTGATCGCAGGTCAGGTCGTTGTGTTTCTTACACATGCCGGCTGATAGGACGTTATATATTATTTTCATGCACTAGTGGTTTTTTTTTTGGTTTTTTTTAGTTGGGTAATTTTTGTTTTTCTGGTTTTTTTTTTATCCCTATTTGGCAGCTGGTCGGCTTTTTTTGGATGAGTTCAGCGGTCTGTTCGGTGGATCGTCAGATTGATTCGGCGGTTAAGGCTAAGGTCAGACGAAAGCATTTTTAACGTGCGTTTAACCGCACGAAATCACGGCCGTGCTAGCAGCAAATGACGTCCAATGCCGGGTAACATACGAAGAACGGCCGCACGAACGTCCGTCCGCGCAACGCAAGTGGCAAACGAACGCATTTTTTCTAGAACGTCAAACCGCTACTACTGACGTACAGAGTGCGCTGCGGCCGCATAGCGGCATGTGTTTGTGATTAGGAGACGTCAGACGCTGCTAATGTCCGGCTAACATCACGTCCAGACACAAAGTGTTTTATTGATGATCCGTACAAAATCACGGACGAAAATGCGCATCGTATGACCGCTATCGCGTATTCCGTGAAAAAATACGTCCATTCGTTCGAATGCACTTTTTCACAGACGACGCGAAAAATGCGTTCGTCTGACCCTAGCCTTATCTGATAGATTCAGTGGTTTTCCGGCGGTTTCTGGCTCTTTTGGCAGGTTTATTGGTGGAGTTCTTTGCATCGATTCGCTGCTCTTCAGGGACCCTGCGGTGAATGCTGAATTCACTGTAAGGTCGGCGAATTAAGAGTGCTGAAGTGCGCCGAAGGGGAGCGCGCTGACATTTTGGTGCTCTCTGAATAACCCCTTAAGGTAATAGCGGGAGCTTTTATGGATATGTGGGTTGAAATTGAGCCCCTGATTTTTTTTCTTTGTGCAAACTGAAACCCTATCTATTCTTTTCTTGATTTATGTTTCGCTCAGCTGAAGATTGTATTTTATGTATCTTTTTTTAAGAACTTGCACTATACAGTATACTGTGTGTATGTATGTATGTATGTATGTATGTATAATTATATATATATATATACAGTTGTGTTCAAAATTATTCAACCCCCAATGCTGTAAAGGGTTTTAGGGAATTTAGTGTACATTTGTAATTGTATTCAGAATGAAATCCTACAAGGACTTTTTAAAGAACCATATGCAACTAAAATGACATCAATTGGTTTTGTAATACAGTAGTAAATGTTTCTTTTGTGAATTCTTCATTGACACAATTATTCAACCCCTTAAAGACTACCACTCTGAAGAACAGAGGTTCATTCAAGTGTTTTCAATCAGGTATTGAAAACACCTGTGGATGTCACGGAGCAGCAATAAAGCATAATAAGTACCAATTAGGCAGCTTTAAAATGACTGTGATACTCAGCTCCTTCTAGACATTTACTGGTGTGGTTACAAACATGGTGAAGTCAAGAGAATGGTCCAGGAAGACAAGAGAAGAGGTGATTACTCTTCACAGGAAGGGCAATGGTTATAAGAAGATTGCAAAGATGGTAAACATACCAAGAGAGACCATAGGAAGCATCATTCGCAAATTCAAGGCAAAGGGCACTGTTGAAACGCTACCTGGTCGTGGCAGAAAGAAGATGCTGACTTCGACTGCTGTGCGCTACCTGAAGCGTAGAGTGGAGAAAAGTCCCCGTGTGACTGCTGAGGAACTGAGAAAAGATTTGTCAGATGTGGGTACTGAAGTTTCAGCACAGACAATACGGCGCACACTGCGTAATGAAGGCCTCCATGTCAGAACTCCCAGGCGCACCCCCTTGCTGTCTCCAAAGAATAAGAAGAGTCGACTGCAGTATGCCAAAAGTCATGTGGACAAACCACAGAAGTTTTGGGATAGTGTTCTGTGGACTGATGAAACTAAATTAGAACTGTTTGGGCCCATGGATCAACGCTATGTTTGGAGGAGGAAGAACAAGGCCTATGAAGAAAAGAACACCTTGCCTACTGTGAAGCAGGGCGGGGGGTCAATCATGCTTTGGGGCTGTTTTGCTTCTGCAGGTACAGGGAAGCTTCAGCGTGTGCAAGGTACCATGAATTCTCTTCAGTACCAGGAGATATTGGATGACAATGTGATGCAGTCCGTCACAAACCTGAGGCTTGGGAGACGTTGGACCTTTCAACAGGACAATGATCCCAAGCATACCTCCAAGTCCACTAGAGCATGGTTGCAGATTAAAGGCTGGAACATTTTGGAGTGGCCAACGCAGTCACCTGACTTAAATCCGATTGAGAACCTCTGGTGGGACTTAAAGAAAGCAGTTGCAGTGCGCAAGCCTAAGAATGTGACTGAACTGGAGGCTTTTGCCCATGACGAATGGGCGAAGATACCCGTAGATCGCTGCAAGACACTTGTGTCAAGCTATGCTTCACGTTTAAAAGCTGTTATAACTGTAAAAGGATGTTGTACTAAGTACTAAGATTGAATGTCACTTGGGGGTTGAATAAAACTGATAATGATGTGAGCACAGAAAAGACATTTGTGGTTATTTCATTATAAATGTTATGTTATATTTGTCTGACCTACACGTGCCTCTTTGATTTAATTGTAAGCAAGATGACTGAATGATCAAAATCAATGTCAAACTGGCCAAAACACTCAATTTCAGTGGGGGTTGAATAATTTTGAACACAACTGTATATATCAGTATTGATTTTATAAATGTATTCCTGAAAAGAGAATTACCTACTGAAGACCCGAACTGGCCGAGGTCACCTTGAGACTTCAGAAAGCACAAACTCACTTAACCGGTACTAAACTGTGCAGAAATCTTCAGGGAGCAGTGAATTTACATAGCCTTATGCTTATAAATGAAGTGTGGTTTGAGGATTCCATAAGAAGCAACGTGGATGGCTTCGAAAATTAACCTCATTCAGTGATGGGAAGGGTGGATGATATGGCTAATGCAGGGGCCTTCTGGGCCTCTAGCTACAAAGAGAAAGCGTGTTTACCAGGGATTTCAAACTCTGCCCCCCCCATCAGTTTATTATCTACTATTCCCAGAATTCTTTGAGAATTCCAATAAATGGCTAGAATCATAGGAGATATACAGGGTAATTCAAAGAGATTCGAAAAGTCACTGCACGTTCGGTGACTTTTCGGTCTCTTCAATTTGGTTCCTTTTGCCGATCCCATTTTGGTGACCATGCGGTGTATTCAGCAAACACCACAGGGTCCCCGAATTGCAGGGAAAAGCTACCGCAAACCCGACGAAAACGAACAGCAAAACCCACTGAATGCACGCCGAAAACCCTCAAAAACATCTGGATTAACCCGTGGAAAAACCCGAGCAGGAGCCGATCACATGCAGCGAAGCCG
Organism: Leptobrachium leishanense; assembly: GCA_009667805.1. Classification (NCBI taxonomy): domain Eukaryota; kingdom Metazoa; phylum Chordata; class Amphibia; order Anura; family Megophryidae; genus Leptobrachium; species Leptobrachium leishanense. The sequence continues at coordinate 87,083,614 of CM019067.1, read as the reverse complement.
CCGAGACCGCAGAAGAGGCAGTGAATAGATTAGCAAAACAGTTTGTGTGAATGTTTGAAAATGAAACTACAGAGCGAAAATGTCTGAAATTTGCATATGAGGTCCAAGGAATGATAATAAAGAGGGCTGTTACAGAAAAAAGAACTTTTTTTTAAAAAAATAATTCAGAAAAATGCTTAAATCTATAAAGAGACTCTTTACTGCAGAATTTTATAATGAATGGTTTATTAGATATTGAATTAAAACGGGAATATTTTTAACATTGAAGCCTATGGGATTCTCCTGAATAAATTTGCCGTATTAAACCACCGAATGGCAGGGCATTTCGGGAACCTTTCACTGCTGGTTTTTGTTCTCTGAATAGCCGAAGCAGTGCTTTTTCATGGGGATTTCACTGCCCTCGAACAGGCACCGAACAGGCACCGTATGTTCAGGCAATTCGCCAGGATTTGGCGAATTGCCTGCTCTCTGGATAGCCGAATGGCCAGGAAAGGTAACCGAACGCTGATTTTCAGCATTCAGTTACCTTTCTCAAGTAATTCGGATCTCTTTGAATAACCCTGATAGTTCAGAAACATGAGGGAGGCGTCAGGTTGTGATATCCCTAGTGTATACTTTCCCACCTCAAGTGTTAATACCGGCCAGGAATATTTCAATGTAACTGAGCATCACATAACCTATTTCTGAGAAATGTTTATACGCATTGATATTGCACAGTATGAATATTAACATCGGCACTGGGCTTAAGGAGCATCACCACCCAACTAGCTTGTGAGATCTTCTCCCTCCTGTAGCGTGTTCCGTGGAGGACAACAATCATGATTGTTCAAATTGCATTCACCACCGCTTGTAGCTGCTGACTGACTGGACAACCACAGGAAAGAAAAGGGCCATTTATACCCTGCTACTGGCATACCTTGGCACTGCAGCAGATATTTTATATACTGTATAGTGTGTGTATATTTATGCTTTTTATCTCATTTTTTGTCCACCACAACTCAAATGAGTACTGATTTGCCCTACGGGCCAAGCATCCACTGCGACTGGTCATGCCTAGCTCCTGCTGAAGAGGGTCTAATAAACCAAAAACAGCGCTGTCCAGGAGTGGCTTTGACCAGTTGCCTAAACCTGATCTCTGTTAATAAAAAAGCCATTTAGTATGGCATGGCATTGATTGAAGGGTTCTATGTGAAAGTAAGACAGATGTCATTTGCATGTCTTACCCAGAGTTCCTTGCTACATATGGGGAATGTAGCACAGGATATCTGTGATGCAGTTCTTTGAATTGATGTGATGTGCAAATGGCTTCTGCAATAATAAACGTTATCATTTGCAGTGTGGAGGCTTTTTATTTCATGTTTTGCCCTCCACCACAACTCAGATAAGATTATATATATTCTCTCTTTCTGTTGTGGTGGAGGGCAAAAAAAAGAGGTTAAGGCTAGGGTCAGACTGAGGCAGTGCGAACGCGCGTTCTGGCGCACTTAATCACGGCCGCACTAGCAGCAGATGACGGGCAATGACGGCCAATATACGAAGTACGGTCGCACAAAAGTCCGGCCGCGCAACGCAAGTGGAAAATGAACGCATTTTTTCGAGAACGTTAAACCGCTGGTACTGACGTACAGAGTGCGCTGCGTCCGCTAGAGGCGTGTGTGCGTGATTAGGAGATGTCAGACGCTGCTAGTGTGGCAGCCAACATAACGTTCAAACAGCCGGATTTCCCTAGACTTCTTTTCACCCCATCGTCATGAAATACGTCCAGAATTGCGCATCGTCTGACCACTTAAGCGTATTCCGTGAAAAAATGCGTGCGCACGCATCGACGTACATTTTGACGGTGGCCGCAGAAAATGCGCTCATCTGTCCCTAGCCTTAAAGCCTCCACACTGCAAATAGTAAAGTTTATCGTTGCAAATATCCAAACGCCACCTTAGGCTAGGGTCAGACGAGTGTGATTTCTACGGACTGTACGTCCTTGCACACAGACGTACGTTAGTACGGAAGACGCAGTAGTGGCCAGACAGTCCGTTTTTTTCACTGACGTATATATTTTGACGGATGTAGGAGGGAAAATAAATTAAAAAGCAAAACCATTTTGTCCGTGAAAAATGCTGGACGTATAAATGCAGTCCGTCTGACCACGTTCCATCACTCACACACAAAGCTATGCAGACATTGCGGACGCAGCGCACTTTGTGCGGCCATTCTAGTGGTTGTACGTTCTTGCCTGCCTTGCGTCCGTTTGCTGCGGCCGTTGTGCGGTCGTACTTCGTGTGTCAGGCTCCAATGGACTTTCTTTCATGCTATCACGGACGTACTTTTAGGCGCAATCACGGACGTGAACACTACGCTCGTCTGACCCCAGCCTAAATCAACATAAGTGCTAAAATACAAAAACTTTGGTGCTTAGGCCTGCCATATAGGATATAAGGAAAGCAGAGCTGACTGACATAAAACATCTGCCGTAACTGTTTTGGCTCTCATGGAGCCATTACCAAAGCTGACAGAGTTTAAGTTATAGATATATCAAGGTTAATACAGATTTAATTATTTGTTTTACCTCATCGCGGCCAACTCTGTTATATATATATATTTGCAATTTATTTACACATCCCAGCAATTCAGAGAACTGCTTCACAGAGCTCATGTGCTACACTCCTTATATGCAGCACAGAACTCTGGGTAAGTCATGCAAATGACGTTTGCTAATTCTAATTTTTTTGCATCCTGGGTCTGTTTAAACACAGAACCCTCTAATCAATGCCATGCCACACTAGATGGCTTTTTTTAGCCAAAGTCAGGTTTATGCAACAAGGCCGTATATACATATATATAATAGGCCGTGTTAGTCCAGATGCCAAAATCACGAGTGTAGCAGTACGTAGTGATACCTTTTTTATTGGACTAATGTTACATTTAAGGCTAGGGTCAGACGAACGCATTTTTCGCATCGTCCGTGAAAAAGTGCCTTCGAACGAATGGATGTATTTTTTCACGGAATACGCGATAACGGTCATACGATGCGCATTTTCGTCCGTGATTTTGTACGGATCATCAATAAAACCCTTTTTGCGTCTGGACGTTATGTTGGCCGGACATGAGCAGCGTCTGACGTCTCCTAATCACGCACACACGCCTCTAGCGGACGCAGCGCACTCTGTACGTCCGTACTAGCGGTTTGACGTTCTCAAAAAAATGCATTTGTTTGCCGCTTGCGTTGCGTGGCCGCACTTTCGTGCGGCCGTACTTCGTATATTGCCCGTCATTGGCCGTCATTTGCTGCTACTATGGCCATAATAAAGTGCGGCTGCACGTGCGTTCGCATTGCGTTCGTCTGACCCCCAGCCTTAAAGACAATCTTTCGAGAGTTATACCTTTCTTCTTCAGGTCTGGACGCTAGCAGGGTTATTCAAAGAGCTCCGAATTGCTGGTGAAAGGTAACCAAATGCTGAAATTCAGCGTACGGTTACCTTTCCTGGCCATTCGGCTATTCAGAGAGCAGGCAGTTCGCCAAATGTTGGCGAATTGCCTGCACATACGGGTGCCTGTTCGAGGGAAGTGAAATCCCCATAGAGAAGCAATGCTTCGACTATTCAGAAAACAAAAACCAGCAGTGAAAAGTTGCGGAAATGCCCTGCCATTCGGTGGTTTCATTTGGCAGGTTTATTCAGATTTATCCAATAGGCTTCAATGTTAAAAATATTCCTGTTTTAATACAATATCTAATAAACCGTTGATTATAATATTCTGCAGTAAAAAGTCTTTTATTTTTTTAATTTCTTATTTTTTTTTAGGATCTTTAAGGATTTTTTTGGAAAACCATTTTTTTTCCGTTTTTTTTTTTTAAATCGTTTTTTCTTTTTCTGTAACAGCCCTTTTTATTATCATTCATTGGATCTTATATGTAAATTTCAGACATTTTCGTTCAGTGGTTTCTCCGGCGTGTTCGGGGTTAATCCAGATGTTTTTGCGGGTTTTGGTGTGCATTCGCCTAGGTTTTGCGGTGGGTTTGCGGCGGCTTTTCCCTGCATTACGACGGCCCTGTGGTGCTTGCGGAATACACCGCAGGGTCGCCGAAATGGGATCGCCAAATCGCACTGAATTGAAGAGAACGAAAAGTCACCGAACGTGTGGTGACTTTTCGATTCACTTTGAATAACCCTGATAATCTAGGATTTTGCTCAGTAAAGCATCCAGACCTGAGGAAGAGAGGTACAACTCTCGAAAGCTTGTCTTTTAAATGTAACGCTAGTCCAATAAAAAAAGGTATCACTACATACTGCTGTACTCGTGATTTATATATATATAATATATATATATATAATCTTACAAGGGTTGTGGTGGAGGACTAAAAGTGAGATAAAAGGCCTCCACACTATAATTAATGCTTATTATTGCAGAAGCCACTTGCACATCACCGCAATTAAAAGAATTGCATCCCAGAGCTCCTGTGCCACATTCCCCAAATGCAGCAAGGAATTTTGGATAGGATATGCTAATGACCTCTGTCTCACTTTTCCACATCCTGGGTCTGTTATTACACAGAACCCTAAAATCAATGCTATGCTACACTGTGACTTTATAGCAGAGTTAAGGCTATACGACTGGTCAAAGCATCTTCTAGGACAGTGCTGGTCCAAGCTTATTGGACCCACATCAGCTAGAAGCTAGGCATGATGACCAGCTGCAGTGGATGCTTGGACCGTAGGGTAAATTAGTGCTTACAAGGGTTGTGGTGGAGGACTAAAAGTGAGATAAAAAGACTCCACACTATAATAAGTGTGTTTATTATTGCAGAAGCCACTTGCACATCACAGCAATTCAATGAATTGCATCCCAGAGCTCCTGTGCCACATTCCCCATATGCAGCAAGGAATTCTGGGTAGGATATGCAAATATCATGTCTCACTTTTATGCATCCTGGGTCTGTTTTACACAGAACCCTAAAATCAATGCTATGCCACACTGTGGCTTTGTAGCAGAGATAAGGTTTAAAGCCACTTATTGTGCAGTCTCACAGTTTTTTCAGAAGTATATTGTATTTTACTTCATTATTATCAGGATTATTTGTAGTGCAACATAGATAACTGACACAGTTTCCAGCTGTCCCTAAAATACAAACCATTAAGATAACTAGATTTTCAAGACCTTTGTTATCAGTGCATCATGGTATAAAATAAGCTCACACCATTCAGTAAGTCAGTCTCTAGTACAAAGCAGTAGAATTGATAGGGAATGCTGTAGATGTCCTCAGCCACCGCTAGATGGCGACAGGCAGTGACACCGTATTGTGATGGTGTAAAAAAATCCTAATAAAAAAAGCAAAAAGAACCAGCATTATGTGATCCCTCCCCCTCCTCAGGAAGTGGAAAGGGTTGAGTTGTTCCTGCAGGCAGAAAAAGGCAGCTTTAATTCACTGTTATTCTCCTATGTGAGCTCATCCTCAGGCTTTTCCCCCCACTCTGAATCCCAAATTGTGTCTGCATCCACATCTAGTGCAGGAGACACTGCTGCAGCTCCAGCCATAGCTGAGATACTCTGGAAATGCTGAAACATTGGAAAAGCAAATGAAGAAGAAAAAAAAAAGGTAATCTTCCCATGATTTCTGCAAAGCAGTTTTTTCTTTCTATGAACAAAGACCAGGCAGTTTAAAGGCTGTTTTGTGCATCCACACACTGATGCTCATTGACACACACACTGATACACAATGCTTGCCTGTGTCAGTTCCCCAGCAGCACATGCCATTTAACCTGGAAAAGTCCTGATTGCACATTTTGAATGGATGGAAGTGGCTTAATTGAGCCGGCATTCCAAGGGTTAACAGCAAGGGGAGACTGTCGTCTGGTTTACAAGGGGTTAACTGCAGCTCTTGAACCAGGGTATTTGTTTATGAATAATCCCATTGTTTGTGTTTATTCTTCGTTTGTTTAGATTTTACTTTGTGGGAAAATAAATTGCTGACCAAGCTGCAACAGGGTTTTTATTTCAGTGGGAGAAAAGTCTTTGATCAGGATTGTTTGGATGAAAACAGCAAGGATTGTGCATTAATTGTTAAAATAGTGTGTGTGTGGGGGGGGGTCTGTTTTTATTATTTGTTTTGTCTTTTTCCCTTTTCTGCTTCCCCTTCCTTTTTGTCACTGCTCATGTTTCACAAGGATGCCCTTTTGTTGCATTTTAAACTGTTGCAACGTCTCAATTAGTTTTTTTATGTAACTTCTCTTTTTTTTTTTCTTTTTTTTTATGAAGTGTGTTTCCATTGATTTAAAGCTTTTACACTTAACAAATACCAACCAATCTGTCACTTTATCCTTAACCCCTCCAGGTCTGGTGTAGACAAATCCTTTCTAATGGAAATGTTTGTTTTTGTTCTAAAGTGTCACTAGCCCTGAAGGGGTTAATGGCACATCAGTGTATATAATACACCTGTCCTGTTTATAATCTTCTAATTATTTATTCTTAATCCTAAATGGGTTGTCTGGGAGGTATCTGGAAACAATGTGAGATGGACTGCTTTAAAATTCCCTTTCTTTGTTCTTGCTGTATATAAATGCACTGTCATGTTATACCTACTCACAGGTAGATTTTAAAGTGGATTATATTAACCCCACTATGGGATTACTGGAAACCTGTGCTTTTTGACTAAACCCATTAACCTTTTATAATATATATATATATATATATTTTTACCATATGACTGGCAGTCATGGCAGAGCACACCACTTGTGGCTGGGGCACCATGCATGCCAGTATCATAACAAGGCATGTGTGTAAATGTCATTATAGGAGGGATGATGAAGCACACACGTGCCCTTAGGAAATTCTTCCGATTATACATGAGTCTAAGTGTAGCGAGTCCATAGTGTTTTATTCTTGCCTCAATATATATTTATTTTATTCCTACCTCAATAAATGATTTATGAAGCTGAGGGTATGGGAAAGTGACATTTTAAGAATATGGAGACCTTCACTTTTAAATATGCTAAATCCGAAGTGTCTACCGTGACACTATGATGGTCCTCCCGTTAAAAATGGCAGCATTATGGTTCCTTTTTCTAATGGAATGTGTCCATGTATTAAAATTCTGCCTCCTGAATCCCCAGGGAGGGATGTATTTTGGTTTGCCACCTCCACCATATTTTCTTAGACACATGTAATTTAATCCTGCTGATAGACATTGTAACCTTGCTATATGTAGAATTCATATGCTGCAGTGAATAAAGAGGGATTCCATATGCGCTGCCTTTTTATTAGGTGACCGGTTTACTTACTGATGGGCAGTACCTTTCACGTGCTCAAACAACTAATCGATAATGAAAATAGTTGTCAACATCGATTAATTGGGTGGTCGATTTTAATCTGCCTGTGTATGGCGCACACTGTTTAGAGTCAGACTGAGTTAAACTATAATAACCTCAAACCCTACACTGGAGCTGATTGGAGAAGATTTAGTTCTAGGCTTATGTTAGACATAACCACTTTGTATTTATTTAGTTTACAACATTAACAGAACTATAGCACAGACCCTGGAGTGCTGCCGCTAGGTGGAGGAGCTGTACCGCTGGTGTATTATCCTTACTTTAGGCTGCAGTCCTCTTCCACCACCCCACCCTCTCTCCATTCAGGAGCTACCATCTCTCACTTCAGAATAGTAGAAAAAAGGGAAAATGGTGGCTGTTTAATCTTGCCTTAATGGCTAATAAATTGATGCCACTAGAAGCTGGTATTTTTATCAAATTTCAAATGAATAACAATTGAAAATAGGAACTAACAATAATCTTTATTAGACATATACAATATTGGTTAAAATAGTGAGAATTGGATACAGTGGTTTGGCAATTATATGATATATATCGGTGGATACCTTATGGCAGTCTAAACCCTTTTCTCATATGTCGCGATTCATATCTTTTGGTGATGACCAAATGATTGTTTTTAACAGTTTAGCACGGGGTGCTTTTCTTTCAATACTTCTGGCAATGAGATTGATCCGGTAATTGGATCCTGGCAGCTAACCTTTGCAAGCTTAATTTGTGTGCTTATCTAGGGAAGATATAGTATTCAATCATGCTGGATAATTTAGGGATATGATGGAATCTACATTGATACAACTACCACGTTGATATTATATATCTGTGTATCTCCGTTCTGACGGCTTGTTGCATTGGGGATCAATCATACCCACAGCTCTTAATACTCTGGTCCATCTATTTAAAAATATCTCTCGATTTTGTACCAAATTATTTTATTTATACGGTATTAACATATATGCAAATTGAGAGGTTTTCCAATCACTGTTTCAGACAGTTTACTTTACTTTATTAACGGCTGTAACTGCAAATATGTATGCCATCTAAGTGGAGAACTAATTACAACTATATCTACCAGTATATATATGGTGGTAACTATAAAACAAGGAATGTTGTGACACCTACTGAGTGTTAGAATCCGATTATAAGGCACTCCTGGAATACCATATTATCTGTACACTCACTAATGAAAATAGAAAGGTCTTCTATAAATCTGCAATATTTACAGCCTTCAAAATTTATGGTTCAAAGATATCTTTCTATTTGGTACCAATTGTTTTAGGTATATGGTATTAATATATATGCTAATTGAGAGGACCTCCAATCACTGTTCTTGACAGCTCTTTTCATTCACCTATTGCTCTAACTGCAAATCTGTATGCCATCCAAGGGGAGAACTAATTATATCTACTAAGCATATATACGGTGGTAACTGCAAACAAGTAATGTTGTGATACCCACTGGGTTTTAGAATATCTATCAACCTGACTTAAGGCTCTTCCTAATACCAAATCATTGTATTCATACAAACGCCAATATGAAGGCGTTTTAAGAAACTTGCAATATACATAGCCTTTAGAGTATTTGGTTTAAAGATATCTTTTCATTCCAACCTATGTCTGCGACGCTAACATATATGTAAATCGAGAGGACCTCTAATCACCGTTATCGATAGGTCTTTCCTCCCCCGGTAATTGCTGTAATTGCAAAAATGCATACCACCACTATGGAGAATTAACCATATCTACCAGCACATATGTGGTGGTAACTGCAAACAAGGAAGGTTGTGATACCAATTGTGCCTTGGAACACCTATAAACTTGATTTAAAGCACTATTTGCAGGCGAAGTGTTAATCAGCATCAATTTGTTAGCTTATAAGCCAGACACTGATGAAATTGGTCCCAACAGGAGTCTATTGTATTACTAATACGAAGACCATTTCAGTAAACACAGCATACCCTGAATTTCCAGCAAAACATATCTCCCCAAAATGGTTTCTGATTTGGGATATTGATATAATTGTCCAATTGATTAACCAACCTTTGACTGCGTTCCATACCAAATATATTTCACATGTGACGTATATATTATCTGATATTTCGAATTAATTTGTGCGGAACGAATCTATGTGCGGTCTCTCCGATTCAATTGCTGATATTCTTCCAAACCATCGATTATGTCCGATGAAGATATTTAAAACACCATTTATGTTTCTTCATGGAATTATACAATTACCACCATAAGGGATAATATATTCAGTCCACGAATATCACTGATATACATTTATCTTGGCATATGCCAAACACATTGGGAGCTGCCTTTTCGAGTTGAAGGAGCAAATACCTATTTAGAGTTTAATTGATTGCTCTCATTGACAACAGTAACCCAAGGAAAATCAATAGTATCCAATGCTTGCCAAATTCTATAGGGTTACACATTATATAAGACATACCCAATAGACCATCCATACGTCAATACCAACACCTAAACCGACATATGAGAAAAGGGTTTAGACTGCCATAAGGTATCCACCGATATATATCATATAATTGCCAAACCACTGTATCCAATTCTCACTATTTTAACCAATATTGTATATGTCTAATAAAGATTATTGTTAGTTCCTATTTTCAATTGTTATTCATTTGAAATTTGATAAAAATACCAGCTTCTAGTGGCATCAATTTATTAGCCATTAAGGCAAGATTAAACAGCCACCATTTTCCCTTTTTTCTACTATTCTATCTGTTTACCAAGGTTTAATCCTAATTCATGCTGGTTTCCATGCTCCGTTCCTATTTTGGACCCGATTTCGGTATCGGGTCCGACTTCACTGTCCATCTCTCACTTCAGTCTAGTTCCTTCCCCCAAACTCCATCTCACACTTGGGTCCCAGTCCCTTGCCCAGACTCACTACTTTCCACCCCTGGTCCCTCCTAACCAGTTTGTTCATGAAATCATTTTAAAGATACATTCTTCGCACACTGACCTCTTTCGGCTTATTAAAGTGGTCAGGCTGCGTGGCGTGCACCCCTGCCTTCTCACCCCACTTTGCGTACTGACATCATCGTGTTTATCTGAGCGCTTGTAGCATCGTGCGTTCGGAGAGAAAGCAGACCTGTGCTTGTGTTGCGCACACAGGATCAATCCATCACTCTGACAGGCACTTGTGTATCTTGTGTGTGAAAAGCACGCAAGATACACAATTTGCAGAAGCAAAAAAAAAAAAGGTTGGGTTGATACATGGTATTTTACGTAAATAAAAAAAAGTCAAAAACATCTGATTTTAATCGGCCAACTAATCGCTTTTTATGAAAATAATTGTTAGTTGCAGCCCTACTGAATTGTAATACGTGTCCAGGAAAATGACTGATCTTACAGTCCTCGTTGAACCCCTAATGCATTTGGCGACTGCTGATGATAAATTCGAAGTCCCACGGCTTTATGTAGCATCATACATTTAGCGGGTCCTAAATCCGAATTCTCTTGTTCTTTTAGGACTTATTCGCTAAGTTATGACTTGCTGGAGAACTGCCCGACAGTAACAAATTTAAGTCCAAAATACAGTAGATGAATGGAATACATGCTAGAAATCGCCAATTTGCTCTTCCCTTGCGATTGGTTCACTAATTGGCTCCTTTTTAGTGTGACCTGCCCAACTTCAGTTCATCTGAAAGGGAATCCCTCCCAATATGTATTTAGGTGTTTATTTGCTAACACACATTTTGGGACAGTTTGTGTAAATCCCTGTCAGTGGTGTCACGCCCATGCTCATTACTCATGCTTGAGGACCAATCATGTGGTGCTAAACAATGGCCCTATTACAGCTACCCATCGGAGGACGAACAAGGCCGTACCCAGTGTCGGGACCTAGTAAGGAGTCTGCAATATCTCAACAAGGGGTGAGGTATAACCTTGTTCTTTCATTATCATCGCTGGGAAAGTGAACCTAGACAGAAAACACATGTCTTACATTAACTGCAACTGTGAATGTCTTGGTCAAACTGCTGCACGCTTCACTACCAGGTGGTTTTCCATCAAATCGCTGTCATGAACCAGTAGTTTTTTGGAAAGCCATTTTCAATAGCCATACAGTATAAATGTACTGTAGAATCCCTTCCAAACTTTATGCACTGTTTGAGGGGCAGATGACTCCATCTTCTGACCAAAAAGTGTTACTGCTCTTACAGTACAGCTGTGACTTCCAAGTCTCCAATAGACATTTTCCAACTGTTCAAAAGATTCTAGCACATTGACTGTATTGTCCGATGAGCTCCATATTGTGCCCCTAAAGTTCTAGCACATCTACAAATGCATTTGTTTGCATAGTTGCAGAATAGGACTAGATGGAGTCTACTCGAGCTCTGGGCACCAACCGGTGCTTTTGAAGATCGAGTACAGTCAACCCTTTGACGGGGGTTAAGAAGAAGCTCTGTTACAGCTTCACTTAAATGGCCTGGCAGTTTAGAAGGGATATTTTGAGTACCATTCTTCTAGCTCAGCATGTACGTACCAACACAGGGCATCCCATAATCTCCTCTGCTGACCTTTTTATGTATTGAGGATATGCTGGGTATTATTATTCTTCTTCTTCTTTATTTATAAAGCACCTGCATATTCCGCAGCGCTGTACAATAAGCACAGTATAGACAGGGTTACAATACATTGAACAACATTTGACAAACAGTACAGGAGGAGATGAGGGCCCTATTCCCGTAGGAACTCACAATCTAGGAGGGTTGGGGTTGGAAACAGGAGGAGAGGACTGTAAGGTGAGAGTGATTGATGGTTGCGTCAGTGAGTTGGGTGGTAGGCTTCCCTAAATAGGAACGTTTTAAGGGAGCGTTTGAAGGAAGAGAAATTAAGGGAAAGTCTCACCGTACGAGGGAGAGCGTTCCAGAGAGTGGGGGCTGCGCGTGAGAAATCCTGCAGTCTATCATGGGAAGAGGTGATGTGGGGGGGGGAGCTAGTACATATTCAGTTAGCATAGAGACAGAAACCAAATATTAAAAAGTCATTAAGGCGCATTAAGAATGCTTACTGTTTTTGAATGGCTCCTGTAATGTTGGATTTGCGCCCCTGCATCGGCACACTGCTGGCTCACATACTAATTGGTTGTGTGTCAACCAGACCACAGGTTTAAGTGCCTTAGCACATGTTCCTGGAAGGTCATCGACAGGTTCACTTTGCCAGTGATGTCTTACAGGGTTATTCAAAGAGATCCGAATTGTGGCCGAAAGGTAACCAAACAGTGAAATTCAGCGTACGGTTACCTTTCCTGGCCATTCGGCTATCCAGAGAGAAGGCAGTTCGCCAAATGTTGGCGAATTGCTTGCATATACGGTGCCTGTTCGAAGGCAGTGAAATCCCCATAGAGAAGCAATGCTTTGACTATCCAGAGAGAAAGCAGTTCGCCAAATGTTGGCGAATTGCCTGCACATACGGTGACTGTTCGAGGGCAGTGAAATCCCCATAGAGAAGCAATGCTTTGACTATTCAGAGCACAAAAACCAGCAGTGAAAAGTTGTCAAATTTCCCTGCTGTTCGGTGGTTTCATTCAACAGGTTTATTCAGGAGAATCCCATACGCTTGAATGTTAAAAATATTCCCGTTTTTAATCCAATATCTAATAAACCGTTGATTATAAAATTCTGCAGTAAAAAGTCTCTTTATTTATAGATTATTTTTTTTGGATCTTCTAGGCATTTTTCAGGATTTTTTTTGCAAATTTTCTAATTTTTTTTTTTAAAAAAATCCTTTTTCTTTTTTCTGTAACAGACCTTTTTATTATCATTCATCGGATCTTAGATGTGAATTTCAGACATTTTCGTTCTGTAGTTTATTTGCAAACAGCATTTCACTTTTCAAACATTCAAGCGTACTGTTTTTTTTGTTTTTTTTGTTTTCACTCCATTCGTCTGCGGTGTTGGGTTTTTCCAGCAGCTGCTCTGCGCTCTATTCGGCGGCTGCTCGGGTTTCTCCAGCATGTTCGGCGGGGTTAATCCAGATGTTTTTGCGGGTTTCGGTGTGCATTCGCCGGGTTTGCGGCGGCTTTTCCCTGCACTACGACGGCCCTGTGCTGCTTGCTGAATACACCGCAGGGTCGCCGAAATGGGATCGCCAAATCGCACCGAATTGAGGAGAAAGAAAAGTCACCTAACAAGCAGTGACTATTCGATTCTCTTTGAATAACCCTGCTAGTATGAGATGACCCTAACCACCACACACCCATTTCCAGTGCCGCCATGTTGCTCCTCTGTGTGCAGCACTGCATGATTGGCCCTCACTGCACAGCACTGCATTAATGACCCTCTATGGTGACATTGATGCAGACTCATCAGTTAGCACATCTATCCCGTGGGACAGCTTTTCTGCTCAAAACTGACTCCCTGCATCGGCATATCACCAAAGGTAAGTGATGACTAACTTTTGATAGAGAATTTTCAATATATAAAATGTTAGCAAAATTGTGTGTTATTGACACTTCAAGTCAAGTGGAATGAAATGGCATGCCTTATCAATAAAGGGCATGAGATCGGTGGATTTCTTGTAGTAAATTTTTTTTTTTTTAAAAAAAAGACGTTGGTAACCATTTTAGCCTGTTAGAGGACTAATAGAAATAAGAAGCCTGTATTCTCGGCGCCACTTAGAAGTGGTTTTAACAACCGGTATTGATCCTTGAGTGTCTTTTACAGAAGATAAGTCTTTATGCCAGATCAGCAGCTGTCACTATCCGGTGGTGGTATATCCAGACCCACCCAAATGATAAGTACAATAAAAACAGTAGACTGGATAGGATTAGCGGTTCCTCCGACTGGTGTCCCCTTCTTCTCCGTGCACTTCTACTGTCCGCCTCAAAAATAAAAAGCTGCCATAGCGTAGTAGTAAGCTGCCATAGCGTAGAAGTAAGGGAATACACTCACATTTTATTGTGTCAAAATCGGACACTGGATTTGTCCAGCAGCCGGTAGCATTAGAAGGCATACCGGATCTCCCGTGCAGCCTATCAGGATGCTGGTAAAGGTTATAAGGCTAATTTATTAAAATAAATAAAATACACAAAAATAAACACCCAAACACGTTTCGCGATCGTTGTCGCTTCATCAGTAGGTGTCACCACACCACACTGAGTTGCTACCTAGTGATGGTCCTCTACTGTAATAGCACCATTGCTTTTGGTGTTGCTTTTGGGTAATTAAGAAAATTAGCATTGGTTTGCTCTGTGGCATGGTCCTTTGTTTCCATTTTTAATTATGTGAACTGATGAAGTGCAATTCATCCAGATGTCGCTTAACCCCTTCACTACCAACTGATTTTTATTTATTTTTACTTTCCCCAATAACCATTGTATGAAACCAGTGTTAATTATAAAGTAAGAAATATTTGCACTTATACCCATTGGATTTCTTTCTGTAAATAACCTATTTTGGCCAGTACATGGTGCCATCTATTGCCAAATTGAGTTACGGCAGTTTGAGAGGCTGCTCTATTCTTCTTTTTCTCCCTGCATCAGCTGCTGAAAGCCTGATATTTCAGAGCTTTCAGCTTCCGATTTTTACAGTTTTAGCTCTTTGGACATTATGACCACAGGGCTAAAACTTTGGGGACACCTTCTGCAGCCCAAAAGCAAATGAAATTTGTTTGCACCAAACAACAAATTTCATTTGCTTCTGGGCTGCATATCAAGATATATAGGGGCATCAGGTGGTGCCGTTTTGAAGCCTGAGATATCTCGATCAGTACTGAAGGGGTTAATGAAATCTCAGAGTATAGCGAATAGAGCATAAAGGCAGGGTTCTTCAGTTAAAGTCTTAAAATACCTGCCGGGCCGTATAACTCAGCCCATACCTGACCCAATTACCCGATACTGTTTCTTAATTATTGTTTGGGAAACAATGCTGGGTGTAATTTTTTTTTGTAAATGGCTTTTTATATTTTAAGTCATAACAAAATTATTAAAATAATTATGAAGATAATTACACACAGAAAATAATTTTAAATCTATTAATAGAAAATTCAACCGGTTAGGGTTAGCTGTGTGTCTTATTTGTTCAGATCGTGCTTATACCACTAAATATATTTATCGATTGAACAAATTTCCCCTCTCCGTTCTTGAATTCCTGCTCACCTAGGTGAATAGCGAGTGTAAATGTTGAGCAATGATATAGAGCAGTTGTTCCGAACCGTAGTCCTCAAGTACCCCTAACAGATCATGTTTTCCAGATTTCTGAAGCACAGCACAGGTGATACGATTTGCTGCTCAGTGATTGCAGGATTCAGTCTGTATTTCACCAAGGTGATCTGCAAAATCTGGCCTGTTAGGGGGACTTGAGGACCGCGGTTGAGAACCACTGATCTAGAGTAAGAGGAACCGGACTTTGAAGGATTATGAGCTGTAATCTATTCTTGGTGACTTTTGTGTGATTGCAGATATCCCCTAAAATTGGCCCTTCCTAAACCTTCAACTCAAATGCAACATTGTGAACCCTTAAATGCTGCGGAACAACATGACTGGAGGCTCTAGAACGCCATTGCGCAGCTTTATATATTTCAATGTTTAGAATCTCTGTCCTGTTATATGCCGCACTTAAGTTGATGTTTTAATTCAGCATGTGTGTTGTGTGTTTTTACAAACAGTGATATGTCACAAAGTAGGTGCTTAAAGTTTGATACTCGCCATCCAGGACATACTTGAAAACGAGAGAAATCTCAATGTATCCTTCCTGGTAAAATACTTTCTCAAAAATAAAAGGTTTGACTCCCTGAAAGAGCTAATGATTGTGTGATCATTTGTTTGGAGACATATTGGAACATGTCAGCACGGTGACACTGTTTGAAAAGCAGCGGCTTTAGGCTAGGGTCAGACTAACGCATTTTTCACGTTGTCCGTGAAAATGCGCTTCGAAGAATGGACGTATTTTTTCACGGAATACGCAATAGCGGTCATACTATGCGCAGTTTCATCCGTGATTTTGTACGGATCATCAATAAAACACTTTTTGGGTCTGGACGTTATGTTGCGGACATTAGCAGCGTCTGACGTCTCCAATTCACTCACACACGCTCTAGCGGACGCAGCGCACTCTGTACGTCAGTACTAGTGGTTTAACGTTCTCGAAAAAAATGCGTTCATTTTCCACTTGCGTTGCGCAGCCGCACTTTTGTGCGCGACGTCTCTATATTGGCCGTCATTGCCCGCATCTGCTGCTAGTGCGGCCGTGATTAAGTGCGCCAGAACGCGCGTTCGCACTGCCTCAGTCTGACCCTAGCCTTAGTGTTACGGCTCCTGCAGAAAGCCTTGTGTTTTCACATGGAGATCATACAGACAGTCTATTATCGGATAAATCTGATTTGCCGCTTTGGAGTGTTGGCAGCGATACAGCTCTCTTTCCAGTGTAAATTCTCCCATTATTACATGTGGTGAGGAGTCCATATGAATTATGTTTTGTGTTTTTGTTTTGTTTTTTTGGGTTTTCTTCAACTCACGTACTTCAGATTTCCTGTAACACATGATGCTGAATAGTTTTAAGGCTCATTCGCCTAGTCGCACCTAGAAACTGTGTCATTGTAGGTTTCATAAATAGAACTACGGTATATATTGATGAAGTGCCAGCATATTCGTCCATGCCATACAATAGATGGGACAAAGATACATACACTTAGAAATGGAGACCTTTCATAACTAAAACTACTTCTTTTCAACCTACAAATGAATCCTATTTCTTAAGCAGCTTTAAGGATACTGTAGATCTCACTTGTGATACTCACCATCCTCTTTCACTAGGGGTAGCGGAAGGGGGTTGACCTCAGATTAGAGACAGTGGGTGTTAGGAAATGAACAGAAGGAGTGAGGTGTGCAAAAAGATGATAAATGTCAATATTTGCATGTCTTTTCAAAGGCAATCATTATCTGGTTTGGCAGGTGGTATAATTAACACTACAAGATTATGATTTTAATGCAATCCGCCTACCTTGCTCCCAAGCGAACTCTAGGGCTAATGTCAGATGAACGCAGTCTGAGCGCACTCTGCGTGCGTGCACAACAGACGGACGTACTGACGGTAGATACTGTAGACACTACACGGACCGTTTTTGTTGACGGACGTAGAAAAAAAAGGGGGATTATGGGAAACAAAATTAATATGGAAAATGATATGAAAATCCATTTTGTGCGTCAAGGTGCTGGACGTCGCAAATTCGCTGCGTCTGACTTCGTGACATCACACACACAGTGCGCTATGCAGACGTGACATACTCTGCGCGTCCGTCTTAGCGGTTTTATGTTCTTGCGTCCGTTGCCATCTGTGTTTGTGTGTGTGTGTGCGCACGCACTTCGTGTGTGGGTCTCTATTGCTCATGATTCTATGCTACGACAGATGTTAAATTGTGCGGCAACACGGGCATGATCACTGCGTTCGTCTGACGCCGGCCTAATAAGGCTACTAAGACTGGTTTCCACCCAAATATTATTATTTCCTGGCCAAGCTGAATTTAAATAAATGATCTTTTATGTGTACTTCTTTTTCTTAAAGTTCAGACCAACTTAGAACCAGAATAGTGTTGAAGAAAGTAGATATGAACTCCTACAAAAAAAAAAGGAGGGCAATGGGCAACACCAAAGAATATTGTGAACTGTTATTAAGATAGAAAAATAAATACAATGGAAAAACTTCCTCTATTCTTAGGCTAGGGACAGATGAGCGCATTTTCTGCGGCCACCGTCAAAATGTACGTCGATGCGTGCGCACGCATTTTTTCACGGAATACGCTTAAGTGGTCAGACGATGCGCAATTCTGGACGTATTTCATGACGGTGGGGTAAAAAGAAGTCTAGGGAAATCCGGCTGTTTGAACGTTATGTTGGCCGCACACTAGCAGCGTCTGACGTCTCCTAATCACGCACACACGCTGCCATGCGGCCGCAGCGCACTTTGTACGTCAGTAGCAGCGGTTTCACGTTCTGATAAAAATGCGTTCATTTGCTGGTTGCGTGGTGTCGGCGCACTTTCGTACGCACGTACTGCGTATATTGGCCGTCATTGGCCGTTATGTGCTGCTACTGCCGCCGTGATTTAGTGCGCCTGCACGCGCGTTCCGACTGCCCCACTCTGACCCTAGCCTTAGATTATGTGGACTGGAAAACTGGTCCTCTTTCCTATTGTACTCTGTGTGTTGACTTGTTTTGTCTGAACTGGAGCAGTTAACGCGGTTCTAGCAGTTAAAAGCGGTTTACAAATGGATAAACTGTACACGAGCCGTTGTCCAATTGTGTTTAGTTTTTAACGGCTCTATTCCAACAGAGTCACTGTATTGGTGTCTCCAAGTCAGAATATTGGGGAGCTGCCTGTTTGATGCCGGCAGCAGCACTGGATGCTGCCTCTGGTATCCGTTCCTACAGTCCATAGGACTCCATGGAGTAATGTGCTCCCTTGTATGTGCTGGGTCGAGCTTGAGCTGCGAAACGACACAGGGAACTATTTTGCAAACGCTTGCGCCTCAGCCTGAATAGCTGTCAGCTCAAATGGCTCAGTTGGAATCAGACCTTCAACCTTTTAATACTTGCTTTGAGAACCTATAAAATATTTTTTTTAAAGAACCCACTGGTGCCTTTTTAAATGGTTATTATAGTAATCTTTTTTGTAAATTCCCCCCCCCCCCAAAATGGCTACCAATTATTATTTAGCGCAAAATCCTTATGTTGCAGATATATCAGGATTACATCTTGCTAACCTGATCCCCACCTAAAATGCCACAGACACACAATCCAAGACAAAAAGCAAAGTATGAGCATATCACGTGTGCTGATTGCTAATGTCAGACGAGCGCACTCTGCGTGCGTGCATAACGGACAGACGTACTGACGGAAGATACTGTAGACCCCACACGATCAGTTTTTGTTGACGGACGTAGAAAAAGAGGAATTATGGGAAACATAATAAATAACATAATAAATTAATACGAAAGATGATAAAAATTGGAAAATGATATGAAAAGGCATTTTGTGCGTCAAGGTGCTGGACGTCGAAATGCGCTGCGTCTGACATCTCAGCCCTCACACACAATGCTACGCTGACGTGGCGCACTCTGCACGTCCGTCTAGCGATTTTATGTTCTTGCCTAACTTGTATCCGTTTGCAACGTGCGTTGTGCATGCGCAGTTCGGTGCGCACGTACTTCATGTGTGGGTCTCTATTGCTCATGATTCTCTGCTATGACGGACATTAAACTGTGTGGCAACACAGACGTGATCACTGCGTTCGTCTGACGCCGGCCTTATCCAACCCATTTACCAACTGCTCACTTGTTTTGTAGCCAGGCATAGTTTTGCTATTGAGGTTTCTGTAGTATAAATCAGAAATGTATGTAATATTGTTGGAGCCTTTCACTTTTCTGCACACATAGGTTTGAATTTGTGTGGAGTGTGTGCATTCAGACACATGGAGGGTCAGTGTGACTGCATATTTGTATGGATGCTTTTGTGAGCATATACAGAAGTGTTTACTTTACACCCTGTTATCTTGGCATTGTTGCTTTCCTCTTGCTTCGTCTTTTACACATGAACACTTTCATAAGTCTAAAGTCTGCAATTACTCCCCCTAATAGCACCTCTAAAATCTGCAATCTAATGAATCGATCCAACGCGGGACGTTTTCATCCATTTGATGTTCCGGATCTTGTATTCTGTTCATTATATTTTAGATTGTTCATTTCTAATTTTGCAATTGTGCTAATTTTACTTGGTGAGGCTATTCAGGAGCAACATTATACTGCTTGAGGTCATTTCTTATCTTGTGTTGGATGTCTGGTGAACATCTGTCACAACACTGAGTCTACTTCATACTTCTGGATAAAGGGAACATCTGTGCTGTATAGAGGCCAGAATCACACTAAAATAAAGTGGGTTTTTTTTTTGCCTATATTTTGTTTTAAATAGAAAAAACTTTTTTTTTTTTTTTTTTTGTAGGGTCTACTGAATTATTGATTACATACATACAGCGATCCTGCAACAGGGAGATGAAGTCTTCACAGGAGTGAAGAAACTGTAATGTGTTCTGACATTTTGAGCTGGTCTTTGTCTTACGAGTAATGTGTGGCGCAGGTATAACATGACTTTCATCAAGAAGTCAACGGATTTCCAGAAAGCCGTTCAGAAATCTGCATAGTAAAATAAAAATGGGTATAAACATAGGGGAATGCAAAGAGGATCTGTAGATGGATTTTTTTTTTTTTTGTTAGAGGTTTAGTACACCAAAAAGTCAGTACTACGTACACCCCAAACTTCTTCATCCTGTCCTTTGTTTGTCCCAGTTTTCAATGATAACGAAGACTGATTATGTCAAACATCTGGCAGCCATTTAGGATGTGACACTCGTCAAACTGAAAAAATAGGCCAGTCTCTTATGGCAGAATCCCTGCAAACGGGTGAAAACCTCCAAATTGTATTGCGCAAATTTTAGAAAACAGTTTTGCGGAAAACAATATATTTCTTCAGCCTATGGCATCAATTGTAACTTTTCCAAGTCCTATGATAGACCCCAATCCTTTACTATACAGCTAGAAAACTAGTTGTTGATTTGTTTGGAGACCCATGGCTACTTTTTTTTTATTTTTAATATATAGAAAGAATCCCACTAATACTAGGGCAGAGGCAATGGCTTGGTTTTTCCAGGTCTATGTCATGAATGCTTGGCTCAGTGTATTTCCAGCTAGCCAAAGCTACTTATTGTGTTTGCATCGGCTTTGCTGGGCACTTGAGCGTCTAGCCCTGCTTCAATGGAACAGAGCTGTCAAAGTGGATCAGCACTGAGGTAGACCAAGTCCAGGATCAAAACGTAAGTTTATATTGATACTTCAAGGTAGGGCTGGGTGATGTCTTCTGGTTGGCTCGTTTCTAATTGTGGTTGACTGCGATTTTACCCTTGCAAAAATTGTGGACTCTTTAATTTGTTAATTGATGGACGCTCCATCCGAGTTTCGAAAGCGCAGGGACTTGTAGAGTTCAACTTCTCTAATCAATCAAGTAGTACAATTACTGAAAGTTGGCATGCGTTTCCCTTTCACACAACAGGAAAAACCAGTCCCTTTTTGGTTCAAACATTGGTGTTTTTTTGAAACCTTTATTTTCATACCCTTATTCATTATTTCACAGTAGGCTTAAATGACTTACGCGAGTGATGTCATATTATGGTTTTAATGGTATCAAGCACGTGTTTGTGATTCATTTTATTTCCGTTTGTATTTATTGGATCCGTGACAATTGGCTCTCAGTCTTGTGGCGCGAGTCACATGGCGAGCTCCTTATGCCAAACAAAATTCTTGCGTCTCCGATTTGTCCAATAGCTTGCCAGGTCGTGATAAAGCAGCTTCTCAGATGTTTATATTCTTAAAATATACTGGTGGAGCATATAATTAAAGCAGAATAATGCTTAGGTTGTGGAATTGTTGCCTTTCAGCATATGAGGGCAGAATATGATTGCTGCACTATAATTTAACATCATAGTAGCACATTGTTTATACATAATCTCTCAAGTAGCACTGGAAAAAAAGGTGATGTCTTTGTTGGAATAGAAACAAATGAGTCATCTGTGAAGGAAGCTATAAAGCCACTTGTAATTTATGTCAAGAAGCGCTGCTTTGCATTCAAAGGACTAATTCTTGTATGTTAACACTCAAGATTTAATTTGGAAATCGTAAATTTTATTCCTTATTGGGCCCTTTTGACTATTTTATTGTAGGTTTTGGGTAAAACTAAATAAATTAAAGAAGATCCAGAGAAGGTAAAGAATAATCTTTATTCCCTTTTTGTTATGGTACATTGTTATTCTTTCCGGCTAGTAGGTTATAAATTTCGGTACTGCTTGACAGCCTTCCGTTGTTGTGCAAAGCTGATCGGAACTTGCATTCAGAGGCGTTCGTTGGGTTGGCTAATTGTCAGTTATGGTGTCTCTTACTTTTGGCATATGAGTAGAGCAGAGATGACCGCACTGGAGTAGAGTGTTTTAACCCTATCTAAGCTAAACATGGGGGCAGGGGCATATGGTGGACAGGAGGGGGTAGTTTTCAGCATGGTGTGTGTCTTCAAAAAAATAAATGTCTTGGACGGAGTAGATGTCGCAAGTGCTGGAATATTGGACACCCCATCCAAAGCAGATGCTTCTCACACAGTATCTTAGGGACCAGCAAGCTCCCTGCTGATTTTGTTTGCAACAAGCACGTTAATGCCTGGCTTTTTCAGGATGAATAGTGGACGCATGGATATGGGAAAGGGTCACAACACTACGGGAAATACAGAACAGCACAATTCACTCAATGCCGCACACGTCCTCATCACTATGTCCACAGATCACTGGGAGACCAGAGTAAGCTTTCTAAAAACCTAGTTACATGACGGGGAGTGAAGCATTTCACATAATTTTCCTAAAATCAAAGAGATGTAGCGTCTCCCGATTAAAAATGCAGGGAGGTAATTGCTTGCACCATAACCACTACCTTGAGCTGCACTTGTTCTGGAGCATGGAGTGTCGCTTCATTTGTGAGAATTGTGGAGAAGCAACAGTCAAAGCTTGAACAATAGTTGTTAATTTGCCACTTAAAGAAGCCACCATGTTTATTTTATTCTTTCTAGCCACGTTTTTGTCTTAACTCCTTCATTACCAAACCTTTTTTTATTTTAAGAATTTTTATCATAACTTTGCATCTCCGGTTTCAAATGTTAACAATTAAATATAGGGTAAAATAGAAACTTTGCACAGAGTGTTGTTCGGAGAGCGTTAGAAAAAGTAAAATAATGTAAATTTGCTAATTTTTGAATTTTTCTTGTATTTGTTTATCCTTTACAGAAATATTGTTGGAATGAACTCTAGGCGGTGTCCTTTTATCTTGCACAATTTCACATGGGGTCTGCATTATCAGAATCCAGGCAGAAATGGCCTTCAAATACTGTAACTGTGATAAAGATAATTAATAAAAATGTTCAGATCTTCTGCTTATGAGGATTTGTAGTGATCCTAATGAGATTATTAGCAATGCAGCATCCAAAAAATACCAATAGAATATAAAAATGATATCTGTATGTGGCACAATGCCTGTATATGGAAATTACAGTAACGCCTTGTATCTGTACTGTACAGGGCTTTTCAGTCATTAAAACCCCCTGGATCTTATCCCTCTACAGAAGCGAATGACGCCAGAGTGCTCCCTGTATTCTGCCCACTGCGTGACTGCTGTAATTCAGCAGTAATGTGTTTTGAACTTTTTATTAGTGATGCTTGGGGCTTCTATTTGCAGCTTCTTCTAAGACCTGCTTTAAAAAGGTGTGAAAATGGGGCATTCATATGCTGACGAGTGTTTTTCAATGTATTACAATGCAAAATCTAGATAACTCGACTTTGGGGTAACCCAATGTATGCTTTCGTTTTACTAATCATTGACAACACATTTAGTCGTCTTGGTATCGATTTAACCAATGTTTCTAACTTACCAGTAGATTTTTTTCACTTTCACATTATCGTTTTATTTTTTGAATCCTGCAGTTATTTCGGAGGGATATGTTCTGGTCTATAATGTATTAAAGACATTCAATGGAAATATTTAGAGCTGGTTTTTGTCCAACATTACCATACGTGTTGTCAAACTTTGCTGTTTTTACATGATTTAACGCTTGGCAAAAATTCAATAGAAAGATGCCTAGCTTGCATTTTCATGCTGGGCCACAGACTCCTTTGGCAGTCAGTCACTACTTGCTAATTTTTCATGCTTCTTCGAGTCCCCGTGTACATACAAATTTGCTCTTTAATAGTGCTGTCACACTCCTCTAACAAATTCAAGTATTCACAAATCCAATGAGAACGCAACTGGGGGTAGATTGTGTAACTTAAAATTGCTTTGCAGGGTCTCTGGTGCTAATTGTTTGTGACTCCTTCATTCTTATTCTAAAAAAAAAAAAATTCAAATGGAAATCTGATATGTGGTCTTATGATATATAATTTTTTTTATTTTTTTTAATTGAAGATAATGTGCTAATTGAATAGGCGTTCTTCACGCTGTACAAATTGTACATGGCCCAGAATATTCTTAAGAAACATACTTCACCAGGGGTTTTACTTCCCAGTTTGAAGACAGTGGCCAATATGTAAAGTCATTCATGTCCACAAACACTGGCATAGAGGCTTATCTTATTTAGTGATTAATGGGTAAAAGACTCCTGTCCATCAGGTTCAAGATTTCGTACATCTGTTATTCATTACATAGACAATGACATCTTGTCCTACTGTACAGTCGTGTAAGGCCGGGGTCAGACGAGTGTTTTAAGAGCGGAAGGAACGTCCATGAGAGTGGACATTCCTTCCACTCTGACGCCCGTCTGGCCTCTTCACTCAGTGCCGTCAGTGAGCTTAAGGCTGCAAGGCTCGATCCTCCTATGGAGGATCGTGCTTTGCAGCCCCGTCAAACGCACGTCCTAGTGCTTTGATGCGGAGGCTTGCAAGACAGCAGCACAACCACTGTCGCGCATGCAATTAGTGCGTGCGTGCACAACGGCGTGTGGCCAACCCCATCGTAGCATTGTGATGCAGGAAGGCCTGTCAGTACGGGCGCACATAGTACACTCGTCTGACCCTAACCTAAATGAACATAACCTAAATAAAACATTTGTTATCTTTACTCTTTTTTTTTTTTTTATTTTTGTTTAGTAATGCTGAAATAATTCTGGGTATAGGAGAAGAGGAGGTTGGACCCTAAATTAAGCCTAAAAAGCCATTAAAGGGACAATTTACCACTGAGTTTTAAATGGTCATTGGATTCTGAGTGTGCCCCCCCCCTCTCCCATCCATTTGGGTCTCCTGTCAGTATATGTCAGTGTTTCCTAACCCTGGTCCTCAGGACCTGCTGACAGGCCAGGTGTACCAGATATCTGAAGCACAGTGACTGCTGGATTCCGTCTTCATTTCCCAAAGGTAATCCTTAAAACCTGGCTTGTCAGTGGGCCCTGAGGACAGGATTGGGAAACACTGCTATAGGTGCCTTCCCCCACTCTGAAAGGCGATCACCCTTATAGGGTATAGAGTTGGACTGTGTAACTGAGCTTTTCTGAGCAGACAATGGATTTGGGATACATCGGATTGGCTGGACACAAACTTGCTTATCAGCATTGAATCGGTGAGTGTCGAACTGTGAGCTGTCCATTACAGAACAGATCTAAAACCATGATAGGAAAGGCAGATGCTACCAATAGGCAGTTTTTCCTCCAAGTGCCATGCATATGGACAAATCAATGTATGGGGGTTGTGTGGATCTGGGGGGTCTATTTTTCTAGAGTTGCCCTTCTATAATTGGCAGAGCTGGGCTGTTGACAGACTCTGTTGAATTACTTATTTATTTTTCTCACTTTTTTTTTGTCCCTCGTCATGCTCTGCTCCTCCTCTTCAGTTCAGGGACTCCCAAATCTGGAAGTCCCTGAAGCTTTTCTACTCCTACACTACTTGCGGGGAGCAGGAACTGCAAATTGCTCACCGCTACAGTACTTGTGCACTTTAGTTAGCACTGTAGCACCTGCGCAGAATGATGGATTGGAGTTGCGTGCACATACACCGATCTGATCCATCGCTACCTCTGAGACCTCTAGCTAGCCCAGGCGGTCTCAGAGGGTGAAGTCAGCAAAGCATCACTAGTGACCGGCAGCCAGGAAATTCGAAATCCGGGCTGTTGATGTTTGGTGCGGGAAGGGAGCTGAAGGAATCTCCTCTACTCCACCCCATGTTTTTGCCACATCAGGGCAGTGGGGGAGGGCACTCCTCACATCCTGATGGCTTCGTTCATCCTGACCACTTAATTGTTTTTTAGTTTCCTATTTGAAGACACCTCTAACACAATATTTCAGCTCTGTGCCGAGCCTTTTTTTTTTTTTTTTTTTTGAAGTTCTGAAGCTGAGCAGATTAAATGGTGAGTAAAGGTCACTCTAGGGCAGGAGTTGGTAACCTTGGCCCTCCAGATGTCTTGGTGCTACATTTTTCTATGATGCTCAGTAGAATGCAATGCAAAATATGACTGTTTGCACATTTAGTAAGGTTGTTTATTCCTAACCTAGTACACGTTTTCTGTAGTCTTCTATCGCAGTGATTCACTGTTTTATAACATCGCCAGTCACAACGCTTGGAATCTGAATGAACCTGACTAGTGAATGAATAAACGACTTACGTGATTTCTATTCCCATGTGTATCGCTCTTACAATAGGAAATGTGTATAAGTATACCTGTTTGTAGTAAACAAATGTACTATTAAGGAAACCATTTTGAATGAATGGCATTTGAAGCGTAAAAAGCCTTGTAGGAGATGGGCTATTCTTCATACTTAGCATACCGCAGGATTTGGCATTGTATTACTCTATTAAAGTTCTCTGGGAGGCATCAAACATACAAGCGAGTGATTAAGTCTGGGTTTATAGCCTTTGCCTACTTGTCAAACCTAGAAATATTTAGATCTAAGAAAAATGGAAGCCCCGCGAATTAGAAAAAATGTCTTGAAAGTGAGATGACCGTGAAGAGGAGAGGATCTAAGGATCCTACAGAATCCCAAGTAACAATTAATGATATGTAAATTCTCTGCTCTCTGAAGACAAATCATTCCATTCAAGATCATCCTACAGAGAGACATGATGGTGAAAAATAACCCAAATTGGTTTGAAAGTCTTGTTATTTGTCAAGACTTGAAGAGTTGGTGTTACAGATTCATAGCCCATGTTTCTATTGAGTTGGTTTTTACTTTTAATAACTTCCTAGGTCATGTCTCCGGCCCACATGCTTTATAGCTGGTTGCCAGTGCCCACATGCGACAATAATTAACACGTTCTCTGACCTGATTATATCCAGGGTTCCTTCCTGTTATGGTCTCTCTTCTATTACCTTACATATGATGTATTTTTCATTTATTGACCACTTTAAATGTACTTACACACTTGTGTTTCTTCCTTACTGACCAATCATGTGTGCTTCTTTTTTTCCTGCTTTATGCATCATGTGTCAAGTGGTTAATGGCATATAACTGTTTGGTAGGTATAGAACCTCCTCACGCTCTTCCACAAAGTTTCACATCTTCAGTCTTTGTCTAAATGTTGGACAGTGGATTGTCTGATACCAAAGACAGCGGTGTCTACAGATTTGTTGAGTTGTTGGACAAAGCTCCGTTATGACCAGGCTATTCCCCGATGTTTTAAAGGGCAGCATGTCTGCATGAGCATCTCCTAGAGCTCCATAGCAATAAAACTCACAAATATATTAAAATGTAATTTTAAAATATTAAAGTGAAAATAAATTTATAGTATACAATTAAATATTAATAAAATATTTAGTTACAATTTAAAATTTATTTAAATATTGAATTTTAAAATGGATATCTACACACACTATCTGACTTCCCCCTCACATACACCTAAACCTCCACGCACGCACACTTAACCCCCAAACACACTTCTTTACCACACACTATGACTAGCACCCTCACCACAAGACAGTGTCTTAACCTCCTCACTTGGATTCACCTTCACAGGCACTAACTTAACCCTGCAAACACATTCTGTCACTCTCTCACACACACACCCTTCACTCTGTCGTCCCCTGTTTTTGCTTTTACCTCATGCTAGTGGTGCTCTGAGGTTAACATTAATATTTTATTAAATCGGTCATTTTCTTCTATTCAGTCCTCAAGTGCATCCTTTACATTTTTTTTTTATTATTTATATTTGAATTTGTTATTTCCAGTTTTTGCAAGGAGGGCGGACATTTAATATCAAATTTCAAAATGTTGTTGCTAATACTTATTGACAACACCAATGTTCATTCCTGCTTCCTGGGGAGTGTTGTGTACAGCTTCTTTTTTTTTTTCGAGAAAGGATTTTACCAGGAAAGATACATTGAGATTTCTCTTGTTTTCAAGTATGTCCTGGGTGGCGAGTATGTACCGTTGGGTGTCTTGCCCAAGGACACTTACTGGAGAGGTGTTCTTGCTGGAATCAAACTCATGTCTCCACAGGCTCTCTCCACGCAGAGCAGTGATGTTACCTCTACTCCACCCAGCCGGTACCATATGGGTGCCATATGTCACTATTTGTATGTATACAACAGACATATAATTATATAATGGATTACAGTTGGCAGATGGCTGAAGACCTGCTCCTTCCAAATGTTGGCATTACAATAGGGGGTATCAAACTCCATTTGCACGGGAAGCAGCGGGAGTGAAAACAAGCAAATACTACATACAAATTAAATTAGACTATTTTTTTTTTTCCTTTCCCTATCATCTTTTGGAGTCTCTGTGGGACGAAATTGGGGAAAACAATATAACACAAGTCTGATCCTACAGCAGCTGAGAGTATCCCTTTCATCAACTTACATTCTGCCAACTTGGCAACGTTCTAAATCCCAAATAATGTAAAAATCCTTGTACTTAAATTATTTGTCCCTTTAAAGAATAATAGGTTATAACTGAGAGCAGAAAATGGAATATTTTATTCATAAAATAAATGATCAATGATTTTATGATCATGCCGCCTCCTACAACACGTGGCGACAGTCATAAACATCTGTTAATTCATATCGGGCTGTCCCTCCCTAGTACTTTCTAACCAAGCTAGAAGCCAATGAGCGGGACAAATTGCCCACAGAAACTATCTATCTCCATCAGCTCAAGAAAGTGAGGAGAGAAACAAATGAAGCGCTAAAGTGTCATAGAAAAACATAGGCTTTTATCTGCTGACATATTCTTTCGGCCCATCTAGTCTGTTCAATTCTATGGATACTTTCCTTGGATTTCTCTTTTATTTAGGTTTTAGGATGGCCTTATGTCTATCCCATGCCTGCTTAAACATAATCACTGGATTAGCCTCTACCACTTCAACTGGAAGGCTGTTCCATGTCTCCACCACCCTCTCAGTAAAATAATACTTCCTGAATTTACTTTGAAACCTTTGCCCCTCTAATCGAAGACTATGTCCTCTTTGTTTTGCTGCTTTGTTTCCTTTTAAATATACTCCCTTGCTGATTCCCTTCATGTATTTAAATGTTTCTATCCTATCTTCTTTGTCTCATCTTTCTTCCAAGCTGTACATGCTAAGTTAGCAGGAAAGACTTAATGATCTTTTCTCCTTCAAGCTGTACACCATTTTAGTAGCCCTTCTCTGAACTTTCTCTAAGGTATCTATATCCTTCTGGAGATACGGTCTAAGTGAGATCTTACCAGTGCTCTGTACGACAGCATGAGTACTTCCCTCTTTCTAATACCTCTCCCTACATATCCTCCCTACAATATCCTTCCTGGTAAAATCCTTTATAAATAAATAAATAAATAAACAACCAAGCATTCTGCCAGCATTTCCTGCTGCTCTATTCCATTATCTACTTACCCTTAGATCCTCTGCAATAATAACCCCTAAATCCCTTTCCTCAGATGTTGAGGTTAGGACTGTATCAAATATTCTATATACAGCCCTTGGGTTTTTACGTCCCAGGTGCATTATCTTGCTTTTATCCACATTAAAACTCAATTGGCACAGCTCCAACCATTTTTTTTAAATTTACCTCGTGTCATTTGGCCTTTCCAGGGGTGTAACTGCCAGGGGTGCAGAGAGTGCCACTGCAACTGGGCCCCTGAGTTCAGGGGAGCCCACACACAGCTGGCCGAGACCTCCCAGGGCGGCTTGGCAAGTGCTAGGGTCTCCTCTATGATTCGCTCATACATAGCACACATTACTGTGAGTTTTATTGCTGTGGAGCTGATATACATGTGCACATTACATTAAAACTGGGGTGGATTGAAGTGGTCATAGTGGACCTGGAAAAAAATGGGACACTGATTGTCTGGAGTTGCTATTGTGGACCTGGAGTGGTTCAGTGCAGGGGGGGGGGGGCTTCATGGATTCCTGCACCTGGGCCCTGCGGTTTCTAGTTACGCCTCTGGGCTGATCCCTCCAGGATCAACAACCCTGTTGCAAATCTTTGTCATCAGCAAAGAGACACACTTTACCATTAATACCTTCTGCAATAGCACTAATAAAAATATTAAAGATCATTGGTCCAAGTACTGACCCCTGAGGTACCCCCCACAGTAAGAAGACCTTGTGCCGAATAAACTCCATTGACCACAACAGGCGCTAAGGGAACCTAAATAATCTTGCCTAGATCTCTTACCACTTTTTCTCCATCCTTTCTCTTTATGACTAAGGCTGGGGTCAGACCAGCGCACTTTTAACGTGCGTTCTGGCGCACATAATTACGGCCGCACTAGCAGCAGATGACGGCCAATATACGATGTACGGCCGCACAAAAGTCTGGCCGTGCAACGCAAGTGGAATTTGAACGCATTTTTTTGAGAACGCAGAACCGCTAGTACTGGCGTACTGAGTGCGCAGCTGCGGCATAGCGGCGTATTTGCGTGATTAGGAGATGTCAGACGCTGCTAATGTCCAGCCTACATAACGTCCAGACTCAAAAAGAGTTTTATTGACGATCCGTACAAAATCACACCCGAAAATGCACGTCGTCTGACCGTTTTTGCGCATTCCGTGAAAAAATACGTCAATGCGTTCGGACGCACTTTTTGACGTTCGTGGGGAAAAATGCTTTCGTCTGACCCTAGCCTTGGTGCTAGTAAGGTGTCTGCTCCAAATACAACAAATAAACCCCTTCATTTAAATGCATCTTTTATTTGTGCGGCTATGTTACAGCAGAATACTTTATTTCGACAAACAGAAAAGCGCAATAACCGAGTACAGAGCTGATCTTTCCAATGATCTTAATTTAGTTTTCTAGTATTGATCTACTCAAATAGCCCTCGCTTAAAATGGTATGCTTCAGTGAATTGCTGGAATTAAAATGTGTGTGAAAGTATTGAGGTTCTCCAGTTTTGTTTTGGAGTATTATATATATATTTTTTTTTTCTTTTTTTCTTTCGTATCTGCAGGTGGCGAGTAATTTTTCACAGTCTGGTGTTTACTCCTAGTGATAATAGCATTTTGCTTTACAGGCTCTAATTTAGTGTTGCCTGCAGCTGAACAAAATCTGTTTTTCTTTTAGTCGATCATAGAGATCATATAAATTTGTGCCTGCCAGTCATCTTTCAAAGTCAGCCGTTTCATCAATTTTTCCGTGGTTTATCTAGATATTGGTTCAATAGCTCTTCACGGGTAATTTTTAAAACTCTGAATATACAGGTGCATCTCAATAAATTAGAATGTCGTGAAAAAGTTCATTTATTTCATTAATTCAACTCGAATTTATTTACTACACAAGTTTCACCATTCAATGCACACAGACTGAAGTAGTTTAAGCCTTTGTTTATTTTAATTGTGATGATTTGGCTCACATTTAACAAAAACCCACCAATTCACTATCTCAACAAATTAGAATATGTTGACATTTTAATCAACTCAAAACACCTGCAAAGGTTTCCTGAGCCTTTAAAAATGGTCTCTGGTTCGCTAGGCTACACAATCATGGGGAAGACTGCTGATCTGACAGTTGTCCAGAAGACAATCATTGACACCCTTCACAAGAAGGGTAAACCACAAACATTCATTGCCAAAGAAGCTGGCTGTTCAGAGTGCTGTATCCAAGCATGTTAACAGAAAGTTGAGTGGAAGAAAAAGATGTACAACCAACAGAGCGAGAACCGCAGCCTTGGGAGACTTGTCAAGCAAAATCCATTCAAGAATTTGGGTGAACTTCACAAGGACTGGACTGATGCTGGGGTCAATGCATCAAGAGCCACCACACGCAGACGTGTCAAAGAATTTGGCTACAGTTGTCGTATTCCTCTTGTTAAGCCACTCCTGAACCACAGACCGCTTCAGATGTGTCTTACCTGGGCTAAGGAGAAGAACTGGACTGTTGCCTAGTTGTCCAAAGTCCTCTATTCAGATGAGAGCAAGTTTTGGATTTCATTTGGAAACCAATGTCCTAGAGTCTGGAGAAAGGGTGGAGAAGCTCATAGCCCAAGTTGCTTGAAGTCCAGTGTTAAGTTTACACAGTCTGTAATGATTTGGGGTGCAATGTCATCTGCTGGTGTTGGCCCACTGTGTTTTTTGAAAACCGAAGTCACTTCACCCGTTTACCAAGAAATTTTAGAGCGGTTCATGCTTCCTTCTGCTGATTGGCTTTTAAAAGATGCTGATTTCATTTTGCAGCAGGATTTGTCACCGGTCCACATTGCCAAAAGCACCAAAAGTTGGTTAAATGACCATGGTGTTGGTGTGCTTGACTGGCCAGCAAATGCACCAGACCTGAACCCCATAGAGAATCTATGGGGTATTGTCAAGAGGAAAATGAGAAACAAGAGACCAAAAAACGCAGATGAGCTGAAGGCCACTGTCAAAGAAACCTGGGCTTCCATAGCACCTCAACAGTGCTACTGACTGATCACCTCCAAGCCACGCCAAATTGAGGCAGTAATTAAAGCAAAAGGAGCCCCTACCAAATATTGAGTACATTTACAGTAAATGAACATACTTTCCAGAAGGCCAATTCACTAAAACTGTTTCTTTTATTGGTCATCCTCCTTCAGGCTGCCCACAACAGCAAGCGTTAGGAGAGCAGCAGCGGATGGACTGCTTCTCCACACATGTGCGTGGAACTCCAATCCATCGTTGTGTACAAGCGTTAACTACTGTCAAGCGGCAGCCAATGACTCGCTTGACGTGCAGGAGGGCCAATTGCATCTATGGGGATGCCTTGAGGTGTGCTATGCCGGCCTTTGCCGCATTTAGGCACACTCACTGTGGGGATGGCATAGCACGCCTTGTGGCGTGAAAGGGTTAAAGAATGAATACCTATTTTTTTAAGATCTTTTTTTGTTTTGGAGAAGTTTGCGCACTTTCTTTTTAACTGAAACCACACTAAAGTCAATTGTTTTTAATTTTAGACGTTTTTTTCTGTTCTCTAACTTTGGGCAAAAAAAACACATGGCCTGTTTTATTAAGAACTGCTAACTCTGCAATTTTTTTGAAGTGACTTCAAACTTCCTCTTTGTCATGGATGACTTACATGATCCAGCACACAATATCCAAACCTCTTCTCCAAATGAATAATGCAGTAGGAATGCCTTTCTGAGTGGGTGGATGAAAGTGGTTTGAACATACTGGTAAAAACACATGTAAAAGTTCACTTTATTCACGTTTATCTGACTTTGCTCTTCCCGGTACATAATGTTTTCTAAATGTCATGTTAGACATGACACATTGCGTTGTGTACTTTAAATTCTTTTGCATTTATTCTTTTCGTGTAGGTGGCCATAGATTTTATTTCACTTATTTTGTCATTGTAGGAGTTTTGTTATTAACCACCTTCAGTTAAACTGTGTTCTATGTGCTGAACTGAACTTTCTTTGTTCGGCGGTGTGCATCATGTGCCGAGCTTTCAGAGGAGCCTTGCATAAAATGACAAATAAATTGGATTCATAAGGAGTCATGCACATTGTAATATAAAAGTAATGACTGAGTGAGCGTTCGTGGTTATATGTATGTTTATAAGCAGATACCAGACAGATACCTTGTTAAATGTTATAGGGGCTATTCAATAAGAACCGAATTGCACCAAGTAATGGTTAATTTATTCAGGATGTCAAACTGCACCGACGTATCGGTAAAATTCCCAGATTTTTCGGTGATTCAGTTCAACAGGTTTAAATTGGGGAATCCCGCAGGATTCAATGTTAAATTATATTATTGTTTTTATCTCCCTTTTTTTTATTCAACAGATTTTTATTGTTTTCATTTTCAGCAACTGGTCTTTTATTTTTTGGGACATATTTGTGTATATTTTGGAATTTTTAGGCGATATTTTTTTTTTTTTTTTTTTCCTCAGACCTTTTTTATTTGTGGGACTTTATTATTTAGACAAATTTTGATGCATTTTTATTGGTTTAAACACCTATTAGAAAAATTGCAGTATTCAGTGTTTTTTTTTTTGGGGGGGGGGTTTCTCCTGCAGTTCGGCGGCTATATTTTCAGGGAACTTTGTTTACCCTGTGGTGAATGGTGAAAAAATATACATGTGGATGAAATATGATACCCCACAGTAGCCGCAGCTTCTGGTTCTCTTTGAGATAGAGAGATCTATTATTCTCCTGTGTTACACACGGATCACAAGGGTCCAATATTTATGGTATGAGATCATTTGGTAGGTGACTTGTATCATTTAACCCCCTAAAGGGGCAGGCCTGTTTTGCAGAGAAAGCTATCTGAGCAGGGTATTGAGGAAGCGGGTTAGGCTTTCTCCTCTAGACAGTCACCGCAATTCAGGACTGTCCCACGTAAAACTGGACAGTTGGGGGCTATGAACACTCACAAGGTACAGGTTGAACGCTCTGGATTTCATGTTCTTCCTTATTTTGGAATCTGGGAGAATCTGACGTTGGAGAGGAAGGTGTGGGCAGCAGGAAAGCAGCAGAGTGTACAAGCTGGGAGGTGCAGAGCAGCCTTTCCCGAGGGACATGCTGCTCAGAGCCAAGATGTTTCTGGGCAGCATATCCCATGCTGGGGCTGCCCAAAATCCCCCAGCATGTGCTGCGCTGTGGAGCATGAGACTGCAGCAAAAACCATCTAGCAAGTCATTGAGGTTATTAATTCTGAAGTACGGAGGTCTCTAAAAATGCTGGATTTGGGAGTATTACGGATTTCCACGGTTCGGATAAAAGAGCCCAACCTGTCAAAGCCTTTCCATTGTACCTGGATATACAGAAACGAGAAATAACCAATAAAGTGTAAGAAATACATCGTAGTGTAAAAATATTTAATACAAATGACTTCAAAATCAAACACCCTCACAAGTATACAGGCACAAAATTGTAAATGTAAGTTTGTGCTAAAGTGCATATTTTATAGAAGCTGAAATAAAAGGGGGGGGGGAGAGAAATCGGTTCATAACGAACTACTACAGAAATTGACAAATCCAGGGACCCAGCAGCCATAGGCTTCTACAATTCTACCAGTGGCACTTAAATTGCAAAATTATTTCACACAAATTTACTGTGAAAATTTATTCGCCATAAACCCATTTTAGGAGACAAAGTGTGATATAAATTTCCTAAGCCCTGATCTATAGGATCTTTTTAAGAGCGCAAACAACGGAGGATGGAGAAATGGTAACTTTATTTTCCTTTGTCTAGAAACTGTATTGAGCAATATAAATTCTACTTTCTTCTAAAATGAGCTATGCGTTTTTTATGTTTTCATCTCATGTAAAGCAAAATGCATGTGTTTTACATTTCACTTGCGTAAAAGTGCTGGAACAGTTCCACTTCCCTTTATTGTCCATCTCCTAACCTCTGACTGAGCAGAAATATGATCCCGTTGTAATTTCAGATACGGCATCAATGCCAGAAAGTGACTTCACGTCAGCAAAAGACGAGAAACGAGACCTCGACTGTAATATTTATTTTTTGATTTTTAGTGTTTTAGCAAAATTTAGAACTGCACAGCTGTGTGTAAAATATTTTTGTAAAAACAAACGCTGGAAATATCTTTTTCTTTAGTGGGTTGTCCTTGGTGGTGGATAAAAGGGTAATTCCTGTGGTTATTTGAAATGAAGGGAAGGATGAGCTGGTTGTGTCAGCAAATAGGTTTGTGTATCGGGTATCTTTTTATTACCAGTACAGAGGAGTCTGTACTTAAAATCTAGTCTAGCTGTTTTTATACCATCCAACAAGTTGAAATTCTTGTTCCTTCTCAAAGTGACTTTGCCATGCCCACAATTACTTGAGCTCCGTCGATGGTGACATAAATTCTATACCTGTACTTGTTCTCAATTACTAATATAAGGGTCAGTTCAATTTCCAAATGTTGCTTAAATTCCAAGATTGTTAATATTGTCAACCACAATTTCACAGGCTACCGGGGGTAACCAGAATTCCTTTATACAATGTAAGTGCTATTCGTGGTATTAGTAAAACATAACCTTGTTGTTAAGGTTTGAACAATTTTATTAAATCCTTTTTCAAATATAAAAACCACCTAGGTGGTGGTGTATACACACAAGAGTAACAAAGGCTAGGTACTATTACTGGTCGCAAAATAACTCCTTGTAACAACTTCGTCCTATTGCTTCATTTTAGACTGTTATCTAGTCTTATAAAGATAAGAAACCAACCTTTTATGGGTTGGTGGCTATAGGCAGGGCTGGACTGGGACAAAAATTCAGCCATGGACTTCATCTAGACCAGCCCACTTTAATGATGCAAACATGCACAAAAATGGTATATAGACCTACCAAAACGCTCAATCAATCGCTCTACAGATACTGGAGTTGCTGCACAGCGATTGGGTAAAGCAATGCAGCGGCAATGAGGTTGGGTGCGCACCATATCTTACGGTGAGGCGGATGCGCAGCGGGTCTCACTGGTACAGTGGCCCCAATATGAGACTGTGGCACACTGCATCTGTTTTACAGATGGTGAGAAAGTTCTCACCTCACCCATTAAGGGCAGCACGAGCAGCGTGGTGAACCAGCCTTCACACTGGGCCATCGGCCTGCCGGGAATCTCCCTGTAGTCCCTATGGCCAGTACATGCCTGGGTATAGGACAGTCTGAAGTATATAGTCAAGAGGTTCATAAAATACAGTCAGGTCCAGAAATATTGGGACATCGACACAATTCTAACATCTTTGGCTCTATACACCACCACAATGGAGTTGGAATGAAACAAACACCATGTGCTTTAACTGCAGACTGTCAGCTTTAATTTGAGGGTATGTACATCCAGGTGAACGGTGTAGGACTTACAGCAGTTTGCAGATGTGCCTCCCACTTGTTAAGGAACCAAAGGTAATGGGACAGAATAATAATCATAAATCAAACTTTCCCTTCTTAATACATGGTTGCAAATCCTTTGCAGTCAATCACAGCCTGAAGTCTGGAACGCATAGACATCACCAGACGCTGGGTTTCATCCCTGGTGATGCTCTGCCAGGCCTCTACTGCAACTCTCTTCAGTTCCTGCTTGTTCTTGGGGCATTTTCCCTTCAGTTTTGTCTTCAGCAAGTGAAATGCATGCTCAATGGGATTCAGGTCCGGTGATTGACTTGGCCATTGCATAACATTCCACTTCTGTCCCTTCAAAAACTCTTTGGTTGCTTTTGCAGTATGCTTTGGGTCATTGTCCATCTGCACTGTGAAGCGCCGTCCAATGAGTTCTGCAGCATTTAGCTGAATGTGAGCAGATAATATTGCCCGAAACACTTCAGAATTCATCCTGCTGCTTTTGTCAGCAGTCACATCATAAATAAATACAAGCGAACCGGTTCCATTGGCAGCCATACATGCCCACGCCATGACACTACCACCACCATGCTTCACTGATGAGGTGGTATGCTTAGGATCATGAGCAGTTCCTTTCCTTCTCCATACTCTTCTCTTCCCATCACTCTGGTACAGGTTGATCTTGGTCTCATCTGTCCATAGGATCTTGCTCCAGAACTGTGAAGGCTTTGTTAGGTGTTGTTTGGCAAACTCTAATCTGGCCTTCCTGTTTTTGAGGCTCACCAATGGTTTACATCTTGTGGTGAACCCTCTGTATTCACTCTGGTGAAGTCTTCTCTTGATTGTTGACTTTGACACACATACACCTACCTCCTGGAGAGGGTTCTTGATCTGGCCAACTGTTGTGAAGGGTGTTTTCTTCACCAGGGAAAGAATTCTTCGGTCATCCACCACAGTTGTTTTCCGTGATCTCCTGGGTCTTTTGGTGTTGCTGAGCTCACCGGTGCGTTCCTTCTTTTTGAGAATGTTCCAAACAGTTGTTTTGGCCACACCTAATGTTCTTGCTATCTCCCTGGGTTTGTTTTGTTTCTTCAGCCTAATGATGGCTTGCTTCACTGATAGTGACAGCTCTTTGGATCTTATCTTGAGAGTTGACAGCAACAGATTCCAAATGCAAATAGCACACTTGAAATTAACTCTGGGCCTTTTATCTGCACATTGTAATTGGGGTGATGAGGGAATATCACACACCTGGCCATGGAACAGCTGAGAAGCAAATTGTCCCATTACCTTTGGTCCCTTAAGAAGTGGGAGTCACAGCAGTTTGCAGATGTGACTCCCACTTCTTAAGTCCTACACCGTTCACCTGCGTTGGATGTACATACCCTCAAATTAAAGCTGACAGTCTGCAGTTAAAGTACATTGTGTTTGTTTCATTCCAACTCCATTGTGGTGATGTATAGAGCCAAAGATGTTAGAATTGTGTCGCTGTCTCAATATTTCTGGACCTGACTGTATATAGAGAGACTTTAAAGAGCACTTAAAATTGCAGTCTCACCAATTTTTAGGAGTTTGAGGTATCAACCAGTTATCAAGATATATACCAATTTCATGCCATAAATTGTTTGCAATCACTCTACGCATTTTTGCTGCCTCCCATAGCAGCGTCATCAGCAGTTTGCAGTGTGTGCAGTGTATAGGAAGTAAGTGTAAGCGTAGGAGTCGTACCATCCAATAAGGGGACATTCTTGTTCCTTCTCAAAGGGACATTGCCATGCCTAAAATAACTTGAGCTCAGTTGATGATGAAATAAATTCTATACATGTACTTGCAATTTGATTAGCATGATGTAGCTGCCAAATTATTGCTGTTAAGTACTTTAGTTGGCATGCTGATGAAGCAGAAAAGCTCTGTTGCGTAAGGTTGCCCTGCCTATTGCAGCCTTTCTATTGGCTGCCGACGATTTGACGAATGAGTGCATGGACATCTCCTACAGAGGGCCAATCCTGTTCTACTGGCCCAACTGCTCTCATCGTGCGGCCGTCTTGATCCAGCATGATGGTAAGTACTGGGACAAGTTCAGTTTGCGGTAATTCATCAAGGGATGAGAGCTCACACAAACCTTTCCTTCTATGAGACATCACAGAAAAAGGTGATCCTGCGAAGAAAATTCATTTGAAAAAGGTAATTACATTTGCTACTGGTCAGCACAGCCCACAATTAGGCCTCTAGCTGGAGAAGGTCCTCCCTCCAGTGTTCAATAACAAACAGGCAATAAGAGACGTCCCAGTATGGAATCAAAGTG
Organism: Leptobrachium leishanense; assembly: GCA_009667805.1. Classification (NCBI taxonomy): domain Eukaryota; kingdom Metazoa; phylum Chordata; class Amphibia; order Anura; family Megophryidae; genus Leptobrachium; species Leptobrachium leishanense. The sequence continues at coordinate 87,044,255 of CM019067.1, read as the reverse complement.
GGTTTATTCCTTCACCAAAAATGACAATGTTTCGACCTGTAAGTATACAAAGAAGAAGAGGAGACCAGCCACTCAAGTTTCTTGGATATTAACCGGTCATCATTTTGGCTGAAATGCTTGTCTTGATCAAGCCACAAACACCTGCTGCTGGGAACAGAGTTGTCCTTTTTGGTGGAGGAATAAACCCACATTGAGTTAAAACTACAGTAGGCTGGAGCTTTTCTTTATTGTCTGGTTTTCAAATCCTGAGCTCATCTCATTGGAACATTTAACACGTTGCAATAGTTTTCAACATAACATATTTTGATTTATTTTTTTATGAGGGTTGTTGTGCCATCCTTCAATGCAGGATTCATACACATCCTTGAGATCCTTTCATTATGGCGTCTTAAAAACACACCCTCCTTTTGTTCCAATTTTATTAATTGCATTCAATCCAGGAGACTCTGAGGACCATTGTGTTTTGTCGTGTGTGTGTTCAATTTAACTACCTCATTATTGGTTTTGTTAAGTGTTTGTGTCGGTTGTTTACTGGAAAATTAGCTTGAGGGTAGATTTTGGCAACTTTCTAGATGAAATCCTGTTAATGCCTGATGAACAGTTTACGATGACGGCTCTTTTGACGATGGCCCTTGTATCAGCTGATTGAAAACAAGATATATTTTCTAACACGGCATACAAAAGAGGGCTGTTCTTTCTTTTTTTTTCTTTTTTTCTATACATGCACACACTTTCATGCCATCCGCCACACCACCGTATGTATATCTGAACACAGATTTTTCATTTTCCTTCATCGGACCACGGGCACAACTGTGTTCTAATCACCTTTTTAATACTTTTCTCCTCTTTATCTGTTTGCAGCTTGTAGGCTTGGGTCAGACGAGCACAGTGGTCGCGTCCGTGTTGCCGCACATTTTAACGTCTGTGGTAGCATACAATTATGATCAATAGAGACTCGCACACAAAGTACGTCCGCGGCAAACGGATGCAAGTTAGGCAAGAACGTAAAACCGCTAGAATGGACGTGCACAGTGCGCAACGTCCGCATAGCTTTGTGTGTGAGTGCTGGAACATAGTCAGACGAACTGCATTTTTGACGTCCAGCATTTTTGACAGACAAAATTGTTTTTTCGTATTCGTTTTATTTCCCATCTACATCAGTCAAAACAAAAGCCAGTCACAAAACGGACCGTATGGCCACTACCTTGTTGTCAGTCAGAAAGTACGTCCCTTGTGCACGGACGCACAGTCCGCACAGAATGCGCTCGTCTGACCCTAGCCTTAATTTTGATTTGGAAGGTTAGGAGGATTACAAAATAAAATTGTGGCCTGTAAACCCATCGTGTGGCCTTTTTCTGCCTCCTGTGGTCTCGGACAAACAAAAACATTGCATCTTTTTCCAGTCAATAATCTCTGTATTCGGTTCACCTTCTAGTTTTGTTTTTTTTTTTGATGTGTGGGGTTTTTTGGGTAACCGTTTTATTTGCCCCCCCCCCACAATTTTTTTTATTTTTTATGAAGGGTTCCATGTATAGGATAATATACAATACCTTGAACGTTATACCAAGTATTTGATCTAAATTTATATGGGTTATAAATCTTATTTGCTCCTTTAACTCTGTTTCCCCCCTCCTATTTCCTATATAGTTACAATAATCTAGATGAATGTGACATTTCATATGTGAAACTAGGTGCCCTGTACAGAAACAAATCCTGCCTGAGACCCGCGGTAAGAAAGCAGATTGTACAACAAATGCTTATGCCAGCTATTGAATACGGAGATGTAGTGTATGCAGCTGCCCCGCAAACACACCTTCATAAACTTACTACACTGTGTAACTCATTCTGCCGCTTTGTGCTACAAAGTAACTACATGACCCACCATTTTGACATGTTAAAAGAACTAAACTGGCCGTAGCTGGAATCTAGACGCATCCTTCATCTTTCCAACCTGGTGTTTAAGCTCTCTTCTGGGAAGCTACCACCGTACCTGAATAGGCGGCTTCCCCTAGCAGCTCCCTCATCCTATAACCTCCGATCCAGGACCTGCACCTTACTTGTAATACCCCAATACAAAAAGAAAGTGGCTCGATTCTCATTTTCCTACAGAGCACCACAATTATGTAATAACCTCGCAGACGCCATCAAATCGCCCCCCCCCCCAGTCTTAAGTCACTCGAGCTCTCTATTAACATACCTCAATACAGAATGCACCTGTAAACCTGTAACATAGTGACTATATTTCCTACATAGTTGTGTTTTTGTTTTTAATAACTTACAGAAATACAAAGTAATGCAACGACTGTAAAAATTTCATTGTTCTTGAACCCAGGACCTATTTGAAAACGAGAGAAATCTCAATGTATCCTTCCTGGTAAAATACTTTGCAAATAAATAAATCTATAAATACCAACCTATTTAGTGCTGTTCTCCCTCACACCGCTCTGGATAAAACTCCTATAGCCTGGGAGCCATTTAGATGGCCAAGATAATGTAATTTCTTTAAAAAGTCATGAATGAAGCCAGAATCTAGATAATAGAACAAGAGCTGCTCAGTTACTGAATACAAATTACATTGTTTGTGACTAGTGTGTCACAGGGAAGACTCTTTTTAGAAAGCATTTGAATCTGACGACTGCTTTGGGATGTTAAGTAATGCAAATTGATGACCATTTACTTAATGTGGTTTACATCTAGTTTCTTGTTCCTTTTTATGCAGTTATCCAGGATGCCAATTGCAGTATCTGATGATTGTTGTAACACATAATCAATGGTGTCATCTGGTTCCTGTTGTTTGCAAAAGAGTGGATTATTGAAGAGCCTGGTAACATATGGCTTATTGAGACATAATACATTTCAAACCATTTGATGGGATGTTACAGTGAGTTCTTTGCATGGTTGGGGATTTTCCTGTCCAAGTTTACAGCTAGGCAATACACAAATTAATAACTTGATACAAAAATACCCTCTTTATGGGTTATTCCCTAACCTCTGAATTTGCCCACCGTATTGCACTGAATAGTAAATTTCACATTGGGTACAGGTTTGGGGCAATTCGTGAAGTCAAAAGCTGTCAATTTGCCAAATCTAGGCCATTTGACAGTGAAATATGGTGCATTTTGCTGCAATTCGGCAGTGTTCGACAGCACCAAAATTGTCCCATAGAGAACTGATTCATCTATTCACAGAACACCAAATGGGATCTCTTTTAAAAATATATGTATTTTTTTTCTGTAGACCATTTATTATTTTTTACAAAAACTTTAGTTTTTATATTAACAGACCTTTTATTTTTAAAGGACAATTTTTTTATTTAGACACATTTTTACTACATTTTAATTGATTTTAAACTCCTATTAGAGTTCAGTTCAGTGGAATTTGACAACATCTGAACTACTTTGGCGGCTCAGTTTTTGACAAAATATGGTGAATGTTTCGATTAAATAACGAATTCACAGAATTTTTCGACGAAAAGGAATTGCTGAAAGGGCCGCTACCACCAAAAAAATGATATGCTCTTATTTCATTGTCTGTTGCTGTTATCTTACATGTAGTTTGTTTTTCTCTTGTATGTTTAGTCAAGAAAATATTTTACTGTGTCACTGGGTGCATCCGTTGTGTGGTCTTTTGTTTTGTGAACAGCCCCTAAGCCCCACAGAATCTTTATCTCGCTTGGTCCTCACTGTGTGATTTTGGCCATGTAATAGTCTATGGGTCAGGCAGCCGACTCACATCATTGTATTGTGTGGGATTTATTCAGTGGATATCACTATGGGTAGATTAGAAGTCTTTTAAACTCCCAGTCATATCTCTTTCAGCTGCCATCTCTTCTCTTGGCTAGACCACAAAATACACCCCCTGCTGGCTTATCTAAACATTCCCGCCTCCACCTCATTAAATGGTAAATAGTGTAGACTAAATAAGAGCAGCAAGCAAAGCTTTTGGTAAATGTGCTTTCCTTTAAGACCTGAGGAAGAGAGGAACACTCTCTAAAACTTTTTTTTATTGGACTAACGTCACTTTTAAAAAGACATCACTACTGCTGCCATACTCTACATGGCTTACTAAATCTGATTATAATTATAAATTTATTTCTCGTTGACCGATGCACTCAGGGACTTCCAAAAATTTTATTGAATCTTCACTTAAACAATCCTGTTCACATTGGCCGACGCTCCAGCTCTCTCAGATCCAACCTTGACAAAGGCTCTGAGAGCCGAAATGTCGGACCATGTGTGTACAGGATTGTTTAAATGAAGATTCAATAAACTTTTGTTTTGTCATGTATGTGTTTGTTACTGCAGAAGCTATTTGCACATCACAGCAATTCAAAGAACTGCAGCACAGAGCTTCTGTGCTACATTCCCAAATGCAGCACAGGATTTTGGGTAAGACATGCAAATGGCACCTGTCTCACTTTTTTGCATCCTGGGTCTGTTTTCACACAAAACCCTTCAGTCCATGCCACGCCATACTAGACGGCTATTTTCTTTTTGGCAGAGGCCAGGTTTATGCAACTGGTCAAAGCCAATTTCAGGTTTATTGGACATTCTTCAGCAGGAGCTAGGCATGACCAGTTGTAACTGGATGCTTGGACCCGTAGGCCAAATCAGTACTTATTTGGGTTGTGGAGAAGGGCAAAAAGTGAGATAAAAAGCCTCTACGCAAAAACCAATAACGTTTATTATTGCAGAAGTCCTTTACACATCACAGCAATTCAAAGAACTGCATCCCAGAGCTCATTCCCCATATGCAGCAGGGAACTCTGGGTAAGATGTGCAAATGACACCCGTCTCGTGTTTTTGCTTCCTGGGTGTGCTTTCACACAGAACCCTTAAATCCATGCCACGCCATACTAGATGGCTTATTTTAGCAGAGATCAGGTATATGCAAATGGTCAAAGCCACTCCTAGGACAGCGCTGTTTTGAGTTTATTGAACCCTCTTCATATATATTTTATTATATATATATATTATCACAGAAGTCATTTACACATCTCAACAATTCAGTAAAGTGTGTATCTGTAGCTTCGTACAGACTAAATCTTATTTCTTTGAACATGTCTTGAAGACCCTGATGAGTGCCAATGAAAATAGCTCCCTCCCTCATGCTGCTATGTACAGTTTTAACTTTGTGTAAATATCTATACGTCAAGGTATGACCCACTTTTCATGTGTTTGCTTGTTTAACAGTAGAACATGGATTTTAGCAAAGCGTGTATTAATTTTTTATTTTTTAAAGTAATTCTAATGCAACTTACAAGCATTACTTTGATTACAATACAGCATTGAACGAACGATTGTTGCAAACAAAACCCACAGTCACTGCTGTAAGGAGTGGCCTTTTTATGGGTCGATATATTGGAATGGAGGAAAGGGAAAAAAAAACATTAAAATGATATTGTAACACAGGAATAAAATCTCACTGAAGAGAAAAAAACTAAATCTATTATTTTTTTCATCCAGGTATAATTCACTTGACATTCAAAACCAAGTCGGGCGACAAAGCAAAATACACGGAGAACCAATAGTTCCCCGTGCCTTACCAATGTAAAGTGTGCTCTTATCTGACTGTGTGGAGATACTAAGATAAATTGGCATCTCTGAACAATTATTTGTCCAGCTGTCGAACCTGTGAAACTGAGTTTTTAGGTAGAGGGCAGTGTGCACAGTAATGGCTCCAAACTTCACACCAGGGGTTCATTTGCCTTGGCCTAGTAAGCTGGGACAGTGACAGTGTGGTCCCTGGGTTGTAGGTGTTATGTGGGAGTGTCCGTTTCCTAGATCGTTGATCTCAAACAATGGCCTTCAAAATGTTGCATACAATCCTTGAATTTTCCAAGTGAACTGCGGCATCTAGGGGCCGGTCTGTGCACTCTGGTTCATAACAGAGGGATCGCTTTTGTATGGTGTGCACAAGCAAACGCTCTTTATCCCCTTGCTGGACCACCAGGGATTTAGCCCATTCCAAGTGAAATAAGGTTTGCAGAAAGCGGCAAAGTGTTATATTTTTAATTAGTTTATTGAAATGGGCAGCTGACGGAAAGAGGCCCTGACAAGTGGTTTAATGAGGGACCCTACTATTTCTGAATGTAAATCTGGTCACTGGTGTTGGACACCAGTTACTCTGGCTTCACAGTTCAGACCTGTCTGACTTAGTTGCCCTTCTAGTCCTGATGGTACTGCCAGCCCCCTGCCTTGACAAGGCTGCTGACAAACACATGCGTTTCTCTCTATACCAGAATGATTGTTAACCTTTTGTGTCTCCCTAAAATCTATGCATGTTTAATGAAAATAAAATGGCTCTGTGATGGCTATCGGCTAACCTTACCACTGCTTTTATCCACCAGGTATAGTCTTGCGCTGATGGCTCTTGTTGGTGTTTCATAATATTTCCGTTCAAATATAAATAATTTTGTGTGAACACCTCTGGGAATTTCCAGTGCACAAATTCCCCATGTTACCAGTCTTTTCTTCTTATATCGCTTTCATAAAAAGCTTTTAATGGCATTCCTTGGCTCCTGTAGATGTTGTGATCTCATAGTAGGACTCCTAGTTATGACTTCTTATCTCTGGTTTGGCTCTGCTCATACACAATCTGCAGCGCTGGGTTACATGGGATACAAAGCATTAATTGTTAGACCGGCGAGAGACTAATAAAACTTCCCGATTTCATTTTCCCGAGTGCTGAATGCAGAATCTAATTTAGTATTCTTATCTAAACTGATAATCCTTATGTTTATAAAAGATGTATTCTAACTGCTCTGCTGCAGCAGATCAAAATCAAGATGGGGACTATCATAATGATTATTAAAGTTTGGTGTGTAGCCGGAGGGCAGTAAAAAAGTGTGTGTGTGTTTTCGTTCGTTCGTGTCAGGAACCATCCAAATACTTCTAAGATGCTTAAATGGATTTTCTAGTGGTTTTACACTTGACTCTGAATCAATTCAGCATGATAAAACAAGCTTTTTCTTAATTTCTCACCTTTCGTTTAGTTCCCATTGTTCAGTTTTTCAGAATATGTTGGCACCAGAAAAATAATTGTAATTCCTGCCTTTAACAAGTGTTCCTATATAAAGCATTAGAAAAAGGTCTGCAGACTTCTCCCTCTGACCTGCACTAAAAGGGTTATTCAGAGAGCACCAAATGTCACCGACATTTCGGTGCTCTCCAGTTTGCCGCACTTCGAGTTAAATTTGCCGATCCTACGGTGAATTCGGCATTAACCGCAGCCTTCCCGAAGTGCGGCAAATCCACCTGACGAACACATCTTGAAACTGATACAAAACCACTGAATCGATCCGAAAAACCAGCCGAATCGATCAACCCCATAACCTGCCAAAAAAAAATCACCGAATGTGTCTGATGATCCGCCGACTCGATCTGAAAAAAGCCGACCAGCTATCAAACAGGGGTTAACAAGAATATAAACTCAAACTTTTAAACGGCGTTTTTAAATAAAAATACTGCATGAAAATGCCTGGAAATAATATATACGGTCCTATGAATGGTAATAAATAAAAAGGTTTGTTACAGTGGTGCAAAATAGTTCATATAAAAATTGTAAAAAGATACCTATACCAGTGGGAGATCCCACATACAGTTGGGTACCCCAAATATTACTTCCACTTCAGATTCTGGAAGGAAAGAGTGGAGGGAGAACACGAAATATAGTGTAGTATTATAATATAAATTAAAAAGTATTCAAAGACAAAAAACAAACTCACAAATTGCAAGTCACATAACAAAGTGCGCATGTACTCCTATGCCGCAGTAGCTCAGCCCACCCCCCTTGCCTGCATCCCCTGGATATCAAATAAATATGAAAAAAATAAAAAAAATTATACTGTCCTTTGCTATTTCCATCAATAAATTTATTTGGAATAAAAATATTTATGCAAAATTATTAATCTCACTTTAGTGTCTCATGGGAGTTGTGTTTTGAATTGTACTACATTAGAAAAAATACTGCCTGGGGTAGTGGGTCTTGACTAGAATATGCTCCTGGTGTTGCTGATATTAAGTCTACCTTAAAGGGACGCTGTAGGGTGTAGGCATTGTGACCACTAAATGTAATTTAAATGTAATTTAAGTTGTCATGGTGCCTAGGGTACCCTCTTTCCTTCTCGGGGGGGGGGAGGCTAATTCAGGCACCACCCAGAATCTCAGATCAGTGAGCACTGATCTAAGCCTCATGAGTTCTTGGAAGTGGGACTCTGCACCCACCAACGGCCCTCAGTTGTGCCTGCATTGAGAGCCATTGGATTGGATGAACCCTTACTCAAGCGTCCAGCGTCTTTGTATTCACATGACTTCTGAGGCTTACAGTAAGCCGGCAGCATATCAAATCCGGGGGAGTGCTGCGGCAGCTGCTGCATTCAAGATGCACTAAAGTTTAAAACCGGTGGGTTTAATATCCGAATAAGGCCTGCTGAGTGTATCCATGCCAAACTCTATCGTGCACAAGTGGCAAACAAGCTTTCCGCTGACTCCTGAGCAGGGCATATGGTTTCCATGGCTGGCTCTGGTTTCTGGTTTTGGCTTCAGGGAGATCTTGATACCACAGGCATAAAATCCCTTTTCTAGTGGAGTACTGTGGGAGAGCCGTGATGACCGGTTAGACTGGTAATGGGGGTATAAGCTGATGTCGGGTTTAGCTATGATATAGATCAGAGGTGATAATTACCCGGGACGGGTGCTGCGTTGACACAAATTAGATGGACTAATATTGGTCAAAGTGCAAACCGCTTGAGATGTTATGAGTCGTTCATGCTGTCTTCATTTGAGAAGCTCTGTGTAAAAGCAGACAATGTATATAGAGCAGGGCTCGACAAATCCCAGGTCGCCATTGTGTCCTGGCGCCTGGGCTTTTGGCAGCACATTCACTTTTGGCACAGGTGTGAGAAACCTTTATTGCAGTTCTGTGCTTCGTCTGCCCAGCCGCTTTGGGGGGCTCCGCCTCATGCTGTCACCAATTGCCCGCCAAACTTTTCTCCCTGCACTGTCTGTGGCCAACTTCCCCCACTGCTTCTCCCCTCCTCCAGGCATCACATGGACAGAGACATGAATGCTCAGCACAGCACCCCTTCTCTTATGTTGCTCTGATGCACAGCGCAGGTTTACGCACAGTTTCGCCTCTCAGCTCAGCTTTTGCCTATTAACCTTCTTAGGATCCTTAAGAACTTTGTACGTTTCAAACTGTAACAGCCGTGACCGAGGCAGAGCATGGAGATTAGGAGCCATTTATTTTTATGTTAATAAGTTTGCGATAGAGTCAAAGCTAATTTGTCAAGCCCTGAGGAAAATAAAGATTCCGACTACATACGAAATGATCATCAGATTTAAGTATTTTTTTTAATACAATTTTTTGTTATTGCTGGCAAATGGCTTCTTTTGTAATGAACATATTATCCAGGAAATATGGAAAGGCATACATCAGCAGTTTTTAATTTCTTGATTTTAAAAATAAATCCGTCACACTATAAATATCATTATATGCATAGGCGTGCGCAGCCTATTGCATTAGGGTGTGCACCCAAAAGTTCAAACACACACACACATATATATAATTTATTCACGCACCCTTATGCAAACAGACACACAATCACGGATTCAGCCAAAATATATCATTACTCTAGGGGTCATTCACAGAGCGTTGAAATGTTGCCGACTGTTGTTCCCCGCACTTCGGGTAATCAAAGTGCAGGGAATCAGCCACTCGCAACAGGAACCAGGACGCCGTGATCGGCCAGAGGTGACTGCGTGAGGACAGCGAGGGAACGCAGGGACAGGTATGTAACAGCCCAGGTGTGGCTCGGGGTTACTGCTTTCAGCATTGAAATTTAACCGCGAGCCACACGCGGGAAAAGCGCCAGGGGGCTGAATAAATGCACTGATTTTGACGTATAAAAATGTCAAAATCGGACGGCCAGGGAGGTTAAGGTCTTGCTGCCAAGCACCAATATTCAGTCTCCTACCTGTATCTCGCGATGCTTTATTCACTATTCTTACTTTGTGCAGTGCAGGCAGAAGATATAGCAGCGATTCTAGGAGCAATACCAGCCTTTTGGATGCAGGACAAGGGGGCAACGCCGGGCTGAGACAAGGACATGGGTGCCGAATTTTGCACACAGTAGCCTGTTTAAAGACAAATACCTGCATTTACACACACAGCCATACGTTCACATAACTATATATTCCCTACACCCCGGGGGTATGTAGCAATAAAACTCCCAGTAGTGTGTGGTATGTGTGTGAGAGTAGCAGAGAATCCACAGCTATAAAAACGGACAGTAATGTGCGGTATGTATGAGCGTGTCACAGAGCTCCACAACAAAACTCACAGAAATGTTTGCGGTGTATAGCGTATCAGAATCCACAGCAATAAAACTCACAGTAATGTGCAACGTGTATGAGCATATCATAGAATCCACAGCAATTTAACTCAGCAATGTGCAGTGTGTATGAGCGTATCACACATTCCACAGCAATAAAACCCCCAGGAAAGTGCTGTGTGTATGAGCGTATCACAAAATCCACAGCAATAAAACCCCCAGTAATGTGTTCTGTGTATGAGCGTATCACAAAATCCACAGCAATAAAACCCCAGTAATGTGCTGTGTGTATCAGCGTATCACAATATCCACAGCAATAAAAAACCCCAGTAATGTGCTGTGTGTATCAGCGTACCCCCTCTCCTGCTTACTTTTTTTTTTTTTTTAATTGCAGGGAGGGGGTTGCATTTTGGTCCAGAGGCGGGGGTCCAGAAGGGGGGGGGTCAAGGAGGGGGAACCCGGCTGGCCGCATCCAATGGATAGCCGCCGGGACCTCTCACCCCCGCAGGCCTGGAGGCAGCCTCCGCTTCCCTGGTGGTCCGGTGGCTGTGGGGTGCTGCACCGCGATCTGTGCTTACAGACTGCAGTGCACGTCCTACAGCAAGTGACTGGACTCGAGCTGAGCGCCCGATCGCAGGTGACCTGTCACCTGACCGCCGTCGCTCTGACAGTCAGTAAGCGCCGGCGGTCAGATGACAGGTCATCAGCAATCGCCGGCGCTCAGCTTGTGGCCAGTCACTCGCTGTGGGACGTGCACTGCAGTCTGTAAGCACAGATCGCGGTGCAGCACCCACATCCACCGGACCACCAGGGAAGCGGAGGCTGCCGCTAGGCCTGCAAAATTGAAGGGTCCCGGCGGCTATCCTTTGGATACGGCCAGCCGGGACCCAGAGTGTTCCGCGGGCAGTGGCGACTCTAGGAACAATATTTAGGGGGGGCACAGTAGATACCGCAGTCAAAACTGGGGGGGCACTAATACTTTTCACCACTAAATCATACCACTGAATAAAAGTAAGGGCCCTATCACCTGGTGTGAGCTAAAACACCATCACTAAAGGAAAAATTTAGTGCGAGTCGCTAAAACTTACAGGGTTATTCAGAGAGAGGTGAAAAGCAGGAGAATGACTGGAGAATGGAAAATTCTTGGTCAAAGAATCGGCTATTTTGACCTAGAATTTTCCATTCTCCAGTCATTCTCCTGCTTTTCACCGCTTTCTGAATAACCCTGTTAGTGCCTGACGACCTACTAACAGATCACCTTGACTGCAGTAGTCCATGAACAAGGTCGTTTGGTGCACGCTAGGGAAACTCTAAGACCCAAGTTGAGACCCAGCGCTAATGCGGTTGTGTACAGGATAGAACGTTTTTTCTTTTCCATACCTATCCCCGCCCTCACAAGCTTGAATATGAACACATCCAGTGAATAACCTCTCACCCCTGCATTATTAAAATCCTCCACGGTGGCCGTATCATCCATGTTTTGATGCACACATATATTAAGGCTGATGGCATTGCATGATAAATGCCTCCCAGCAGCATGTTGAATCATTACACTGCATTTAATAGATCCAAAAGGAAGGCCAGTGAGCGACAAAAATGTCCCTGCTACAGCATATAAACAATACATGTTTCAGGGCAAGACTTATCCATGTGTTCCTTTAAACATGGTCCACACAGTCACCTAATAATCAACTGCTTACATACTATGAATAGCCCCCAGCATAAAATGTTTAAAATTAGGCAATATATTAGAATTAGGATATATGTGGATAAAGGATACATTTATAATAGAGCCGACTGCAACAGCAGCGACATTGCTGACCATATCCATTACTATGGTGTAGGGCCAAGAGAACACCTGTGTTGCATTCCTTTCAATTGCCTGTTAATTTTGGACGAGGACCTGTTTTTTCTGTTTTTTGGAGTTAGCACCAGGGCTGAGCAGTAGGTAAAATGTTGCAATTAGTGCACCTCAAAAAATTTAGTGCTGGCACCAAGTGATCTGTAAGATCTATCTAGCACTCCCCGTGTTAAGTATAGGACGCGGAAAGTACAGTAAGCTCGCGGTACAAATCGCTAATAGCGACGCGCTAAGTGATTTTTCCCATTTGTAGCGGGAGGCAAACGATCTGTTGGTCAGGCGCTAGACTGAATTAACCTGGCGCTAATGCAAAATCACGCCGACGCAAGGGTTAGCTCACACCAGGTAATAGTGCCCTAAATAAGTATATATATGAATAAGATTCCAAAACCCCAGAGTAATGTGATGCAATGATACCTTTTTGTTGTACTAACCTGATACTTAAATTCAATATTTTATTTGACGCAATTTGGCAGTTTTCGTTGAATGTCTGATTGCTGCTTCAGCGACTCCACTTTTAGCAAATTACAGTGACCATTCGCTAAATAGGGAATTCACCTTATTTTCTGCAAAATAAATTCCCCAATGTGACGGAAAGCAGAGGATCTACAGATCATTAGACCCTTTAGATTCTAACTTCCATAATAACCCCTAAAATGCCTTAAACCCAGAGAAATGCAATAAAAATAATAAACAATGTGGCATTTAGCTACCCCTTAACCCCTAAAATGCCATTAATAAAGGGAAAACATGAAATGAATACACTGAGGCATGTAGCCAACCCATTAACCCCTAAAATGCCATTAATCAAGGAAAAAACAAATGTATACTGTGAGGGATGAAGCCTGCCCATTAACCCTTAATATACAACTAAACCAAGGCATAAACTAACGTAATACACAATGTAATGTATCGTCTGAACATTAACCATTTCACTGCTGAGCCATTTCAACCCTGTGAAAATGTTTACGTTTAAGTGCACGTTTTATTTGATATTTTATGACTTTTACATCACACTGAATATGGTCATGTGGGTATCATTGGAAAGGCCAGAATCTGCCCTTTCAAATGACACCTAGTTCATTCATATACGATGCATAGCTACGGAGATACGTTGGTCCGAATAAGTGTGGGAAGCTGGATGATGATTTTTGGTGGGGGGGCACATGGGGGGGCAAGGAATAACCTAGGGGGGCAATTGCCCCCCCTTGCCCCCCTGTAGAGTCGCCTATGTCCGCGGGCCTGTGGGGTGTGCCGGGGCCGGCATTAGGGTGTGCCCCGGCACGCCTATGATTATATTCTACAAATATGATATTCCTGCATTATCACCATACAGTATATACTATGTGTGTGCGTATGTACATTACCTGGCCAAAATAAAAACGTCACCTGGTTTTAACTAGGCAAATGGGTTCAAGCCTTCCATCGAATGATTGTTTTATCTGGCAAATGAGGGCGGCTGAGTGACTGAAACTTGCTCATTTGGTATATTCAATGTATTTTTATTTTCTTCCATGATGACATGGGTATATTCCAAGATGACAATGCCAAGATTCATCAAATTGTGCAAGAGTGGTTCAGGGAGCATGAGACCTAGTTTTCACACATGGATTGTTTAACAAAACGATGCCACGGCGAATTCGTGCCCTAATATAAGCGAATGGCAGTCCAACAAAATATTAGAATATTGGAAACCCTTTTTACCAAGATTACAAACAGAAAGACTTGAGCTGCTTTTTTTTTTTTCTGCTGGCACCTACTGACTGGGCAGACTCTCCTCCGCTAGGATGCAGAGTTTGTCAGCAGCCCATCAAGGAAGTCCTGCTGCTCGCGGACTTCTCCCGCAGGGGCCTGACATGGATGTAAGCACCACCAGCGGAACCTATCCCAGCCCACTGGCGTCATTGCACATTCCCTATTTCCTATGGAGTCATTTAGACCACTGTATCTCTGGAACCATAGGGTCATAATAGGTGCCATTCGAAAGGTCAGAGCATGGCCTTTCAATTGATGCCACAGATGACCTGGTTTCATGTAAATATAATGTAGCGCTGTGTTTAAAACCTTACTGTGGCAGTACCTATTATTGGCCACCGGAGGGAGACAAGCGCGATAAGAGACACTGAACATTGGGACTACGTTTCCCGGCATGCTTTGCAAACAGAGACAGGAAGTGGGTGGGACACAGACGCTGTACATCCTGAGCCTCGTGGAGATAGCTGGCAGAGCGCGCCAGGGAGTGCATGAGACAGGACACAGTATTGCAGAGCAGAGCAGAGCGGAGCAGAGACTAGGCCGGAGCGCAGGTGGGGCCTACCGGGATTCCAGATTGGGTTATCCAGCCTCTCAAGAAGGAGACCCAGTGATCCACAGACATTACCCAAGCGAGCTGTCAAGGAAGCGGAGGACCCCCGAGTGAGGAGTACCGCAGGTCCATTGGATGGGAGAGCAGGCGGTAGCTGGACCAGCCACTGTCGGAGCAAAGAGAGCCAGACAACGGATCCAGTAGCCAGTATCCCAGCAAGGCACCGAGCGGAGGGACGTCCTGGGTCAGAGGAACCTTGGTGATCGAGCGGATGGGTGAGAGGCCTCCAAGGCCGGTTTATAAAGTCAAGAAAGCACGCTGCTGTTTATTTCTAAAACCCACAGGGCCCCAACTTGACTAGTCGAAGACATCGTTTAAGAGATTCACTGGCCAGTTGAATAGTACCCGGGTACCATAACACACACATACACTTACAGTCCGGGACTTAACCTGTGCGGGACTCACTCCCTGATATCCCAAAAAGGGGTAAAGATTTGCATATTATTTTGTTTTTCCGCTGCGCGTTTCTCGAATTACGAAGCATTGTATCTTTTCTGTTCGGCCGCGCATTTTCCCGAAATACGAAACCTCGTATTTATTTTTCCGCTGCGCGTTTACCGCGATACGAAATACTGTAAATATATCTACGAACACCGTGTCTCATTATATGCCTTTTACTTTAGTAAACTATATAATTTATAAAATCCACAACGGTGCTGGAGTATATTTATTCCCTAGTGCGGGGAGACTGACCCGTGGTTCATTTTCAGCGGCTCCTCCGGGAGTGAGCGCTACAATAAAATAATTTTTTCTTCTCTTAAAAAGTGAACAATAGTACTGCATTAATTATAAAGTGAACAATGATGCTGTACTGTGTAGTTCGGTGATACATTCATTCACACTGCACGCTACTGTGTTTTATTGCTGTGGAGCTATGATAAGCATGTGTGTATATTGATGGGATTAATTTGAGGGGTGGCAGCAGCATTTCATCTTTGGACACAGGCAGCACAACATCATGGCCAGGCGTTGGCTCTATACATTGGCTGCACGCTGGCGTGCACCCTCTATTAGGTCATGCGAGCAAACGCAGTCTTTCAATTGGCTGCTCGCTGCCTGATGCTTTGGCGCTTCATGGTGAGCACCCCCAACGTTTTTCCTAGGGAAAAAAAAGCACTGGGGATGACCACCTGCATATAACTTCCTGTTATGAGGGTCATTAATTAAATATTATCTTTCTTTCCTCTTCTGTCTCATTCTTATACCAAGGTTCTGCATTGACCTTTGTTTCTGCCATAGAAATCTCTCTCCCTCTCTCTCCCCCTCTCTCCCCTTCCATTAACCTCTGTGTCGTTTTATACATATTACGCTCATTTTCAGTCCGTCCCTCCCTCATTGCTGTCAATGCCACCACTTCAGTTTTCCATTCATATGTATCTTACCCTTTAGTCTCTACTTGTTCACACCAGTAATTCTCTCATTGTTCTGTCAGTATGTCGGGCCCGTTTGCCTTGTCTCTGTAATGCTGGAAAATTTCCTCATGATCGCACTATGAATCCATGTGACGTGCATCATCTATTCAATAGGCTCTCGGTGACCTTTTAGATTTTCAAGTGAGCTCCTCTATACATCTTCTACCAACGTCTCTGTTGAAAACGTGCTTGTTGTATGTTCATACACATGGCTTCAGTTCTGTTTTGCTCTCCTCAATGAGTATGGATTGGTCTTCCAAAGCAAATAATGGCCCCAGTGGTGTATTTTGGCCTAGGGCGGCACTTTCCTGGGGGCAGCGGCCCACACCGGGTGGCCCCACCCCAAAAAATAAATAAAATAATAATCACTTTTGCAAAGTATTTTACCAGGAAGGATACATTGAGATTTCACAAATTTTCAAGTATGTCCTTGGTAGGCAAGGCCTAGGCTTTCACTTTCCAGGGGGCAGCAAAAAACCTCACCACTAAATGTGTTACTCACAGAGCACCGAAATGACGCCAACATTTTGGTGTTCTGTAGTTCCCTGCACTTCGGGGAATAAAATTTCCCCACCCTGCAGTGAATTCACCATTTACCGCAGGGTCCCCAAAGTGCATGGAGTCGGTCGCTGCATGCTGCCACCGCAAACCCGTGGCCTGCTGTTTTCAAAAGAACTACTGAACGAAAATGTCTGGAATTTACATATAAAGATCCTATGATTGATAATAAAAAGTTCTGTTACAGAAAAAAGAAAAACTGCTATTAAACAAAAGGGGGGGGGGATTTTGCCAAAAAAATCTAAATGACTAAAAGGTACAAAAAAAAATCATTATGACTTTTTACTGCAGATTAAAATAATAAATGGTTTACTAGATATTGCATAAAAACGGGAATATTTTTAACACTGAAACCTAATGGGGTTCGCCTGAATAAACCTGCTGATTGAAACTACCGAACATCAGGGCATTTCACTGCCATTTCTCTGCTTTTTGGTGTTCTCTGAATAGATTAACCATTACTCCTCTATGGGGATTTGCAATGCCTTCAAACAGCACCGTACTTGCTGGCAGTTCGCCAAACTTGTGTGTGAGCATATCACAGAGCAGTGGTGTACTTGGCCGCCCCAGGTACCCGTGATTATTGGGGTGTCATTAGGGGGCACTAGGAAGTGCCACTGTCACTGTGTGTCAGCTTTGAGCTGTGTTCTCAAACAACAAGCAGTGGAGCAGGACGTTTGCATACGGAATAAAATTGAATAGAATAAAAATCACCCTTTCCTCCCTCCATAGCTCCTCCCCTGCCCTGCAGCAGCTCTAGGAGAGGGGAGGGGGATGTGATTTGTGTGCAGAGAGTGAAGATGACAGTAAATGGCAGGTAAAAGGGGGGGGGGGTTTCAGCAGAATATGAAGCCCTGTCTGCTTACTGCTGTTTAAAGTGGACCTTTCCTTAACCAGCACTGCAGTGATAGAAATTTGTCACTGAGCTGAGCTGCCTGGCTTCTGGTGAGGCTGCGTGCGTGAGTCTCAGTACCACCTGACTGGCTGAACCACGTGGCACGCACGCACGCAGCTGCCCGCCCTTTCGTTAACAAGGACTCTCACTCTATTCTGGACTGAACACCCACCGGGAAGGGAATCAAAGCCACGGTGCACCCTCTGGCAGTGACACCCCACTGCTGACAAGATGGCTCCGTGCAGGCACAGCCGCGATCCTAACGTGGCCTGGAGGGACCTCCTGCTGAGTCCGCACACAGTCCCTGCTGACTCTGCACACAGCCCTACCGCGGAGGGAGGCCGGTAAATAGAGAATAAATAATTGCTGTGTGCTTATATACACTCGGTTTGCTGGGAGTTTTATTGCAGTGGCTTCTGCTGCACTCATACACACCGCACATTGCATTGCTGGGAGTTTTATTGCTGTGGATTCTGATACGCTGACACACACACCGCACATTGCATTGCTGGGAGTTTTATTGCTGTGGATTCTGATACGCTGACACACACCAAACATTGCATTGCTGGGAGTTTTATTGCTGTGGATACTGTGATACACACTGCATATTACTGTGAGTTTTATTGCCCTGGAGCTCTGGGATACGCTCATACACACTGCACATTACTGTGAGTTTTATTGCTGTGCAGTTCTGTGATATGCTCATACACAGTGCCCATTTCTGTGGGTTTTATTGCTGTGCAGCTCTGTGATATGCTCATACACAGTGCCCATTTCTGTGGGTTTTATTGCTGTGCAGCTCTGTGATACGCTCATATGCAGTGCATCTTTCTGTGGATTTTATTGTTCAACCAATTAGAGCGGCTGTGATCCAGTATACTTGACATGCGTGGCTGTTCTTTGTAAAAATGCTTGAATTTAAACATTTCATACTTTTCTTATCTCAATAGATACATTTGAAATGGTATACAAAATATACAAGTAGGCACTTGGTATCCACTTTTAATATAAAGAGAGGAAAAGGCGGAGTTTAAAGAGGAAGGGTGGGGATTAACCAGGAAGAGTTGTGCCTTTGACAGGAAGGAGTGCCTCAAATTTAAATTAGGGGGTGCACGAGTTTAGTCAGGCCTAGGGCAGCACAAAACCTAAATACACCACTGGATAGCCCTATGGGTTTTTTTATGTTATGGCCATGACGACTAGATGTCTTGAACAAGAGAAAACCCCACCGATTTATGCATGCATTGGTGTAAAATAAATATTAAATCCCACAGTGTACAAGGCTTGAATGTACCTAATTAGTACATTATGACCTGCATTGATACTGATAATCCGTGTAACCACAAGACCTCCAGGGCTTATTTTATTCTTGTGACTCTTGAATAGTTTTGTGAACTTGGATGACGGTACTCTTACTTTCGTGGTGTTTTCCCTGTGGCAGTAAACACAAATTATGGCTAATAAGCAACATTTGACAGCTATAACAACTTTACTCCGCGCTCTTTGATCTTGTGGAAATGCATGCCAGACGGTTTGCTAATTCACCAATCCTTTTTTCTCTAGAATATATAATTATGGTTTAAGTAAATTAATTTCACATTATGGCCGACAGTGAATATACGGCTAAGGAATTACAAACCACAGACACCTTACTTCCTGATTGTGGGAAGAAGATTGATGGCGGTTTACTCGTCAAATGATATATTATAGCTTTTTGTAGCACATATCTGTCATTTCTTTCATTCATAGTGTGGGAATCAAACCAAGTTCATAGTTCTGCGTTCTCGAAAAAATGCGTTCATTTTCCACTTGCCTTGCGCGGCCGGACTTTCGTGCGGCCGTACTTCGTATATTGGCCGTCATTGCCCGTCATTTGCTGCTACTGCGGCCGTGAGTAAGTGCGTCTAAACGCACGTTAAAAATGCGTTAGTCTTACCCCAGCCATACTTGTAGTGTTTAACAGTACGTTAATCATTTTTAATCACAAAAAAATGCACTTTCTAATCTTCCACCAACGGCTTGAATTGGCATATTTGCTAAATAATGCCGATTGCTTCCCAAAAAGTACACGACTCCCTAAATTTTGTTTTCATTATTTCCCCCCCCCCATTGTATGTCAATACAGGGCCTGATAATTTGCGCTTAGTGTTTGACAATAGAATGATCTATACTGTGTATAGACTGATACAATGATATATACTATAAGGCAGGCCTCAAAATTTCAAGTCTTGAGCTACTAGCCAGGCCTTAAGAGTCACTCGCCACTAGATGCCCCACCTAACCCTTTTCCAGCATTGCCTCTGCATTCCCACTCGCCCTCATGTAATTTCCACTTGCCAAATGCGAGCAGGCGAGTGGAAATTTTGAGGCCTGCTATAAGGATTGGGAATATCTTGGGCACATTTATAAAAGGCAATTGCTGCGTGAAGTTCTAGAATTTGGGCACCCTTCAGACACAATCAGGGTTATTCAAAGAGAATCGAAAAGTCACCGTACGTTCAGTGACTTTTCTTTCTCTTCAATTCGGTGCGATTTGGCGATCCCATTTCGGCGACCCTGCAATGTATTCAGCAAGCACCACAGGGCTGTCGTAGTGCAGGGAAAAGCCACCGCAAACCCGATGAACACTTACTGCAAAACCTGGCGAACGCACACCGAAACCCGCAAAAACATCTGGATTAACCCCGCCGAACACGCCAGAGAAACCCGAGCAGCTGCCGATCAGAACGCAGAGCAGCCGCCGGAAAAAACCCACACCGCAGACGAATGGAGTGAAAAACAACCTAAAACGTACGCTTGAATGTTTGAAAAGTGAAATGCTGTTTGCAAAGAAACTACTGAACGAAAATGTCTGAAATTTCCAATGAATGAAAATAAAAAGGACTGTTACAGAAAAAAGAAAAACCAATTTAAAAGAAACAGAATTTTTTTTCACAAAAAATGCCTAAAAGATCCTAAAAAATCGACTTTTTACTGCAGAATATTATAATCAACGGTTTATTAGATCTTGAATTAAAACGGGAATATTTTTAACATTGAAGCCTATCGGATTGTCCTGAATAAACCTGTTGAATGAAACCACCGAACAGCGGCAATTCGGCAACTTTTCACTGCTGGTTTTGTGTTCTCTGAATAGACGGAGCATTGCTTCTCTATGGGGATTTCACTGCCCTCGAACAGGCACCGTATGTGCAGGCAATTCGCCAACATTTGGCTAACTGTCTGCTCTCTGAGTAGCCGAATGGCCAGGAAAGGTAACCATACGCTGAATTTCACTGTTCGGTTACCTTTCGGCCACAATTCGGATCTCTTTTGAATAACCCTGTATGATTAGTTTTAGACACGGATATAGCTGCTCCATCTGACTAACTCAATCGGTTGGAAGTGATTGTTTTTTTTTGTTTTGGTAGTTGACATTGTATGATTTTTTTGTTGCATTTCACATGTGAGAGAAACTCCAGGGGCACTACTATACGAACAAACAATATAATGTTCTTATTTTGATTATTTTATGTTTCGTTCAGTACATGTTTTACTCTGTGTCACTGGGCGCATCCGTTTTGTAATCTTGTGTTGTAAACTGCCCCCCCCCCGCCAACACCGTATCGTTACAGCACTTGCTCAAAGGTGTGTGGCTTTGGCCGTAGAATCAAGTCTCTGATTGATCACTGACACAAATCATTGTATTGTGTGGGATATATTCAAAGGACAGAAAAACGTTCCTCCTTATAATAGAGAAGAATATCTCCCTTATGAGTATGGTGCTAATAAAAATTAACCTTTTATTTAATTATTTAAAAAATTGCATTTTCACACCAAACAAGTGTAGAGCTGTGTTTAAACTCTTACTGTGGCAGTACCTATTTTTGGCCACCGGAGGGAGACAAGCGCGATAAGAAGACACTGAACATTGGGACTACGTTTCCCGGCATGCTTTGCAAACAGACAGGAAGTGGGTGGGACACAGACGCTGTACATCCTGAGCCTCGTGGAGAGCGCGGGAGTGCGCGCCAGGGAGTGCATGAGAGAGGACGCAGTGCTGCAGAGCGGAACCGTGACTAGGCCGGAGCGCAAGTGTGGCCTATCAGGATTCGAGTGGGGTCATCCTGCCTTGCCAGAAGGAGCCTTACTCATTGATAGACATCACCCAAGTTTTTATCCAGACAAGCTGAGGGCCTCGAGTGAGGAGTACCGCGAGTCCATTGGATGGGAGAGCAGGCGGTAGCTGGACAAGTCCGGGCCGGAGCACAGAAAGCCTGACCACCTATCCAGTAGCCGGTATCCCAGCGAGGAAATGAGAGACCTCCTGGGTCAGCGGAGCCTTGGTGATCGAACGGATGTGTGAGAGGCCTCCAAGGCCGGTTGTACAAAAGCTCAAACAAGCACGCTGTTGTTTATTTCTGAAACCCACAGGGCCCCAACTTGACTAGTCGAAGACATCGCTTAAAAGATTCGCTGGCCAGTTGAATAGTACCCGGGTACCATAACACACACATACTCACAGTTCGGGACTTAACCTGTTCGGGACTCACTCCCTAGTATCCGAAAGAGGAGCAAAGATTCGCATCTTATTTTGTTTTTTCCGCTGCGCGTTTCTCGTAATTACGAAGCATTGTATTTTTCTGTTCGGTCGCGTATTTTTCAGAAATACGAAGTCTCGCATTTCTTTTTCCCGCTGCGCGTTTACCGCGATACGAAATACTGTAAATATATCTACGAACACCGTGTCTTATTATATGCCTTTTACTTCAGTAAACTATATAATTTATAAAATCCACAACGGTGCTGGAGTGTATTTATTCCCTAGTGCGGGGAGACTGACCCGTGGTTCATTTTCTGCGGCTCCTCCGGGAGTGAGCGCTACACAAGTAACAAACAATTATCCAGCAAGGTGCATGTGGTTTGTCATATGAGGAGGGTTGTAGCTCCCTAATAATCCAGTACCAGGACATTCAGAAGCCACAACATTCAAATCATATATAGACAGGACACATTAACAGAATAGTGCCGTGGATGGTTAATTTTCCAATTTATGTTATATGTATGGGTAACCAAACAGCAGCAAAGAACAATTCGTTGTAAACGACACACTTGGATTAATTTAAGCGTATAGATATCCAGATAATAATGAAAATTCTAGCTGGTGCACAGGAACATTGGTAGAAATCAATGTTTCCCTCAAAATTAGTTTTTTCCAACTTTTCACACTCTGGGCAGCAAAACATGGAGAAATAATGAAAATTCTAAATAGTGCACAGGACATTAGTCAAAATCAGTTCTTCCCTCAATTATTTTCAACTTTACAAACACTGGGCTACAAACACCCCATCAATAGTGACCACCACAATATAATCAGTAATTCCCAGCCATACAGGCTCAACTAAATTAGTTGTAAACTGGCAGCATGATTGCTGTCATAATTGACATAAAGACCAACAATTTCCTTGTCACATTGACATACAAATAGGCTCAACGCAGCGTTTCTCTGCCACCCACTTGGCAGTTTCCTCAGGAGCTCTGGACATTCTATTCAAAGGACATCTCCATGGGGTAGATTAGAAATCTTTTAAGATCCATGTCTGATCTCATTCAGATGCCATATCTCATCTCAGCCTGGAGATCAATAGCCTCCTGTCTTCTTGCGAAGCATTCCCTCCTCCACCTCATTAACTGTTAAATATTATAGATTAAATAAACAAAAGCAGTAAAGCTTTTGCACAGATTTTGGTAACTGTTGCATCATGGGAAAATCCACAATATTGAAACAGCAGGAGATAAACAACTTTATTTTTTCTTCTTACATGCAATTACTTAAATAAAAACACATTAATTGCAATTAAGTGGTAGTGTCCCTTGTTACTCAGTTGTTAACTATAATGGCTGAGTGGGAATCCCAGCCAAGCTGCAAACTTTGGTTGCAGCTGCACTGCAACGGCAGATTACTAGAACGCTCAAGTCCATTCCAGCACCAGCAAGTGGCACTGCTGTATCTGTTAGTGGCTTCCTTTTTAGTGTGAGATACCAACATAGAGACATGCAATATAATAGAGCTGGTGATGGGAAAGTGCAAAGATTTAACTGCTCTCGCTGTATTTATATTTTAGTAGATCCCTTATTGTGGCTGAACCTGTAATCCCCCCCCAATTATACTGTGCAGTGGCTGAATGCTGGAGATCATATCACTCATTGAGCCCCTGCACATTTCTATCAATCCCACCCCGTTTACATAAGCATTGCATCAGATGCTGCAGGGATGGTCCCCATATTACCAAAGTTTAGATTTAAAATGCCAGATTCCTGCTCACCTTGGTTGAATTTCTACTTTCCTCAGGCACGTTTGTAAAAAACTAAATTTGAGCATGCATAATCCTAGACCATAGCTGACGTCTGCACGGCATATGTTTTTCCTGATAATGTTTGCTAAGACCACGCATGGCAAGTTTTAAAATGTGGAATGTATGATTTCCATAGTGGTTGCTATAAACCATAAATATATTTTGGGGGGGTTCCGTAAGGTCCTCCAGTAGATTTTTGTTTTTTACAGAATGGGCTAGTTCCTGTGTAAAAAGATAGCGCTCCATTAAGTGCATGTTTTGAATAGCCTCACGGTCAGGCCATTTGTAACATACCCAGGTTTCCGAATTAGTAACTCTTTCTAAAAACAAAGTTCAAACATGTGTACTCCATTAACTGACCACTGTAATGAAGCCGAGCTGTTCTTGCATGTCTAGCATTGTCTGTGGCCCTATTCCAGCTAAAACGATACATTACAGAGTGTGTTACTTTATAATGATCCCACTCGTTAGTACTAGCTGCGCCTGTGTTGTTCAATGCGAGCTACAATCTCCTGTTGCTGCTTGATTGTTGTAGCTGCTTATCGTACAGTTGCACTTCCTATAATTTGTATAGGAAGTGCCGATGTAGGGCCATATTACAAGGTTGGTGCTAACGTAACCAGAGCTGTTGTAAACTTACCAGAGCCATTATAGCCTATGGAGGTTTTAAGTTTACAACTGCTCTGGTTAAGTTAGCACCAACATTGTAATATAGCCAATAGAGTCAGACCAAGAACAATGAGAGATTCCAAGATTGTTCCCTTTTATTCTTGAATGCATTTATACGCATGTTTATTTTCTGTGTCAATCTGTATATTTGTGTTGTTTTTTTTAGAGCGTGCATTTAGGCTAGGGTCAGACGAACGTATTTTTCGAGTTGTCCATGTAAAAGTGTGTTCGAACGAATGGATGTATTTTTTCACGGAATACGCGATAACGGTCATACGATGCGCATTTTCGTCCGTGATTTTGTACGGATCATCAATAAAACCCTTTTTGCGTCTGGACGTTATGTTGGCCGGACATGAGCAGCGTCTGACGTCTCCTAATCATGCGCACACGCCGCTAGCGGACGCAGCGCACTCTGTACGTCAGTACTAGCGGTTTGACGTTCTCGAAAAAATGCGTTCGTTTGCCGCTTGCGTTGCGCGGCCGCACTTTCGTGCGGCCGTACTTCGTATATTGCCTGTCATTGGCCGTAATTTGCTGCTACTACGGCCGTGATAAAGTGCGGCTGCACGTGCGTTCGCACTGCGTTCGTCTGACCCTAGCCTTATTACTTTGTATTTCTGAAACGTCTGTAAAAATTTCAATGTTCTTGAACCCAGGACATTCTTGAAAACAAGACAAATCTCAATGTATCCTTCCTGGCAAAATACTTTATAAATAAATAAGTTTCTATTACTGGCTGTATTACTTGACCGAGTGTCTCCTCCTCAGTCATTTCGTTAGTTTCTTTTTACAAAATCAACAAAGAAAACAAAAAGCAAAGTGTGTCTCCGAATACGCCCTACACGGAGTAGCTCAAATATTGGAGTAGAGTGAACAAATAAAAACAAAGCGCTACTGTAACGTGTGTATTTCTGTCCATGTGCAGAATGCTCCCTTTGAAGTAAGTATTCCGCAGAAGTACCGCTTCTGGTCCAGAACCCAGGCAATAACACACAGGAGATCCTTACAGGTTCAACTCAAATGGAGACTGCGTTTATTTTACATTTTGCAACTGGTTCAAACAAACACACAAGGAAGGTACAGAAACAATTGAAACACGCCCAGCAGTGAAACAATGGCTTAGGGAGTAGGAATCTGGTTACAATGGTTTCCACGGGGGAGGGTGATGCAAGCATGGCCAAAGGAATCCAAACTCAAAGGAAAAGGATAACACAGTATATACAGTTATATCACAGGAGACTCCACAATAGATACATAAGGGAATATTAATATAACACAGATATCAGGGAATAGGGCACAGAACACAAACGCCCTGCATCTAGAATTGTAGATACAGGGTGACTTTAACAAGGGAAAGAGCAGGAAAACAATATAAAACCTCAGGATCGCACCTCTCAAATACATTTCTAGGCCCATGTACTTCGAGTCAAAAGTGACGCACGTCACCGCTACTAACTTAAATTTTAATAATGATCACCACACTGCTTATTTTATAGCTATATAAATAGATTGTGTAGAATACAGTGGCTGCTTATTTATAAATAGGTAGAATATTTAGTTATATATTTAGTTAGTTTAGTTATTGCTTTTATATTATTTTGAGACTTGAAACCCATCTACATTATGACACCTGCTTCTAATAGTAATAGTTTGTTTTCAGCTGCGTTCCATCATTCACTTTCCTTTTAACCAGCTAGAATTCATGAACCTGTTACGTGACGTCCCAGAAAGAGGTCATTGGGAAATTCCTCTAGGAATCGCTGCCCTGAGCTCAATAACCAAGAGCAGCAAATTAATGTGGGACACCACACCATTAAAAGGGCTTTCATCTACATGCAGTCTTACTGCAGTCAGCATATTTCTAGTTTATAATAACTTTTTTTAAATATATTTTAGCTCCCAATTCTGCTGGCACACAACAATAAAGCAAATTCTATATCAAGGCATACCATCTAATTTTTTCTTTAACTGTGCTGACAAATCCATCTTTATTTAATCAGGTTACCTTATTTGGCCTGTTGCTGGTTTGCCTAATTTGGTAGATAAGGTACATTTTCTATAATTTGGGTTTTTGGCTCATTAATGTATTAAAAGCAACTTCCAATTGAATTATTTATTTGGAAAGATTATTTCCATCCAAATTAACGTGTGTGTGTGTGTCTGTGTGTGTGTACAAAGTTATATTTGCTAATTATTCACCTTGAAAAAGGTGTAAATTTTAATTAAAAGAACTATGATCTCAGTCCCCTCTTAATGAACTATCAAGAGGACTTATTAATAGAATCAAAGTTTCTTTTTTTATGTTTGCAAATATATATTTATATACTATTACGTAGTTAAACAGGTTAAGCTCCCCTTATCCGGAATTCTAAAGTCTAGATCTAGAAGACTCCCCAAACCAGAATTTAAGGAGCTGTCTGGATTTTACCAATTCCAGATTAGGAGTGATCTGAATACACACTGTAACTCAGGACCGGGAGCCTCTGAGGAGCACAAGCATGTCATACTGGCTCTGGGCAGCATGTCTGCGAAGAAAGGCTGCAGAGCGCTCCCGAAGGAGGTTGCACCTCTCCTGGTGCAACCTCTCCATCCTCTAAAACAGCAGATGTCCCAGAAACTGATATCTGAAAGAATCCACAATGCTTGAGATCCTGAGCATTCTGGATAAAGGGTGTTCAACCTGTATATCTATTAGAACCAATAATGAAATACAGAGTACATGAAACATTGTTCTATATTGGGGATAGATGTGATGTTTCAAAGCACAGCAGAAAAGTTGTATTTGATGGATATCCGATTGATACACTACTTTTTATTACTCTATTACTCGGATTTTGCTGGAAATATGTATCTAGGGGTCATTCATAAGGGTTTTATACATACATGGAAAGTTGGGTATACATTCTTTGGCGTCTCTTTTTTTTCACTTTGTTCTTTAACATTTGCAAAAGTAGTGAGATCTTTGTCCTTTTTTAATTCACATGTTTAATGTTTTTTTTATATTTTTTTCATTTATGTTCCAGTATATTATATGACCTGGCGGCTGCTGTGATATAAACGTAGAACATTCTTGAAGATTTTGACGTTTCCGTCCTTCATGGGATATCTGCTGTTACTGACTTTAAAGGTAAACTGATCACTGAGTGTTGTTTTTATTAAGTGATCTTGCTTCGTTTTCCTCAACGGTCTCAACACAACATGCGCGCCAATACTCCTTAAACCAAGAATTGCTAGGAATTGTCTGGGCATTTGTAAATTTTAGGACAAAATGTTTAAATTAGATTTTATTAATTTCTTTCTTTTTTGTTGTAAGGACCAAGATCTATAATTCCATTGTCAGTCTATGACAATATGCAATATATCTGATCTTGTGAAATGAGAAATCTGTTCCATCATAATAAATCACCCTTATAATGTGTCTTGAAATTGTGTCCGTAAGTTTGGGGTTTTCAGTTACCAGTTCTAGTTACTTTTTTTTGTAACTTTCAAATTTTTCCCTGCTATATTGTGTTCATTTTATTACACTTGAGTAGTGGCTGTGGTATACAAATAATTCTATTATATTCACGCTTAACTGTACCTACAACTGGCGATCATCCTTTTCTTTAAGGCTGTGGTCACATGAGCGCACTTTTCGCGTCCGTCTGACCGCGCGGTTTGCAGTCCGTCGTAGCCTTTCAAAGAATTCAATAGAGAACAACACACGAAGCACGTGCGTACTTTTTCACGCACAGGCAATGGATGCCCAAGTGGCATCGACGTGATAAAGCTATAATGGACGTGGAGATACCCCTGCATACAGCTTATTTTTTTCTTAACGTCAGTCAAAACTGATACAATGTATCCAATCTCATCCTGTATAAAGTGCATCTGTTTCAACGAACACATTGTCCGCAATCAGTGCGCTCGCTCGTGTGACCACAGCCTTAATCTTCATTTTGTCCGCTGGTCTTACAGCAAAATGTGAAAATAAAACCAGCTGCTAGTGCTAGACTTTGCCTTTTAGTGGCTTCGTTAGAAACCCCTTGACTCACTGAGGACTGTCAGTGTTGTCTGAATCTTCACACTCTATTATCGGTTTCTTTTGTTGTTACAAACCATACTAACATCCTGGCCTCAACACTCAGACCGGTAACAATACAGAAGTTTATAAAAACCCCTCAGTGGTTGGAGCTAAATGCAGGTTATATTATAAATCAAATTGGCACACGGCCCATTTCGTGAAGATCTATTAACAGTTTTGCCTGAATTTGATGCACAATTTTCTTTTTACATTTTTATTTCTTGTAAAGTAGGGTTTTTACGTAGTAGTCTATCCTTTCTTTTGTTTTTCTTTATTTATATATATATATATATATATATATTTATTTTTTTCCCAAGAGTGTTTTTTTTTTTTCCTTTTCTCACCTTTGCTGTACTTTGAGTGTCTGTTATATTCTGTTTTAATGAATGGGTCAGCAGTAATTTGCCAATGCTGAATTCAGCTATTCTATATATGTTTTAGGAAAAGCCACATCCCCCTTATCTTTTCCTGTGCAGAGAGGATGCGTTATGGGTGCAGGGGAAGCCTCAGGTCTTTGTTCGCCCGGTAGAACCATTATGACATACACCAGATGGGCAGTATCCACACTCTCCATGCAATGTAACTGCTATAATAAGTCTCTAAGCTAGAAGAACGTTGACGACGTTCTTTCGCATTGTTGAATCGGCTTTTTTGATTCATGTCCTTGGTGGGTTTTGTTACGTTACTGAATTGAATTCACATATCCTTGGATATACCTTGTTCTGTGACAGATGTCAGAATCCTCTCCCAGTCTCCATATGGTACAAAGACGTTTCAATGTACATCAGATGTTCTAACGTTCATGGCTGCCATGAACACCGTACTGTTCCCATTCATGTTGTAAGAATATCAGAGGAGATTTTATCTTGTTACCTGGTTATTGAAACCTACAAGTTCCAGCAACACTTCTGCCACATAAGTAATTATATACCGTAATGTAAGAAGTAGACTTGTGCACAGCCTTTTTTTTTTAGTTCTCTTTTGTTTCGTAATTTTTCATCATGGTTTTTTTTTGTATTGATTTGTTTCGGGTCGTTCGATATTTCGCCGCGTAATTTCGGACCGATCCGATATAATTTTTTTCGGCTCTGATAATTTCAGATCGGATCCGATTCATGATCATTATTGAAACGCGGTTTGCAAAAAAAAAAAACTATTGAACAAAAACTTTAATAAAAAAAAAAGTTAGGAAACCTAAAATTTCACCTGAAAAATCCTAAAAAAATAAATAAACAAAATGGCTTATTGTTGCAAGTGAAAAAAATAAACGGTTTAAGAAATATTTGATAAAAACAGTGATTTTTTTAACATTGCAAGTGATAGGTTTTAATATTAAAAAAAAATCCCTGTTTTTATTACTCTGAAATAATTTTGTTTTTATTTTTCGCTTTGTGTAATTTTCATTCCGTTTCTTTTCGTTTTGGAACATTTTGTTCCATTTTGGGTAATTTTCCTTACATTATTCTCGTTTATCTTTTTCGAATAGACTTCGAATTGTAATTTCGGCCAGTATTCTGTTTTTTGGAAATGGAAAAAAATAACGAAAATGCAAATCTCTGCAAAAAACGAAATTTTGACGATACGAAATGCACATGTCTAGTAAGAAGTAGTAGTGCATTTTTTTATGTGCAGTTCCTTATTACTAGAAATGATATATAAATGGGCATCTGTAGTTGTTGTGAGGACTTGTAAAGAAGAAAAATCGGTAAATTACCCGATCTGAAACGTCAAATTCCTTAACTGGGGATATGTAAATGTAGGAGTATATTTCTTTGGCGGTCATGCACGTTGACATGCTACACTATCAGGCGAACGGTCCCCTGGCTTGGGTGGAGCATTGGGCAGACACCTTTTTTGCCTTACTATACTGTTGCCCCTGATTATGTTGTACATAGGAATATACTGTAAGAATGAGTTGTGCTTCAGCTGTATTATGTCTCAATATCGCCCACCAGCTTTGAATCCATTCAATGCTGGGTGAATCTCTATATTTTGCAGTGGCACATGTTTTCAAAGAGGTTGACATTGAGATTTAGGAAAACAAGAGGAAAAGATTAGGTCAGTAATAGCTTTTTTTAATGTTCTAAAATACTGTCATTTTGGTAGTCAAGGTTCTTCTCTATAGTTGCATTTAGTATTGCCCCCCCCCCCAAATCTGGCAAGGTTAACTTTTAATGGTAAGTAAGTGTATGGGGCTGCAGTTGGGCACAACACTTTTGCTTGATGACCTTCATTAACCTTTGCTCTCTGGCTCCAAGTTGACCATATTTAGTTTTTCCACAATGATTAACATAATACTAGGAATTTTGATCTTTTTTGAGGTGACTGGCCAGGAACGGCGTATACAATGTTTGCTTAGGAGTTGAAAAAAACATTTTAAATCTATTATAAAATGTAACCATACAGACTAAGTTGAAGACTGGATTTTTGATTTGAACCTACAAAGTTTCATTATTATCTTTAAAATCCTTTATCCTGTCTCTGTCTACAAATTAGTAATAGATTTTAGATTTATTGATTTTTTTTATTTTTTTTATTTTTTTAAATATGGTGGTTTTTTTTGTGTTTTTTTTCTTTTTTTTTATTCAAAAAATAAATCTGAAACTTCAGAATTCCTCACAACTGCATGATCCTTGTAAAAATATTATTTGTGTGTGTAATTCATTCTATTTATTCATCTATTTATTAATAGTTTAAATTTTTCAGATAATTTGAAAAACTTCACTTGTTATTTTTTGTTTAAGGTCTTTTATTTTCAAGCAGACACAGAACTAGGTATTGTACGGCCACGGGTATTTTTAGCCATCCAGCAACTACTTTTTATACAGAAAATACAGGTTGAATCCTGAAGGAATAAAAAAAATGAGGAGGGTGGGATGGGGGAATGAGAAAGATGGTAGAAAATGTTGGACCAGGGGACCGTCAGGTTTATTTTAGATTTGCATCAGAAAGTATTCTTTTATAGGATTATTATTTCCTGGTTTCCCTTCAGAAGGTGAGACCTTTGTCAGCATTTTTGGCTCTATACATCACATACTAAAGTGATTCCGCCTCTGGCCTCGATATTCAAGGATTTCTGGAACATTTAGTTACATAATGAAATCTGCAACTTGACATAGTGGCAGCATAAATGGATAATTTTGATCTTTTAATCCAGGCCATTTATTAATCTTAATTTATAACTAAAGCTTGTAAACAGCATAGGATAGTGAAAGTACTGAAATGATAATAAATAAGATTTACAGTGCATTAAAACAAATTGTTAGATTTTCAGACGTTTTGGTTTAATGATTTGTATATCCAGGACATACATGAAAACGAGAGAAATCTCATGTATCCTTCCTGGTAAAATCCTTTATAAATAAATATAAATTAATAACTGAAATGCTCCACTCAACTTAAAAGTGATCCCGTTATAACATCGGCTGTTCCATCATGGGACGGACATTGTTTTCATCATGAAGCAGACCTTCCAGGTCACACAGTTTGACGGTTTACTCCGGATAACCTGACCGCCCTAGACTGTCGCCCAGTTATTGGGAGGACTAAGTGAAAAATGTATCCCTAAAAAGTAATCACTTAAAAATAATTGAATTTCCTAAAAACAATGTTTTCCCCCTTCTTTCAGTATGCAAATTCTTTTGGTAATTATAGATAACATGTATTTTTTTTTTTTTTTTTTATAATCTATGTAACCATGACATTCCACATGCCACCAACAGCACAGAGATTGTTGGGAGTGGTGAACTGCTAGGGATGCATCTGCCCACAAACACACACCAGCAATCAACACACCGGACAGCTAAATAAGAGAAACGCGTGCATCCGTCGTTTGAAAAGGGCAGGATCACTGCTTTGGTAATTTTGTGTAAATTGCTGCAGTTAAAAGGGGGAAACGAGGGGATGACTGTGCTGTAAACTACACATTACTAGAACATTTATTATGGTGCTTGAATTGCACATAAAGGAAAAATATAAGACTTGCCATTTTACTGATAAAAAGGCTGAATTGGGGGGCAGAGCTGACAGTCGCTGAGTGAGGTCGCAACATGAGGAGCTCTCTGACTCTTTTACTATTGCTGACCTGTTTCCTTGATACCTCGCTGGTTGGAGGCTGCCTGTCAGTGGTGGGAGGACCCACTGCCTTGCTGCTCAGAACCTGGACCCTGCTGTTCTGATTTGGGCACTGTTTTGGACATTGTGTGTCCTTGGGCCTACTTTTGTGGCCTACTGCCAGCAGCCATATTGGGCCTTCCTGCCAGTCTCGGACACCCTGCAGGCCTCCTTCCCCATCAGGTGGTCGCAGAGGAGAAAGAAGTCCGGGAAACGATCCTAACCGGCGGAGGGCCCCTGCCACGGTGATATACTGGTGTTGCTGTGTAGCACCTCAGGCTCCCTCGGTGGAGACTGCCTGTCCTGGTCTCCAACGTCCCACTATTCTGCTGCTAAAGAGCTGTTTAGGCCTGGGTGACGCATGGCTGTGGCACGTGCGCGGACTTCTGCCACCTCTTTGGCAGCCGAGACGAAGAGTATCTGCCCTCTACAGTCCCCAGTACGTGGCTCGCCGGCCGCAGTGGCTTCTCCTGGCCCTGCGATCTTCTGCAGAAGCTCAGGCCTTGGGGTACTCACAAGATGTCTCCATGTCTTCCATGCAAGGGGATCTTCACTGTCTCATCAAGGAGTTGCGGGAGATATGGTGGACAGATGTTCATGTGATCCACGTGACAAGGTGGCTGCCACGTCACCCAGAGTGGAGGCTGTACAGGTGAGTGACTCAATGGTGGAGAGGCTCGCCTGGCTGGCCTTGTCGGGGCACTTCAGCTTCAGATGGATCACCCTTTCTAGAGCGGTGGAGACCCTGGAGGTGTGCCATCACTGGAGGAATGTCTGGATATATGGAGTACCTGATTCTGTGTTCTCTGCTGATCTCCTGGGTTTCTTATTTCGTTTGACCCGTCACCTCCTGGCCGCTCTGGATTTTAACTCTCCAATGTTTTTGTCAGCTACTTGTTTTCGTAAAGCTGCTGCAGTGCCTCCAGAGGCCCCGAGGGACATTCTGGCTTGGGACCTATCCTCTAATACGACTCTAATGAACTTACCGCAGGCTCGTGCTCTTTTAGTTTTTGAGGACAGGTCCTTGTCACTTCCACGATTTATTGTTTTTGACCCTGTTGGCGAGTATTCGATTTTGTGAGGTTACAATGTCTTTGAGGGCAGCGGGGATCCATTACCGTTGGGAGTCTTGGACACCCTTACTCTTTAACAGGGCACGGTTTCCCATGTTGTCAGCAGCCGGGATGAGGTCTGGCTTTTGTTCCCCAGGCTCAGACTGCTTCCTGCGATTTCGGCTCCGTCCCCTGCCACTACTCTCTCTGACCCTGCACTCGCTGACCCTGATCCAGGCTAGATGTATTGTCCTCCACGTCTGGCTAGTTGTCCTGACCCTCCATGTCTGTTTGTATTTTGTTTTATTTTCATTTTCTTAGGAGTCCCCTATGCCATACCTAATTTGAGACTTTTCTGTTTTTTCCCCCTTCCTTTTTTACCTTTTGCATATCAGTGCTGTGGACTTTTTTGACCCCCCCCCTTTTATTTTATTTTATATTTATTTTTTTCCGTTGCGGGAGTGTCTTGGGGCAAGCCATGAGGCGGCCTCCATGGCTCCTACTGTCCTCTGGACTACCGGGAGAGGTGAGACAGGACAGTCATGTGTATGGCCTTCGCCATCCCCTCCTTCTCACCCCCCACCCTCTTTGGATTATATGTGTTCTTCGGTCTCAGCAGACTTCTTGCTATATGTCCCTTTTTTTGTTTTTCTGGTATAGACCACCCCTTTTGTGAGCGCTGCATTTTGGTCTTACTCTACTGTATATTCTTGACTGTGACCCTTGCTGACTTTTATATTGTACTATGCAGTTGTCATTTGTCTTTTGTGCCTTTTTCCTGATGGCCCTGCGCAGCCACTATTCTTTGCTACTTGTTGTATTGCTGACAATTTCTCAAACATTAATAATTGTAAAAGACTGCAGTATCTACATAAATATATTTCATCATTCCATTTTTCCTTTTTTTTTTTCTATTTTCCTTCTAATTACGGTCTGTGTATAACCTTTTTGTAAGACAACATATATTCGTGTGTAACCTCCATGGCAGAAATTTTCTAAGCATTGGCCAGATATGTTGGTGTGTTGTTGTTTTTGTTTTTTTATTTCATTCCTTTTAATGTTTCCTTTTTAAATGAAAGCCACAGGCCAAGCGCACGATATAGAAGCTCCGAAGGGAATTTTAAATACATGTAGGCAAATTAATACCTCAGTCATGCCGCCCTCTATAGTGCACCCTTTGTAAACTACCCCATTCATAAGTAAAACACTGGGATAGTGTCCAAATGTTGCTGCTTAGAAAACGTTCACGTAGGGTAGCACAGGATTCTAGAATGAAGGAAATACCAGTCTGGACCTGATCAAATCCCAGCAATGCTGCTGAAAATCCGTGTGCCGGCAAATGCAAAACCTATTGCAACCCTAATCCATGAATCACAGGAAACTGCATACATACCCAAACTCTGGAAGACTGCGAAGGTGGTACCTATCCATAAGTCATGGATACAATACAATACTTTGGTATCCAACTACCGTCTGAAATCATGGCTCCCTATAATGCCAAAAATTCTTGAAAAATGTGTCTACACGCAATTATGTGATTTATTATCAATATTCAAACTATTTAACCCCAGTTCAATCCGGCTTTCATCCAAATCCTTCAACTACAACTGCCCTTTTAAAAGTCTGCAATGATATCCAAGCTGGCATGGAACAACGAAACCTAATTGGAGCCATCTTTCTTGATTTTTGCCAAGACATTTGACACAAGAGACCAAATCCTGCCTGAACCCCGCAGTAAGAAAGCAGATTGTACAACAAATGCTTCTGCCGGTCATTGAATATGGAGATGTAGTGTATGCAGCTGCCCCTCAAACACACCTTCAGAAACTTACTACATTGTATAACTCATTCTGCCACTTTGTGCTACAATGCAACTAAATGACCCACCATTGTGACATGTTAAAAGAGCTAAACTGGCCGTCGCTGGAATCTAGACGCACCCTTCACCTTTCCAGCCTGGTGGTTAAGAGCTTTTCTGGGAAGCTGCCACCCTACCTGAATAGGCTGCTTCCCTCAGCATTTCCCTCATCCTATAACCTCCGATCCAGGACCTGCAACTTACTTGCAATACCACAATACAAAAAGAAAGTGGCTTGATCCTCCTTTTCCTACAGAGCGCCGCAAATATGTAATAACCTTCCAGACACCATCAAATCTTCCCCCAGTCTAAAGTCACTTAAGAGTTCTCTATTAACATACCTCGATACAAAATGCACCTGTAAACATGTAACATAGGGAGTAGATTTCTTACATATTTGTTATTTTTAATATCTTGCCATATATTACTTTGTATTTAAGTACGCTAATGTAAAAATGTTATATGTTCTTGAACCCAGGACATACCCAGGACATACTCGCAAACGAGAGAAATCTCAATCCATCCTTCCTGGTAAAATACTTTATAAATATTAAATTTAATAATTTAGCAGCACAGAAAGATAATTTTCTTATGTGTTGATGGAAAGCCAAACAACTTTCTTTCAAAGGGTTAAATTAATTGTCTATATACTAACAACGCGCAAACGTTTTTTTTAAAGCGCTTCTAATGCCTACGTAAGTCACAGTACAATGCCAACAAATCCACTCAAAGAATTCTTTTGTGGGACATGGGCTTTTACACCCCCCCCCCCCCCGTCTCCTTTATTTTGCTCTTTTCTTGTGCTCTAGGCAAAGTAGCTTAGCCGGAGACAATTTTGTTTTGCAAGTGGTTATACCTCCTTTTTTCTTTTTTTTTTCAGGGTTCTTTTTAAAAACACGATATGCTTGTTTACAATACATCTACAGACATCCTATTTCTTTTACAGCAATTACATGAGTGCCTGTTCAGGGACAGTATACAGTTTTTTTTACATTGAATATTTTTACAGATGTTGCTATTTTATTTGTTTTGGTTCCTTGCTTGAGGATTAAGTTAGTTTTTAACAAGGCAGATAAATATTCTATGTAATTTCTATCATTCTGTAATTGGGTATTTTTATACCTTTTTATGACTTGCTCAGATGTTACTTGTAAGCGGAGAGGTTTGCTGAATAGCACCCCTCCCTGGCAATTAGGACAGAACCACATGGGATTACTGTGCCTCAAAATCCTACGCATCTGTTTCTTGTTGGGTATCCAGGGTTTCATCCTGGTGCCCTTTCGATGATGGGCACCAGGATGTCCTGAACGTCCTATGGACAGAGGTCTCCTATCCATAGCTGCTCAGAAGTCCTAACTGCGCTTCAAACGTGTGGGGACGTCTTAAGTGGGTTTTTCCAAGCTGGTATTTATTAGGGCTGCAACTAATGATTATGAAAATAATCAATTAGTTGTCAGATTAATAATAAATCTATTCATCAGATAAAAAAAAATTTGTATACTTAATGGAGCACTATGCAAAAATCAACACTTTCCTTTTTTCGCCCCTTTTTTTTTATGCAATTTGCATAGGTTACATACCGTTCGTATGAACGCTGCTTATCTTGCGTGCAAACGATTGATATTTGTGTCTCGTATAAGTTTCTTATTGAATATAAATCTCGACGTATTGTAGGCACGTGCAGAGATAATAATCCCAACAGTGCTTTTCACACACGAGGTACTCGAGCGCCTGGCGTTTCCGCTGGACATGGGCTGAAGTGGTCTGCTTTGTCCCCCCTCTTTACTTTGTTCCTTTTTGATGCAGCCCACACCTTTTGAGATGACCCCCCCCCCTGCAGAGTATTTCTTACCCCTCCCCCCTGCTGAGTATTCTCGATGCCCCCGGCCTCTGACATTTTTTGATGCAAGATGAGCGGTCTGCTTACAGATATTTGTCCCTTTTTTTTTTTCCCCTTCTTTCTTTCCTATCCCCCGTGTTATTTTGCAGTCCCCCGTCCCCCCACTAACGATGTTTGGCTTTGAGGACACTTTATGCTGTTCTGGGACTATCCTGACATCTTTGGCCCCTTTTTGTCTGGCTTTGCTGACTCTTTTGAAGACGTTCCCCGGCTGGGGCCGCTTATTTGTATACCCATTGCATTTTTTCTAAGCCTCTTGATGTGTGTTTTTGCTGCCGTGTTTTGTCCCTCTGTGTTTTTTTTTTTTATTTATTTTATTTGGCTACCTTGGGATGCCTTTGGGTACGCAGCCAAGGCCTGGTGTCCGGCTTGTCCCCTAGGGTGCCCGGGCCTGGTGCCAATTTCCCCCTGTGGTTTTCTCCCGCAGTCTTCTGGCCGCTTGGGATTTTACCAAGGTCGGCACAATCCTGGCCTTTGCCACTTTCTCCTATTCCCCCCCCCCCCTATATTTCGACTTCTCTGTACTATTTTTTATTTTTTTTTGTTTTGTTCTCGTTTCCAGAAGTCTAGCTTTTCCAATACGATGACATGCTATGGTCTTACATGACCATTTTTGAGTATTCATTGCTCCATTATGTTTTGGCCCTACGAGGCCATTTCCCTTTTCTGTTTTTGAGCCCCCCCCCCAATTTCTCTCAAACCACTCAATGTTCTCGAACCCAGGACATACTTGAAAACGAGAGAAATCTCAATGTATCCTTCCTGGTAAAATCCTTTTCAAATAAATAAATTTGGGGACGATTCCGCTGACCTATGTCTATATTATTCAACGTATTGCTCTTGTTTATTTGTTTCCTAGCTGAGTATGTTATCTGGCCCTGCGAGGCCCAATTTGCAGGTCAGTCTGTGACCCTTTTCTCATAAAATAAAAAATCCCCCCGTTAGCGAATATTGATCTTGCGCTTTTCAGTGCGCGTTTACTGTACTTTGCGCTCCCCTTGCTAAACATAGGGAACGCAATTACCGTCCTGCTGCTACCTGAACAGCTAGCACCATGTCCTAGCTGTGGTTAACTGATTCAGCTTCAGCGGAATCAGTCAGCACCAGCTGAAAACCTCCCCCCAAATCCTACTCACCTCTCATCCAACTGCGAGAACCCGCCTCTTCTTACCACCGGCAGCAGAGAGAAACTAGGAGAAAAAGTCCCTCGGTCTCCCTCTGCGAATCACTATGCCGACCTGCAGGATCTCGCCTCGCGTTATGTGACCAGCAGCGGAAGCCTCAATGGAGTCCTATGGGCTCCGTGGAGGGAATGCCCGCAGCGACGCTTAGCGCTGCCCCGAGCATCCCGAGGCTTAGCGCCGCGTTACGGTGCAGGCTGCTGGATTTAGCGACCTGCATCGTAATATCACGCTAAAACAGGGACACTAAGGAGAAAGTTGCAGGCGCTGGTTTTTCTCCCTAGCGTCCCCGTTTTAACGTGATCATTTTAATATAGCCCCTAGTGTTTCCATCCTATGTCCATTTATCTGTATCTTGTTCCCTTTTGGTTATTGTAAAGCGCTGCTGAAACTGTTGGCGCTACATAAATGATAAAATTTCTCTTTTAACCATAATTTCTTTCATGACATGCGCGCTGCGACGAAGCCTATAAGCTATAGATTACCTCAACTTCAATTACATCTGCTCCTGGAGGAAGGTTTTTTTTTTTCCCTTCTTCGTCTTCCACTCAATTATAAATGCAGTCTCCAGTTACATTCCAGATTTGACATTTCCTTTCCAAACCAGCTGCAAAACATTTCCTTACCTTCGCATTCATGAGAAAATCGAGCGAGTAGCTTTCCTTGGACCAGCAGCCACTGTGACGCAGCCACAACGATACAGCCTTACAGAAACCGGACAGGGGGACCTTTCCAAGCTGTAACGAATGCAAGGGAAATTAAAGGTGTCACAAAATAAACAGCGCAATAAATTG
Source organism: Leptobrachium leishanense (assembly GCA_009667805.1). Taxonomy (NCBI): domain Eukaryota; kingdom Metazoa; phylum Chordata; class Amphibia; order Anura; family Megophryidae; genus Leptobrachium; species Leptobrachium leishanense. The sequence goes on along the minus strand of CM019067.1, from coordinate 87,004,863 downwards.
CAAATGATTTTTCTTGGCTATGCTTTGATACCGCACAGCTTGCGGAGGTGAAGCCACGTTAGATCAAGGGGAACGTCTTCACGATTTAGGATGGTTCATAACATACAGAAAGAAATGGATCAAATGGCTGCACAGAAACACAATATGAAGCTATGAGTTCATCCAATTCTTGAATACCTACCAGCTTTCCAGCAGCTCCTGATATGAGCGTCTCGGTTTCAGTTTTCTCCGGCAGTGTGTTTATTTTGAGGCCAATGTGTGTTTTTCAACACAACTATATATGCTTTAGCTTTAATGCATATTTATATAACAAATACCGGTACACGTTTTTCACTATCTTATTATTTATGTTTGTAATTTTATTGAGGAAACCAGTTGGATTTTATCATCTAACATTAGCAGGGTTATTCAGAGAGAGGTGAAAACCAGGAGAATGACTGGAGAAGTGAAAATTCTAGGTCAAAATAGCCAAACCAGAAAAATTCATCTATCTCACTTTCCAAATCGGCTATTTGGTCTAGATTGTTTTCTTCTCCTGCCAATTCTCCTGGTTTTCACCTTTCTCTGAATAGCCTGTATCTTACAGCCATCTAATTCTTTCAATTTGTTTTTTTCTTTCTAACAGCGCTGCGTTACCGCTTTTCTCCTTCGCTTGCGTGTTTGACCATTGTCTCACTGGTGTGGGATGCGTCTTCTCGTTCATAAATAAACGAGGTGCTGATATCACTTGCTAAACACTCAATCTCACAAAGTCGTTATGCTTTGTCTATTAACAAAGTGGACAGCGTATTTGTCTAAGGAGCTGGAGGAAGCTGGATGTTTCTTATCGCTTCCGATGGCTTTCTGAGCATCTCCCAGCGTTACATGTAGACTGTACTTTTTCTCCAATGCTGCCCCTTGATGACTTGAAAGTGGGTGATGAATGATGAATTATATATTTCTTTTTTTTATTCTTTCCCACTGGTGTTAGAAAGTCCTTACTCCTATCTGCCGCAGTGGGGTCTTGTGGGTATTTTAATAGTCTTTTCCCACTGGGAATATCTGCTTTGCTTCCTTGCTCTAGAAGTTGACTGAAAACAGAAGGTGGGGGGTGTAACTGGTATCATGGGAAGTAATGGATGTATACACACATCTGTTTTCACATAAGGGCTGCTTGACTTTCTGGCTTTATTAAATGTTGAACACGCATTTTGTGGAATGCAATTGGCTAGAGTTTCTTTTATTTGATACTTTTTTTTTTCTCAACTAATTTAATTTGATTCATGCAACTAATGTAGATGTCATGAAAAATGATGGAGCGTATTCGTTTACGGTTGCAAGTTTATAGCGCACCAACAAGTTCCGTAGCGCTGTACAACGGGAGAGACAGAATAACAAATATATATATACACATTAAACACTTAGAACAGCAGGAGAGTGGACCCTGCTCGAGAGATTACAATGTTTATACTTTCGTATGCAGGTTTATTGCTCCAAAACATTATTTTTTTTCTTTTTCTTCTGAAGTATCCCACGCTTAGGTTTGTACAAGGGTGAGATGTCTATTGTGCTTTTTGAAAAGCGGCAGAGCAATATTGTATATGAGTGCTTAGATATTATTATTGGTTACAAAGGAGAGGAGGTGAGGATGGCTGGGAGTGCTGAGATCTTGTTACAGAGGTGAGGATGGCTGTGCGTGCTGAGATCGTGTTACTAGTTATATAGGAGACAACCACTGGTGTGCACACCCCATTTCTTTAGAGTGTGGAATATTTACAGATTACACGTTTACTCTTATAAAATACAACACAAAATTATGTGTTTTTGCTAAGCCTTAATCAAGTAAATATAAGTAATGCTGTCAAGTTGCACGGTTTTTACCATGACCCAAATTCGAGGTATCCAAAAAGTGTAGAGTGTCAGACAGGATCCCATGAACCAGCATTAGGCACGCCAGGCACACCCCCTGCACATACCTATGTTCATAACTAGTTGCTACACCCCTGACTGTTAACCTTTTAGATAGTTTAAAAATGTCCCTTAAATCCAGCACCAGGCTTCCTTGTTGCTGGTTTGGATATGAGGTGCTGCTGGCTTCCTGCCATAATTAAAAAAACCAAAAAAACTATGGGGGCGGTATGTTCAAGTGAGTGTTTTGAGAGCCATTACTATGGGATCTCCGTTCCGAGAAGGACCCCATCCCGCTTCTTCTAGGCTTTAAGCCTGAGATACACTAAGCGCAAAGCGACTTGCGGCACCTGTAAAGCGGCGCCGCCGCGCGTCGAGACGCGCTCAGTGTATCCAGATTTTTCCACCTCCCTCGCTCAGGCCGCATCACGATGCGGCGCTGAGTGAGGGGAGTTGGAAAAATCCAACTTTCCCCTCGGCGGAGCAGCGCGCTGAGGGGAGGGGTAGGACCTGCAGCACATGGCGCCGGGTCCTGTAGGTCCCTCCACCCACCATCGCGTCACCCCACCGGGGGCGGAGCTTAGCATCAGCAGCCTCACGCCGCTCTGACAGTCGGCTGAGCTGCCAACTCTGGCTCAACCAAAGCCAGCCAGCCAGCCTCCCTGCCTAGCGATTACAGGGTCTGGTCTGAGGTCTACATATATTTATTATGTGGGCATGATCTATGTGGGCATGATCTATGTATGTGGGCATGATCTGGTCTGAGGTCTATGTATGTGGGCATTATCTGGTCTGAGGTCTACATATATTTATTATGTGGGCATGATCTATGTATGTGGGCATTCTCTGGTCTGAGGTCTATATGGGGGCATTATCTGGTCTAAGGTCTATGTATGCGGGCATTATCTGGTCTGAGGTCTCTGTATATGTAGCTTGAGTGGGCATGATCTGGTCTGTATGTATCTGGACATGATACTATTCTGATTAAATTGGCAGTAATTTATATGTATTTTATTAATGGACGTGATGTATCGGTGCACTCGGGCGGCTGATATAAGTGGTATTTAGATCTTGCCTGTATGACATACGCTTTGTAAATAAATCATGTTGTCTATTGTAATGTAAAAGTTGTTTTAAAATAAACTTGGTTTTTTTTCTATGCTTTGATTCATTTGACGAGAAACATTTCTCTAGTTTGATCTGCAGAGTATTGGATTCCTGTCCAGTGTGGAGAGAAGCAAAGGTGTAAAGTCAAGCCTGCAAAATGTTTGCTTCGCTACACAGTGCGTCGCTACGTGCTCAGTGTATCTCAAGCTTAATTCAAAAGTTGAGTAGGGTGGAGGAAACTCCTTCGATGGGATGGGGCATTCCTCACATACTGACTACTTTACATTAATAAAGTGGTCTGGATGAGTAGAGTGTGCCTTTTAACTTTGGAATCCGAGATAATATCTTTATAACATCTGGCTTGCCAAGGCAAACTCCTGTTGGTGACACTGGTTTGTAATACAGACATTTCATGCATAGTAACTCCCTTCTGCTACATATCCTTGTATATGTGTTGCATAAATATGTCTGTTGTACCTTCTTTTTCAAACCTCAGGCATGGTTTAAAACACCGGAGACAGGCGGGAGTAAAGGCATTGGGTACCAACTGGGTGGCTTTGGGGTGTTTTGACAGTGCTCAGTTCAACACAACACAGGATGTTGCGTGCTATACTCTCATCACTCTCAGGTGGCAACGACACACTAGCAGACAGCCCCAACTCTCTCAAAAGAGCAAATATTTTTATCATCAATGTTCAAAATCCTATGCATCCTACAGAATAATACAGATTTTTGTTTAACTTACAGTGGTCATTAAAAGCGCTCCATTCTGTGTCTGACATGGCCAAATGTTCCCATTTCCATAAGAAACAATAAGAACAGTGTATTTCACCAATTCTGTATTCAAAATACCAAGGATAGTTTATCATAATCTGTATTCTTCACATGAGTAGGTCACAATGGCTCTATTGTTGTTGTTTAGTATTCCTCCAATTAACTTTGACTGAGTGATAGTAAATATAAAACACCAGAGATTATATGGCCAGATGTTCTCTATGCATTCGAGCAGCTGAAACGTTTCACTATGCTTGGATTGCAGAACTGTTGAGAATCGATTTGAAATCCATAAGAAACAAAAAGAATTGTTTTGCGTAAATGGGTCAAATACTCCCACCCCACCCCACACTTTCTAGATCACTTTTGCAATCTTGCTGCCAAAATATTCTCCTGCTAGACCTAAATCTTACTACACTGTGCGTGACGGATCTGTACCCTTATATTTCGAGCAAAAGTCATGCCTCGAGGTTTCTATTTTTTTATTAAAACTAGTCTGTAGAAGTTTAAGCTATTAAATGACAAGATATGAATATCTTGACACAGTATACTGTTTCTGCTGAAATGGCTCTCAAGATTTTACACACGTCACCATTTAGGAAATAGGAACAAGACAGCACATTATGAATTGATGCATAAATCGCCCCCTCAAATGGCTTTATCTCCTGCTTAAAAGTGGGTGAAATGCCCCTACTAGTGATGCATAATGTCACAATTTATGGATAACAAGAGAAACTTACTATAAAGCAAAGTCTAATAAACCCAGGAACTCTTCTACTTCCATTGTACTTCAGATCCCTTGATCCTCAGCCAGATTTTGGTACGGGGCAGAAGTTCACCAACACCTACAATGGAACCAGTTTAGATCTGCTTCTTAAAGGCTTTGTCAAGTTTTTGTCCAATATAAAGTCGAGGGTCCGCAACACTGGAGCTCCAGATGTTTTGAAGCTACCTCTACCATGATGCTCTCTACTTATTAAATGGGCTTCAACGCATGGGAAATGTAGGTCCCAAACATCTGAAGGGTTAAGGTTGCTGACTCCTGCATTTAGTTTTGCAAATTAAATCACTTTTCTACTACAATACTATGGCACCCTAATTTCGTTAATCTAGCCCTGTCAACATTTTTGAATTTTTTTTTTTGAGAAAGGATTTTACCAGGAAGGATTTCTCTCGTTTTCAAGTATGTCCTGGGTGGCGAGTATTTACCATTAGGTGTCTTTAAAAATTACCCTTAGAGGCGCTCTTGCCGGGATTCGAACCGGTGTCTCCACGGTCTCCAGTCATAGAGCAGCGATGTTACCTCTACTCCACCCAGCCGTCTTGACCTATATTTCATAGCATGTCTCCTACAGCTGAGGACTGTCATGTTGGGATTGATTGGGCTGGGAGGTTAAATTCTTGCCATAGCGCTGTTGATTGTGTAAAGAACAGTAAAGACTTGAAATAAGTGGTTTTAAACAACTCCACATCCTGCACCACCAGGCTCAGCTGGCAATGATGGGCCTGTAGGATTTTTCACATTTACCTCCAAACCCTACAATTTTTCTAACCTCAACAAGACCAGCGATAGATAGTTACAAGTTTTTATAAAGTGCTAACAAGTTCCTTAGCGCTGTACAATGGGAGAGACAGAATATCAAATATGCATACAAGTTAAAGACACAGACAGAACAGTAGGAGAGAGGACTCTGCTCGAGAGGTTACAATCTAAGAGGAGAGGGGTGGCACACTCCGTGAGAGAACGTGAAGTAGCGGGGTGCATGTGGGCTGGGTGGGAAGATGAGTTTAAGAAATGACCAGTGGGGGACTATGGAGTGAGCCGATAGGCTTCTCTAAAGTATTGTGTTTTCAGAGACTTCTGGAGAGACTGGGAGAGTCTGATGTTACATGGGGAGGGAGTTCCATAGAAAGGAGACAGTTCAGGAGAAGTCTTGGGGGTGCAGGTAAGAGGAGACCATCAGATCATTGGCAAAGCGATGGGTCGTGATGGGATGTACCTGTTATTAAGGGAGGAGATGTAGGCAGAGGCGCGGTTATGGAGAGCTTTGTACCCATGCACCAATATTTTGAACTGGATTATAAAGGAAACAGGCAGCCAGTGCAGAGATTGACAAAGGGGAGAGGTGCGGGAGGTGAGGTGGATGAGCCTGGCACAGGCTTTCATTACAGATTGCAGAGGGAGAATCTGGGATCTCTTGAAGCCAGAGAGAAGGTTACAATAGTCAAGGCGAGAGAGTCCTTATTAAGACCGGGACGGACACGTGCAATGTTTTTTAGGTGGAAGTAGCAGGATTTGGTTAGTGAGTTAATATGAGGAGTAAAGGAGAGATCAGATTCTAAGCGGGCAATGAGACAATGAGCCTGTGAGGTAGAAGTAATAGTGGCACCATTCACCTGAAGGGAAATGGGTGCAGGAATGTTTGTTTTTGAGGGAGGGAAGATGAGAAGTTCAGTTTTAGAGAGGTTAAGCTTTAGGAAACCAGAAGACATCCAGTCAGAGACAGGCAAGGCAGTAACACGTTCCAACACAGGAGCAGAGGGATCGGGAGAAGGGTAGATTTTGGGTGTCATCGGCATAGAGATAATATTGGAATCCATAGGAAGAGATGAGGCCGCCAAGAGGGGCGATTTATAGATTGAGAAGAGATGGGGACCTAGAACAGAGCCTTGAGGGGTACCTCAACTGAGAGAGGAAACGGGGCTGGGGAGGCACCAGTGAAGGAGACCCTGAAGGAGCGAAGAGAGATAGGAAGAGAAGCAGGAGAGGGCAGTGTACCAGAGGCCAAGTTGATGCAGCATGAGGAGCAGGAGAGGGTGGTCAGCAGTGTCAAATGCAGCGGAAAGATCAAGAAGAATAAGGCGTGTGAAGTGACCTTTGGTTTTAGCAGCAACTAAATAGTCACCTTGGTCAAAGCAATATCAGTGGAGTGGTGGGAGCGAAAGCCAGACTGATGTGGATCAAGTAGAGAGCAGCAAGAAAATTGAGCTGGTTATAGACCAGGGGTTCTAAGATTTTGGAGACCAAGGGGAGCAGAGAGATGGGACGGTAGTTCGAGAGGGAGGTGGGATCAGGAGATGGCTTCTTCAGGATGGGGTGATCAGAGCATGTTTGAATGCAAAGGGGAAGACCCCAGAGGACAGGTTGAAAATGAGTCAAAGCAGGGACACTAACCGGTAAGAGAGACTGAATAAGGTGCGAGTGGATGGGGTCAGGTGGCCAGGGAGGAGGACCGGAGTCCAGAGAAAAGGACGACATAGTAGAAGAGGAGGCAGAGAGTGAATGAGCTTTAATGGTTAATGGAGAAGTTCAAAGAAGAGATTTCTAGTCTTGGTTTAGCAATCTTGTCAGTGAAGTAGTCAGCAAAGCGGACAGCAGTGAAGTCCGTGGAAGTGGGGCACATTAACAGATTGAACATATGAAACAGATGTCTGGAATCACAAGAAAACGTAGAGATGAGGAACGACAAAAAAGAATGTTTAGCGAGAGATAAAGCGAAACTGTAGGAACGGAGCATGGATTTGTAGTGCAGGAGTGCGAGATTAACTCCAGCCACGTTCAGTTGCCCTGGAGCACCGCCAAAGATATCTTGTGTATTTAGTGTACAACGGTTAGCGGTTAGGCTTGTGTTTAGCACCGCGGGAGATGGGAGCGAGTTCCTCAAGGGATGAGGAAAGGACAGAGTTGTAGAGATCAGTGACTTTGTCAGTGCAGTCAGATGTCAAGTTCGGAAAAAGATGGATAGCGGTGGAGAGTATCTTTAGGATTCAAGGCACCGAGGTGCCTTTGGGTTAGAAGAGGAGTGGGAGTGGAAGCAGGAGGCTGAGTAGGTGGCAAGAGAAGGTCGCAGGAAAGGACTTGGTGATAGGAAAGGGGATGAGATGTGTTAGAAAAGTTGGAAATGGTGTGGAGACTAGAGAATATAAGATCCAGGGTGTTGCCAGCTTGGTGGGTAGGAGAGTTGGACCACTGTGTGAGGCCCAAGGAGGAGGTGAAGGAGAGGAATTTGGAAGTGAGGGGGTTGGTCAGGGAGTCGATGGAAATGTTAAAACCTCAAAGGGTGAGAGGTGTAATGTCAGAGGAAAGGGAGAGCCAGGCTAAAAAAATGTTCCAAAAAGGGCCCAGAGGGACAGTTTACCACAATATGTAGGGGCGTGGGACGGAAGAGGCAGACGGCGTGGACTTCGAATGAGAATAGGAGGGAGTGTATGGGATTAATAGGCTGGAACGTGCAGTTTGAAAAAATCACCCACCCCTGTGGTCCCCAGATCTGTGCGTGTGAGACAGACCAATCCATCACTATTCTGACGGTGTTGACATATGATTGGTCCTCAAAGGTTTATCTGAAAAGCTACCTGAGGCAGACATTTGTCAGCATGTCTTCATACAATGTCATATATTCTCTTTGGAAACCATGTGTCGTGACTGAAAGATTCATTCCTTGAACTATCTCCTGGTTACTTGTAACTAAGCCACAGATCTCATACTCTTACTGTGAATTTATTGAAACTTTTTATTACAGTTAGTCATTTATTTTATTCACGTTTTTATTTCAATTCAAACTGTATGTTGTTTTGAATTTAAATCTAACCACTGCTAGGTTAACGACTTCACAAGTCTGGAACTGAAGACAGTGCTTGGCCTCTCACCCCATTGTGCTTTTTTTTTTATCTCCTCTTATCCCTCTGCGTCTCTCAATTAAGGGTTCCTCCTCGTAGCCTCTCCTCTTCTCCGAACAGAGAGGTGAACACAGGACAAATCACCATATCCAAACCTTTCTACAGCTTGCAGTCTTAACATTAGAGAGCTGACTACTGCAAACCCCTTTCCATTTTTCACTGGGTTGTCGGCCCTTTGTATCATAGTGCAGTCTTTCCTGGGCCCTTTTAGGCCACGGTCATATGAGCGTGAAGGGAACGTCCGTGAGAACGGGCGTTCTTTCTGCTTGGACACCCGTGATCACCTTGCTGAGTGCACGTTAGAGCACTCAGCCCTACAAAGCTCGAGCCTCCTATGGAGGATCGCTCTTTGTAGGCCCGTCCATCATAGTGTTTCGTCGGGGAGGGTTTCAGCACGCCCTTTGTCAGGTTTAGTACCTTATTAGGTAGTGGCCTCTCAGGTAAGGAGTCCAATATGCAGGTCTCGGGGATGCACACTGTCAGTTGGATGGAGAAGGATTATAGGGGAACCAGACAGAGTGCTGTGGGACAGGACACCATAGGACTTACTGGTTTGGCTGAGGGTGATTGGGAAAGCAGTCCTTGTGTCCAGGTATGGAGGTTGGATGGGTGGTTGTTGCTGAGAGAGTACGGTGGGAAGGGCAGTTGCTCCCGGGAGAGCACCAGTGAGTCTTGGATGGTCTTTAAGTAGGGGAACACGGTGGGTCTTGGAGCAGGGATACACGGTGGGTATTGCAGCTGAGAAATAGGTTGCGTGAACCGGTGGATAGGTAGAAGACAGGTTTCTCTGGAGCTTGTATGAGCTGGTCTAATTCCTAAGAACAAGTAACAACAATGAAGCATGGACTAGAGGGGGTGTGGAACCTTTATTGATCAGCCTCAGGGGTGTGTCACGTGATCTGTGGTGTGTGTTTTAACGGTTTATTCACTTGTGCTGAGTAGATTGCAGCACCTTTCATGCAGCCGCCACTTGTATGGAATGTAGCATGGATGGATCTTGACAGTCTGGATAGGATCCTGACAGTAATGTGCGATACTATTATGCACGTTACACCGTGTGACCCTCCCAGTCGAGCCGTCATAAAGCTACAATGGACAATGGGAGGAGGGGCCACAGGGACACACTCGGCGCGGTCGTGTGACCCTGGCCTTAGAGCTATAGGCCTGGAGCTGCAGTTCCTTTGTTAATACAGACTTTTATATAAATTAACATTTCACTCTAAAAGTTTAATATTCTCTACACATTTCAGGCTTTCTGCCTACTCTGACTCTGCAAGTCATTTGCCATTTTGTAGACTGCAAATTAGCCACTTCACATTGACAGGATGGGTATATACAAGGTGGAGGGAGGATGGCACTTATAAGCAGCAAAAGGATATGTTAGTCATCCCAATTTTCATTTGCTAATGTGCCACATCTCATGACATGACCCTATTGTTTCACTGTAGACCTCGTCTCAGCCCACATGTTTTCCTGTAGGTGTCTGAGAAGGCGGGCGATTCATATTGATTAGTAATGTGCTCCAAAAAGACCGTATCAGTCCTACATAAATCTGCATCTGTGCTTGGAGATTGGATTAATCACCAGTTTGCTTCTTGCAGGCAGAACACTTAACTTGTGCTTTTTCCTGTCAGGTGCTTTTAAGCAAAATTGAATGCTTATGCTGGTTCGGGTTTTTTCTATTTGTAAAAAACACTAAACCTCTAAAAGAAATTCAGTATTTCAATTTTTATTCAGAAGACCGTGGATTTTAACCCCTTCACTCCCAAAATTGAATTCTCGATTTTTGCATTGAAAAGCGCTCGTTAGCATATCAAAAGACCATTCCACACCTTTTAAAGCAAGATTAGTGTAACCCCTGTGGAGAAACAAAATCTTTTGGTTTTATGTATCTCCAAGTACCCTGGGGAGAGATTAAAATAAAACCAGCTGCAAATAGTAGCCCTAAACCTCACTGTAACAACGCTGCGACGGGGGCAGCCATACGCTGTTGCGCGCACAAATTGCGCACTCAACAGTGGCCGTGCTGCGTCTGTGCGGCAGCCCTCTGTCAAAACACTAAGACGCACGTTGACGGAGCTGCAAAGCGCGATCCTCCATAGAGGATCGAGCCTTGCAGCGCTGAGTGCACTCAAGTGCGCTCAGCGATGTGGCCAGACGGGCGTCGAGTGGAAGGAACGTCCACTCTCACAGACGTTCCTTCCGCTCTTCAAATACACTCGTCTGACCCAGCCTAAGCAGGAGATCTGAACATTTTTATTATTTATCTTTAGCACAGTTACTGTATCTAACAAAAAGGCCATTTCTGCCTGTATAATGATAATGCAGACCATGTTTGAAATGGTGTAAAGAAAAGGAACACCATCTAGAGCTCAATCATAAATTTCGACATTTCTGTAAAGGATAAATGAATACATGTTGATACATACTGATGCCATAACAAGACTTGTTATATTAATTTAGGCCCCGTTCACACTGCGATTTCTCGTAGATTTTGCCGCAAAATCGCGGCAAAATCCATGCGATGTAACGCTATGTAGCCTCTCCAATGCATTTCAATGGAGCTGTTCACCTCATGCCGCGCGATGTAGCATGTCACTGGCACATGACTCTTTTTTTGCGATTAGCGATTTCCATTGGTGGTGCTTTGCAAAACTGCGACGTCGCGCAACATCACACGACATTATCACGCGACGTCGCGAATATGAAAATCGCGCGATTTTCAAATCGCACAGTGTGAACTTAATGTGTTTCCTTAATTATTCAGCCCCACAGTCTTCCTTTGTTGAAAACCGATGTGTTCAATACATTTATCTTGCACTATGTCTCCAACTGGATCCCTAAATTTTAAATCCTTTAAATTGGAGGATTAGAATGTTGACTAATCCTATATTGACCCATAATCTGGAGTGTTTAACCTATTGACATTTAGTATTATTTAAAACCGTTTATAATGTTTTAGGAAATCTAAATCTGTATCAATGGTAATTTAATTTGACTTTTTATTGTTTTTAAGTATGGTAATTAGTTGTAAGTAGTAAAGTATGTGTAATTTCTATAATAGTCTTTTTGCTTTTAGGACACGGTGTTATTTATGTTCTTTCTTAGAATTTATGGCACATAGGTTCCCAGGATCCCTGTTTCTCTGTGCTCAACGTAATTCTTAGTAATCCGTACAAATTGCCATAGAACCATTTTGCCTCACTTAAATATTTCTCAAAGGAAGCTATATTTCCCTGGGCCTTACTTTTCCTTCCTGAGAGTCTGCACAGCGGGGGTCTCCAGTAGTTCAGCTGTTTTCCATAGTTAAAAGCTGACAAATGACCCATAACTCCCATAAAACCACCATTGTACAAATAAAGTCCTGCTGTGCATGAATGTATGGAATAAGCTCACCACTTGCTATACACAGCCAGGGGAGCGATGTGATTGGGCAAGTTTATTCCTGCTCTGGGCAGAGCTCACTGCCGAGACTTCCCAGCCTGGGGATTTTCAGTTAATGCACAAACCTTATTTGTAACTTTTTAATATTGTTCATGACTTACAACTGGTTATTTTCCTTTAAATTCCTGTTATATATTGAACGTACAACCCACTGAAACAGTGAGTCGACTCCAGCCTGCAGCGTTCCATGTTACAAGGTATTTTTGTGTGCAAACAAAACCGAAAACAGAGGGTTTATGCACTGTATGACTATTGATATGCAAATTGCTAATTCTTTTGTCGGAAAGACCCACAAAGCTGTGTTTTCAAGTGAGGGGTGGGGCAAGAGAAAACCAAGTTATTTTCCTATAAAATACTGGTTTGTGACAGAGACCTCTCCAGACTTCTGGACTCCAGATGACAGGACAGGGCTGAACAAGATTTAATCGTCAACTGTACCATGTTGCACGTCAAGGTTTAAAATAATTTTTATACAGTCATTTTATATAATATCAACGTTTCAGTTCTTTTACGAATCTTTCATCAGGACAACAAATGTTGTCCTGATGAGAGTTCCCTAGAGGAACTGAAACTTTGAATTTTTTTTATGGAGTAAAAGTCTGAAACTGTTGGAGACATTGTGGGGAAAATATGCGTGTGTATGTATATATATCTTGACATTCCGCAACTCAGAGGCTTATTAAAGAAAAATACTTTATTGAAGTCTGTTTCAGTCCAAAACCCAGACTTTTCTCAAGACTAGGGATGAGCTGTTCGGGTTTCGACCCGAACGTAGCCTGTTCGAGCAGATCGTGAACACCGAACATTTCCAGGTGTTCGCCGAATGTTCGACCACAATGGACCACAATGCATTTTCCCACTGGCCTGAAGCTCGTAATTGGCTACAGCCTTGCACCTGACCACAGGTCTGGTGCAAGACTGGTTCAACACTATGACAATCACCGCTCAGAGTCCTGATTGGGCAAATTTTGCCCAATCATGGGCTCACAGAGCTAAGTCCCGCAGCGCACTATATAACGTCTCCACGCAGCGCTTCTGCACGCATTTCAGAGGAGATAGTTGTGTCTTGTTACTGCCGGTCTGCCACGCTACTGGGGGTGTCTCATTTCTACCAAATATCAGGGAATTTAGGTGATGTGTGTCTTGTCACTGTGCCAGCAATTTTTTTTGGGGTTTACAACTTTAAAACATTTGTGAATTGAGGTGATCTTCTGGGTCTTGTCACTGTGCCAGCAAATCTTTTTGGGGCTCACTAATTTCTTTAAAACATTTGTGAATTAAGGTGATCTGTGTCTCGTCACACAAACAGTACCACGCTGTATTTCGGGGCTCACTAATTTCTACAAAACATTTGTGAATTGAGGTGATCTGTCTCTTGTCATTGGCTGCCAGCTATCAGTGTGTCTCTCTGAGTTATACCAGAGTTCTTTAAATCTTTATACCAGAGTTGAATCAGAGTTCTGTATATATTAATCTATATATCACTCACCATGTCTGAAAGAACAAAAAGGACAGGCAGACGCTCCCAGACACCGATAAGAGGGCAAGCAGCCCCTGTGTCGGGAGGCTGTGCCTCTGGTCGTGGTGGACGTGGTGCATCCTCTGCAGGGGCACGCTTGTCCTTTATAACTGATGCTGGCCGTCTTCTTAACATGCAGCAACATAGAGAGGATTTGGTGGATTGGCTAGCCAGGCCATCCTCATCCTCCGAGTCCTCTGCCAGCCAGGCTTCTAGTGCTTTACAGTCCACCTCAGCTGCCAAAGCATCTAATGCAGTCTCCATGTCCACAGCTACTCCTGCCGTAGCCTCGCTATCACACACGGAGGAGTCGGCTGAATTGTTTGACTAGAATGAGAGTGACCTGCTGCTTGAGGATGCGCAGCAAGTACAGTGCTCTGATTCAATCTCTGAGGTTGAGCAAGGGAGTATAATCAACCTAGAGGAAGGGGGTGCCAGTGATGACACACAAATAACTGGAACTCATGTTGCCCCAGCAGATGCAGCATACTGCCAAGTTGGCTCCAGTGACGAGGAGATAGGGGGTGAAGATGACATTGATGATGAGGTCACTGACTTCACCTGGGTGCCAGATCGAACTGAGGAATCAAGTGAGGAGGAGGGGGAGGAGGCACAACATCCTCTGTGACCAACCGTAGCACTAGCCAGTCCAAGCCCTCACATGTCAGAGCTGCTCCGGTGCAGAGCGCTGTTGTCTCAAAGAACACATGCAGGAACTCTGCTGTCTGGGAGTTCTTTAAGAAATGTGCAGCAGACCCCACCGTTGCTATTTGTAATCTATGTCAGAGGAGGCTGAAGCGTGGGATAAACACCGGACACTTGGGTACCACGTGCTTGAGGTGACATATGAACAAGTGCCACACATCCTGTTGGCGCAAAACTTTGCGTAGGTCCTCCTCCTCCTCATCTGTCTCTACCCACACTGTATGTCCTGCCATGTCATTGCCTACAACCTCCACCGACAGGGATGATGCTACAGTAATGGATGTACCAGCAGATCCTTCCTCACAATGTGACATCATCCCAGTAGCTGAAGATTTACGCAGTCAGATTACATTGCCGCAGCTGCTGCAGCGAAAGAAAAAATATAGTCCCAAGCACAGCGTCTAAATGCCAGCTTAGCAAAATTACTCGCATTGCAGCTGCTGCCTTTCCAGCTGGTGGACTCTGTTCCCTTCCGTGAATTTGCTGAATGTGCTGTACCACAGTGGCAGGTTCCAAAATGCCATTACTTTTCACGCAAGGCCATTCCAGCACTATACCAGCACGTGGAAGACAATGTTATCCAGTCATTGGGAAAGGCAGTCAGCAGCAAGGTGCATGTCACTTTAGACACGTGGTCCAGCAAGCATGGACAGGGTCGTTACATTTCCTTCACGGCACACTGGGTAACTCTGATTGCAGCTGGGAGGGATCCAAGACGGGGCTCTGTGCTGGAGCTTGTTCATCCACCACGCCTCCAGAAAGCTGCTTTTATGAGGTCCTCCTCCTCTTTCTCCTCTTCTTTCTCTTCTCCTCCACACACACAAAGCTATGCGGACGTGGCGCACTCTGCACGTCCGTTCTAGCAGTATTACGTTCTTGCCTAACCTGCGTCCGTCAGCCCCCGCACTTCTGTGCGGACGTACCTCGTGTGTGGGGCTCCATTTAACACAATTGTATGCTATCACGGACGTACTTATGTGCGGGCAACACGGACGTTAACACTGCGTTCGTCTGACCCCAGCCTTACTGTATGATGATACTTGCTAGCCTGGCAGTCTTGCACCAAAGGCACAATATCTGGGTGCACTGACGCCCATTACCAGATTCATATCTTTTTAATATAGGACCGCATGGTCCACCCCTGCATTCTTCCACAATACCACAGAGGGGTTACTGTATGATAGTACTTGCATGCCTGGCACTAAAGGCACAATATCTGGGTGCACTGCCACTGACGCTTGTATCAGATTCATATCCTCAGAGGGGTTACGGTGTGACGGCACTGTTGCCGATGCTAAAAACCCAATTTTAAAGCACCTATTGTTACTTTCATCCAAAGCCTGCATAAGTTTCACAATAATTTATCCCAAAAAATCACTAAACTTTTTCTGCGCGTCCTAAAATGTCTTTTCATACAGGCTGCCGCCCCAAGCAGTTGTTTATGGATAGATTAAAGGAAAAGCATTTACCGTCATATGAAACGTCATTTATTTGTTTTTAAGTGTTTCTATACATCCTAGAAATCCGCTACTTCACGGGCAGGTTATGGGGACCTCCTAGGCACGATATTTGAAGGAATTTTTGGTTTTTATTTTTAACCCTTATTTCATGGAAAACTCACTGTCCTTTTAAAAATGTTTTTTTAAAAACTTTTTGTCCTTGTTTCCTGTCCCCCAGGGCACTACCCGGACCCCCATACACCTTTTATGGCAAATATGTAGCATATATGCCCTCTTGGAGGGCACTCTAAAAAACCGAATTTTCAGCCCCATTGACTTGCATGGGGTTCGAGTTCGGGTTCGGTCCCGAACAAATGGGAAGTTCGGGTTCGGTCCCGAACAAACGGGAAGTTCGGGTTTGGGCTTGAACCGAACTCTGAGTGTTCGGCTCATCCCTACTCAAGACATCTCTTGTCAGCTCCAAGACATCTCTTGTCAGCTCCAAGACATCTCTTGTCAGCTCCAAGACATCTCTTGTCAGCTCCAAGACATCTCTTGTCAGCTCCAAGACATCTCTTGTCAGCTCCAAGACATCTCTTGTCAGCTCCAAGACATCTCTTGTCAGCTCCAAGACATCTCTTGTCAGCTCCAAGACATCTCTTGTCAGCTCCAAGACATCTCTTGTCAGCTCCAAGACATCTCTTGTCTTGAGAAAATTCTGTTTTTTGGACTGAAATGACTTCAGTAGAGTATTATTCTTTAATAAGCCTCGGAGTTGCAGAACGTCAAGATGTGATGTGGGTGAACCTGGTTCACCCGGGTGGTGCACTATGCTTGGCCCACCCGGACTTCCCTGTTCCCCTCTCTCCCCCTCTCCTTCTCTCTCTCCCCCCTGGTGTTGTTTGTGTCTGTCAGTCCTCCATGTTCTTTTTCGTTGGATTTATCTTTAACTCGCAATGGTTTCTTACTCCTGATATGTACGGTTCATGATCTCGTTTTTACGCATGATAATCTCGCAGTTTGTATTATTGCCTACAGATCCTGGATTACGCACTACCATATGCTTATGATGTACTCCTTTGTTTTTCCTGTCATTGCTAATAAACTTTCTGAATTGGAGATAAAATAAAAAGAGAATTCGTATCTCAGAAGTACTTCCGAAATAATTAATTGATTTCATCCGAATTGAAAAGAAAACAAAACTATGTATAACAAAATAGATTTGTTATACTGTTTCACAAGTGAACCATTGATTTAAATGATTCCTGAGCAGGATTTGATCTATTGGGGTTTTATTTAGTGATCCGTAATTCAACTCTATCGAATCAATCCCAATTTAAAATACATGCAAGTACGAAAGCAAACGACATTCTGAAATTAATCTGATTAATTTGACTGTTTCGCAAAGTACCCTGTCCCTGTAAATTGGCCTGTGGTGCTGAATCTGTCAGCACCACAGGCTGAGGGACAGCTCAACATTTATCCCTAGCTTGTTTATTGGAGTTTTATTTAGTGCTCCGAAATTTGACTTGATATCAACTATCGAATCGATCTTACAATGGGGTTTTTAGTGATCCGATACAACAAACAAAATAATAACGAAATTATTTTGAAATGAAGCAAACAAAATTTTCCAGCCGTGCACACCTCCTAGTACATTTTTATTTCTTTCGATTATGCCACAGAACTGTCTTTCTTTGCAAAGCTTTGTCTGGCTCTGAAATTGTGTTGTTGGCTCCTAAGTTGAGTCCTATATTAATTGCTACCGTAGCCTTTGTACATGAATGATTTTCTGCTACCTCTTCAACTATGAGCCCATGGTCCCTCTAAAGGGGTTTTACTTATTTTCGGTTCACATCTTTAAATGCTGCCTTGCTATATTCTATTATACGGACATCATTGTAGTATGTTATGTACATAGATATATACTGTGTTTAAACTATGTGTGTATATATACAATATATTGGGTTGATTACAGCTATTGGAAGGTGACCAATACTACATGGTCAAAATGGACCAACAGAGCGTATTGTTTGCTAACGTACACTATAGTTTACATCTTGCATTTGCAGTTATCCATAATTTTATACCCCCCCCCCTTCTACATTAATAATAAGTTGGGGTCCATATTTATTTATTTGCAAAGTATTTTCCCAGGAAGGATACATTGAGATTGCTCTCATTTTCAAGTATGTCCTGGGTTCAAGAACATTGAAATCTGTATATGTATGTATGCATGTATGTATGCTTCTGTTTTTGTGTCATCATCTGCGTGTGCCTGGCGCACATCTATCATTTGATCTATTATCTTCTATCTATACCAGGAAGATTTTGATTTTTAACTTGCTTTCTTAGAATTGTCTGGCAGTAAAACAGCCTCTTACATTTGATAAGCCCATGAATAACAATGACTTGGAAAGAGGATTTCATTCTTCTAGATAAGGAGGGGGGTAGATAAAGGTCAGTAAACCACTAGACCAGTCACAGCTTCTTCCCATTATCTGTTTAATGCCTGGGTAGGCACTCAGAGCAGTGTGTATTGCACATGGACAACTCTCAATATGCTTAACCAGACCAGCAAATTGTACATTGACATTCCTCTAACCTGTCAGCTTTCATCAGGGTTCTTTTTTTTTTCTTATTGTCATAATGTATTCCCTTCAGAATATGACAGAACACACTTTCTAAGGGGTTCTTCTAGTGTTTTAAAGGAAGCCTAAGGCTGGGTTCACACCTAAGCGTTTTACAACGCGCTCCTGCGCGCTGTAAAACGCTTAAACATGAAATCCCATGATTGCCTATGTGGGCATGTCACACCTAAGCGTTTTAAAGCGCGCAGGAACGCGCGTTAAAACGGCCGACGCAAAAAGAAGTCCGGGAGCTTCTTTTCGGCATATAGCCGCGCGTTCGTGGCCATATCATAGCCGCGAACGTGCTGCAACGCGCATTTTTTTTGTATGCGCAAACGTGGGTAAAAAAACGCGCGCATTGCGCGATGCAGCGCTACGCCCAGGTGTGAACCCAGCCTTATCAAGTCTGATTTTGTTCTGGTGAAACAAGCATTTTCATTGAATTTTTTTTTTTTTCGCTCCCACTACGGGCCATATTACAATGTTGGTGCTAACTTAACCAGAGCTGTTGTAAACTGAAAATCTCCATAGACTATAATGGCTCTGGGAAGTTTACAACAGCTCTGGTTAAGTTAGCACCAACTATGTAATATGGCCCAAAGAAGTTAAACCTTTTTCTTCTGCAGCTTTCAGTGGCCAAAGCCGTCAGCTCTATATTCCTTTATATTCCTTATCGCTCCAAGGAGAGGGAGTTTCAGCATTTTCAGCTTGAGGCCATGTTACAAAGGGACAGAGGAAGAAAGAAGCAGCAGCTTTTCTGTTCCTAAACTAAAAAGGCAAAACCAAAAAAAAGTCACAACATCAGAATACTCTCATACTGTATGTTTCACCGTTAACTCTGTGTCCGGAAATGGGTAGATTATGAAAGCACACTGCTCAGGCACAAAGTGCGGCTATACAGATCTTACATTTGAAAATGAATGACTTTCAACACCTAGCAGAGACTGAAAAATAAAATGCACATCTGCATAAATTGTGTTTGACATTGTCGTGCCATATACATACTCCTATCTTATAGATGTTGATGGTCTACAATTCCCAGAAATCTTTGAATGCAATTGATGGACAGAGAATCATGGGGTTGTAGTTCACCACTGGGGGGGGGGGCCTGGAGTTTGACATCCCTGTACTACAGGGTATGACGTGTGGGCTTCATGAGCCTGGAGTTGATGATTTTCTTCTCACCATTATTGTGATTCTTTGCCTTTCCTCTCAATCCTTTTTGTGTCTTTTCTGTTGTCACATATGTCCTTCTGCCCTATCCCACTCCTCTTTTGTTGTGGCACAGCCGTCTTACGAGGCTGGAAATACTAGATGCAATCAACGTGTATTTCAATAATGACTAGCTGCAGGGCCAAATACAAGCATACCCTAGGCAGACTTTACATGACTAGTTAAAATGAACCTGGGTTCGCTGCAATATCCCATCAGGAGATGGATATCAACACGGTCTTAAACATCTATGTGCCCTTTCATCCCTTGATCAGATCTCGCAGAAACTACTTACCCAGGTGCAGCTCCTGTTGCTGCTATGTTCATCTTCCATCTGTGTCACTGGTACAGCGCCAAAACACAGTGCTGCAAAAATTGGTAACTCACACGTAAACTATCAATACATTATTTGTGCATTGCAAACAAAACCACCTTCTAAAACACCTGCTGCTGGGTTTTTATCTTCCTATGTTTTAAGTAAATGCATACAAATAAATTTATTAAAAACCTAAATTTATTATTAAATTAACTCCCGTTTCCATTTTGTGAATTTTTCCCATGATGCAACATTTACCAAAATCTTATGGTAAATTTTACTTTACAGTTGTGGTTAAGCTTCTATTAATGGGATTGGGGGTAGTGAATGTTTAGATAAGGCTGCAGGGGGGCTATTGTGTGGTGTATGATACTTGAGATAAGAGATGGCAGCTGGATGAGATAAGACCTAAAAAATTTATAATCTACACCCCGAGGATGTCCTTTGCCTACATCCCATACAATGCCCTGAGCCGGTTTCAATGACTGTAGACTGATTCACTCCATTCTATGGTCAATGCCATACAGTGAGGAATAAGTGCTGGAAAGCTAGAACGGGGGGGGGGGTTTACACTAAATTGATGCACCCAGTGACACATATATAGTAAACAAAAAAAAAATCTTACCTAAACATACATGTGCTTTGTTTTGCTCAAGTAAGAGAGATCACCAACATAAAATTAACGCCTTTAATTTTTTGGTGGTAGTGCCTACCAAAGTGCACCTGTCATGCCCAATTTATTGGGGTCTTTCTTTACAGTTCACCTAATTCGAGACCCTGGGAGTAGATGGTGCCTTGGAGACGTAATGGACACATTGAAAGTAAAAGGATTTGTTTGTAACCATCTGAGCGGGACACGTTGCAATTCTTGCCTCTGGTTTCTAAATTTATATTTTTTCAGTTTAATCCCCATTCTGTAAAGCACTGAGGAAACTGATGCTGCATAAATGGAGATGATAATTGGGTCCCTGACTCTGTTTATGGCCCCTGAGGATACTGAGAGGTGCAGTAATTCATATGACAAGGCTGATGAAGCGTGAGGGGAGAGGGATTGATTGAAAATTCTGGTTAATTTCTTTAATGAACAGCCAGCGAAGGTCACACAAGATACCTCAAAGATCATTACCCAACACACCTTCTGTAGGTTGATTAAACAGGTTGATACAGCAAAATAGGATGTAGGCTTACACATGGATTCACAGTTTATTTTGTGACAGGAGCAGGAGGTTTTAGGCCAATGTCAGACGAACACAGATATTGCGTTTGTGTTGCCGCACAGTTTAATATCCATCGTAGCATAGAATTATGATCTAGAGACCCACACACGTACATGCGCACCGAACTGTGCACGCACAATGCACGTGGCAAACAGACGCAAGTTAGGCAAGAACATAAAACCACTACCACGGACGTGCAGAGTGCGTCACGCCCGCGTAGCGTTCTGTGTGAGTGATGAGATGTCAGACGCAGCGTGTCACGTATGCGTGACGTGGCGAGGATGACGCAGGGTTAAAAATCACTAGACCCAGAATAATGGCTACGTGGCCCACAATCCCCTGCCTGCACTCACGGAAACGCCTTCACTCCAGAAGGGCACGCAACGTGATGAAGTGGACACCAGCGTACAACTCACTATTCGTCTACACTCGACCTGGAATACTGACTACGTTGCACACAATCCCCGCACCCACTTCCCTGTTAATTTATCAACGCTACCACCATAGACCAATGACGTTTTTACCCAGGATGCCTAATACCTGAACCAGAGCTGGCCTGAAACGGACTATGCACCCCAAAATAGAAAACAGTCCAAACGACTGACTTCACCCCAACTCACTGTTTGTTTAAGCTCAGGTCGATCTGCTAAAGACAAATCTCTGATAAACTAGTCCTTCAGTTACGAGGGTCGAATTTCAGGCAGAAGCAGATCTTAATAAGTTTTATATTTATTATGATGAGAAAAATGGATCACAGTGCTTTTTACAGAAAAAATAGATATGATGATTAATAATTTAACACACAAGCAGGGAAATAAAAAGGAGATAAACAGTAGATTCTAGTTACTTACAATACAAGCTAGACAATCAGCCGATAGGAGGGGCTCTAGTAGAAGATGGCCTTATTCTTCACTTTTTCGATTGACCTCCCAAGAATAAGCAAAGCCGCATGGCTTGTTTCAGAATATATGCATGTTCCTTGCTCCTCCAAGGTACAGCCTTGATGGTACAGCCCACCCACTACACTTCCCAGAATCCTCCTTGTTATTTGGTGGGCATGCTCAGTTCACTTCTCATTTAATTTAATTCAAAGCTATAATAACAAGCATCACAAGATCATCTCTAGCTTTCAAAGGGCATATTTGCTTCTTTTGAAATGCACTTTTGGTCACAGCGGTGCCGCTCCACCTGGCTTTTTCCCCTTGATATGAGCTACTGCACTCCCCCCCCCCCCCCCCCGGCGGGCAGAACAAATGGGCAATTTCTTCCAACCTGCAGGTACATTCCCCATTCACACCTTCCATGGCTTCAAAGGACGTTACTGGAGACAAGACAGAAAGGCTATTCACATTCTAATTACTTCCTGGAAAACCTCAGAAAATCAGGCTTGCCTAGGCAGCAGCGTTGAATTTTCAATTTATATACACAAAATATTACCAGTCCTTTATGGCGAATATAAATATATATATTCGTGACACCGCGCATTTGCGACGTCCAGCACCTTGACGCACAAAATGGCTTTTCATATCCTTTTCAAATTTATATCATTTTTCATATTAATTTTATTTCCCGTAGTTCCCTTTTTTTTTTTTTCCCCCTACGTCCTTAAAAACCCCCAAAAAACGGACCGTGTGTTGTCTACAGTATCTTCCGTGAGTACGTCTGTCCGTTGTGGATGCGTGCAAAGTGCACTCAGCCTGCGTTCGTCTGACATTAGCCTTACTGGTTTGAACACTGTGTATATAATGTCTCGGCCATTCTGTATATGTGATTGACAGACATCAGTGTCAAAGGTCTTCATTGTTTTGTGAGAACATCAAGTGGAGATAAGGTGTTGTACAGTAACAGTGGGCTGCTGGGATAGCAGCAGCCTGGTATGTAATTCTCCTAGATCTCTATCATGTCTCTGTAGAATGTGCTTAGAATACTGGCATTTATGTTATGGAGTTGACATCTGTCCAGAGTAAGCTGGTTTGAGTCTAGTCATATCATTTCTCCCAGATACACCGTAATGACTAGAAGGCAGTAATGTCTAGCAGAATTTAAACTCCGCCAACCTAACCGTGTGTATCATGGTACCCGTCCCTCCGGCTACACGCCTCCCTCATGCAGCCTGTCAGACATCACTTCACTAGCCTTAGAAAAGACGTCTGAAATGCACCCAATAAATGAGGAATAAACGGTTCCGTTTAGCAGAAAGCCTTGCACAGAAATTGCAACAATTCAAATGGAATAAGAAAAATGAATATATCTGCCTCTCTGCATCACCCCCTTCCCCCAACTAGGACATTTCATACATACACAGCTCTAAGAAGGTTTCAAAGTCTCTCAGGCAAATACTATGTTACAAGTGAAAATAGCAGAAATTGCTAAGAATTCTATTCAATTTCTTTAGTTGTTTTTGCAATCTAAAAACTGGAATTGTAAAACCTGAGGTCTGAATTCAACCTATAGCTCCAAATTTACAAAACAATATTAGATGAAAACGATTGCTGAATAAAGCTGATCTAATCCATTTGTAACACTATCAGGACTATTCATGAAAGGTGAAACTCAAGAGAATTGACAGAAGTGAAAATTCTAGATCAAATAGCCAAACCAGAAAAATTCTCTATTTGGTCTAGATTGTTCTCTTCTCCTGCCAATTCTCCTGAGTTTCACCTTTTAGTGAATAGACCTGTATGAGATGAGTCCCCTGCTTGGCAATGCATGTCCCACTAATAACACAGGAAGATTAAAAAGGGTGCTTGTTATCTGGCAAAAATAAATTATTAGATGCAAATTCCACAAATATAAAAAATTTCCAGGAATATAAATACAGAAGGTATTTATTTTTTATTAAACTGCGTTTCACTTTGAAGGGAAGAGTATGTGCCGAGACGGACCTAATTAGAGGTGATCTGTGGAAATCAAATGATGCGCAACAGTACCTTAATAAATCAGGAGGAGGGTGTATGAATAAGCAGTGGCGTAGCGTGGGTTGTCAGCGCCCGGGGCCAGCCAAGAATTGTGCGCCCCCCCCACCTGTGGACACGTTATCGATATTGCCCCAGCTCTCACATGGATATTGCCCCAGCTCATGGATTTGCCCCAGCTCATGGATTTGCCCCCAGCTCATGGATTTGCCCCAGCTCATGGATTTGCCCCAGCTCATGGATTGCCCCAGCTCATGGATTTGCCCAGCTCATGGATTTGCCCCAGCTCACACATGGATTTGCCCCAGCTCACACATGGATATTGCCCCAGCTCATGGATATTGCCCCAGCTCATGGATTTGCCCAGCTCATGGATTTGCCCAGCTCATGGATTTGCCCCAGCTCATGGATTTGCCCCAGCTCATGGATTTGCCCCCAGCTCATGGATTTGCCCCAGCTCATGGATTTGCCCCCAGCTCATGGATTTGCCCCCAGCTCATGGATTTGCCCCAGCTCATGGATTTGCCCCAGCTCATGGATATGCCCCAGCTCACACATGGATTTGCCCCAGCTCACACATGGATTTGCCCAGCTCATGGATTTGCCCCAGCTCATGGATTTGCCCCAGCTCATGGATTTGCCCCAGCTCATGGATTTGCCCCCAGGTCATAGATTTGCCCAGCTCATGGATTTGCCCCCAGGTCATGGATTTTCCCAGCTCATGGATTTGCCCAGCTCATGGATTTGCCCCCAGGTCATGGATTTGCCCCCAGCTCATGGATTTGCCCCCAGGTCATGGATTTGCCCAGCTCATGGATTTGCCCCAGCTCATGGATTTGCCCAGCTCATGGATTTGCCCCCAGCTCATGGATTTGCCCAGCTCATGGATATTGGCCCAGCTCATGGATATTGGCCCAGCTCATGGATATGGCCCAGCTCATGGATTTGCCCCAGCTCATGGATTTGCCCCAGCTCATGGATTTGCCCCAGCTCATGGATTTGCCCCCAGGTCATGGATTTGCCCCCAGGTCATGGATTTGCCCAGCTCATGGATTGCCCCAGCTCATGGATTTGCCCCCACTCATGGATTTGCCCCACTCATGGATTTGCCCCCAGGTCATGTATTTGCCCCCAGTCATGGATTTGCCCAGCTCATGGATTTGCCCCAGCTCATGGATTTGCCCAGCTTACACATGGATTTGCCCAGCTCTCACCTGGATATTGCTCCAGCTCCGGCAGGGGTTGAGGGGACCCAGATGCCGGGCAGCGCGGGAGTGCCTGCCCGGTCCTGAAGAGTCCGTCCGTGTTGAATGGGATGCGGCTGCGTGGCGTGCGTGCGCAGGTCACGCGGTCCGGCCAGTCAGGTGGTACAGAGACTCGGTACCACCTGATTAGCCGGACCACGTGACCGGCTGCGCCTGCATGCAGCCGCTTCCCTTTAACAGGACGGACTCTTCAGGACCGGGC
This sequence comes from Leptobrachium leishanense, assembly GCA_009667805.1. NCBI lineage: Eukaryota > Metazoa > Chordata > Amphibia > Anura > Megophryidae > Leptobrachium > Leptobrachium leishanense. The sequence goes on along the minus strand of CM019067.1, from coordinate 86,979,551 downwards.
AGGCACTCCCGCGCTGCCCGGCATCTGGGTCCCCTCAACCCCCGGGCCAGTTTGCGCCCCTAACAAAACTGCGCCCGGGGCCACGGCCCCCCCAGCCCCCCTCACGCTACGCCACTGTGAATAAGCGAACGTTGATACTGACCCCCCCTTCCAGGCTCTTAAGATTCTCCTTTTGTGGGCCGTATGATGGTGCAGATACCTGTATCACATACAGGATTTTGTTTTTATTTTTTTGGTCGGAGTTGGTTAGGATTTGAACAGGGTAGGAACAGCTTAAAATAACGCTACGTAAGGACACTAAAGAGGTTATCCATTAAGCACCGAACTTGCCACTGAATTGCACTGAAGGGTGAATTTTACCGTACGGTGAATTTCAGGGCTGTTGGTCTATTCACTAAGCTGTCAATTCGCCAAATACCGGCAAATTGATGGCAAAATACAGTGCATATCGCCACAGTTCAGCAATGGCGAAATTGTTCCATTGAGAAGTAATGGTTCGTCTATTCACAGAGCGCGAACGATTTTTGGTGTTTCAGTTCATCTGGTTTAAATAGGTGAATTCTTTAGGTTTCAATGTAAAAAAAGTTATGTAATTTTTTAAAAAATCTATTAAAAAAACATTTTCATTTTCAGCAAAAATCCTTTTTATTTTTAGAACTCCTTTTTGTATTGGTTTTAGATGACATTTTTGTTTCCCATTTTTTTTAAAAAAGGGGTTTTTACAGTTCTGTAACAGACATTTTATTTGTAAGTACAGTTTAATGCATTTTTTTGTTTGTTTAAACCCCTATCAGGAGCATAAGAGTTCAGGGGTTTTTTTGGTTTTGTTTTTTTGCAGTTGGAATTCGCCAAGGTCACTTCGGTGACGTTCTCCAACTTTTAGATGCAGCTTCGGCAACTCCAACTTCAGTGCAATATGATGAATAGTGACTTCAGTGTACTGTGGGCAAAATGGATTTATGGAAGTGCACCAAACTGCGTCCAAGTGAAACACACCAAAATTTCGCTGCTTAATGAATATGGCCCTGCCCCTGTGTCCTTCGTTGTGGCATTGTGATGTCTCTGGTTATTGCATTATATCGACTACATGGTGTTTAAAATGTAGACGTGACATCAAGCTGCAGTATGAAGAGGAGCCTGATCAAGAGGAAAGTTTTGAGGCTTGGGAGCCAGGGCCAACTTCAAGTGAATGGGGACATAATTAATAGCTTAATTGCTATATTAAGGATTAATGGAAATATTTGTGGCTTTTTGCCTTGATCTCTTAATGCCCAGAGGGAAGAGTAATCCTTCATGCTTCGGTTCTCCAGAGGTTTCCTCCTTGGGATTTTTGCTCCTGAATGCTGAAGGATGACTCGGAATCAGGAGGTATATAACATTCAAAATTCATTATAAAGATCTGTAGAGGGTCCATACAATGTACCTATTAAAACCTTTTAATGTTTTAAAAATCATTTTATGAAAATAATCTAAATCAAGTTGTTCAATTTTGTTATTTACTATTAAATATTTTTAAAAATAAATTGGATTAAGAGTCTTAAAGGCTGAAGACAAGCTGCCAGACCGTCTTTTCTCATTTGGAGGGGAAAGGCTTGACCTTGCACCCCTGCTTTCTTGAAGGTGACAAGCCAGATCCTCCTCTCTTGGTTTGGGGCGGAAGGCTTGACCCTCCTCATCTGTTTTCAGGGCAAGAGGCCAGACCCTCCTCCCCACTTGGAGACTAGAAGCCTGACCCTCCTCCTGCACTTGTAGGTGAATGTCCTGACCCTCTTACCTTGCTGGAGGAGCTAGGCATATTCAAATTTTGTGAAAAAAATATATGTATATAATCATATTCAAAACTATTGCAAATTGTATTTCCAGTAATTAAAATAAACCATTTAATCTTTAAATTTCAGTCTTCATTATCATTTCCATCTTTGACTTAATGGGCAACAAACTTTTCACACTCTGTCACCTTCTGCTTTGGTTCTGTCGCACTGTACCTTTTTAATTGCAGTGGGGAGTAAAATATTTGTAAGACACGGTACACACCAAAATCATGTGTACAGATTTTCCACACTTGCAGGGAAAGTATAAAAAGAGATTTGCTTGACAGCAAAATGCATGTATAGCAGGGCTCAAAATTTCATCTGCTTCAGTTATTGACTACTGTGATGTGTCGCTGTGGACTTGAGGTGCATGGACCTGGAGATGTATTTGGGAGGTGCTGATCTGATGTTCTATATCATTTCCTTGCCCTCTCTTGTGGTCATGTAATCTGATTTATGCATGAATAATGTTATTGTCTATCATTGTGGTCCATGTGTATTTTATCTGCTGATCGGGTTAGCCTTCCAGCATGCTCTCTCACGAATGTGTTCATATCAGTTTAAATATAAGTAGTTTGTTAATCTGCTTTGTCAGGCAAACACTGACCCTTTATCTGCTGTCTTTAGACTGTAATCTTCCCACGATTGCCATTGTCCTGTCTGTCTAGGAATGTTGAGTGAATGTTTATTCCATTCTAGGGTCATGTTTTATGTATGTAGATGGACCCACGTTTAAAATGTGCCTGTCCCCATTTAAAATAGTTACCTTCTGACCCTGAAATACTTGATACAGATATATAGCCTTGTCTTATTTCTGGGGGATGCTAGAAGGGTCTCTGCATGTCTCGGTCCTTAAACCGTGCCTCCCTCCAGTCCTCAGGCACAGGAGTCTGTCTGGGGAGGACAGGGGGGGGTCCTGCAAGGAAGCAGCATTGACAGATGTGACTCTGTCAGGGTACTGAGCTCTGTCACAACTAACTTTTACCTAATTCTGTCCCTGCAATCATAAACTCATGCTATTTCAACTGTTACTACCTCAGTCCTGTACTTGCAGTCGTAAATGTGTCCCTGCATCGTCGCCTCATACCAGTTCCTGAACCCTAGCCTTTCCCCTTAAAACACACTCCTACCCTTAAAATATTAATACCAAATTTATTCCTGTCAGTATCCTTGTACCTGCACCCTTACATTGCACCCCTAAACTATCCATGCACTCGCAATGCTGGCCCTGTACCCTGAACCACTGAACATGTCCCCATATCCTGGAACCTGTCCCTACACTCCTAATGCTTTCCCTGTATCCTGGAACATGTCCCTGCACTCCTAAAGCTGACGTTGCACCCACAAACCTATCCCTGTATCTTTGAACCTGTACTCCTAATGCTGGCCCAGTACTCCCAGACCAGGACCTGCACTCCAAATGCTGGCCCTGTGCCTCAGACCTGGCTCTATATCCCTGAATCTGTGCCTACACTCCTACTGTCCTTGCTCCCCCAGACCTGTCCCTGCACTCCTAAACCAGTCACTGCGTTTCGAAACCTACCCATTTACCACTGAACCTGTCTATATTCCTATAATTCTTTCACTGACCTGTAAACCTGTTCTTATCCAATTTCTGTATTTACAATCCTCAGCCTGCACACATAGAGCCAACCCATTCTTGTGCTATATATTATTATTATTGTCATCATTTATATACCAAGGCTGTAGTTAACTTAACCAAGGCCATTATTCTCTATGGGATTGTTAAATTTCCATCTGCTCTGGTTAAGTTTGCACCAACCTTGGAATAGGGTCCCTTGGTTCTGAACTCTCAGCATTCCGTCAAATCTGATTGAGTCACTCTTGTCCCTGCACCCATACCTCTCACTCATAACACTGTCCCTACGCTCATAAACATGTCTATTTACCCCCAGCCTTTCTCTGCTCCCCTGTTGCTGTCCTGTTTAACTCTGAAAGCATTACTGCTTGCTCTGTGACTGAATATACCTAGGTCCCTCTTCCAAGGTTGGCGTTAACAGAGCTGTTGTAAACTTACCAGAGCCATTGACTATATCAGTGGTTCCTCAAGTCCCCCCAACAGGTCAGTTTTCCAGATATGTGAAGCACAGCACAGGTGATATGATTTGCTGCTCAGTGATTGCAGGATTCAGTCTGCATTTCCCCAAGGTGATCTGCAAAATCTGACCTGTTATGGGTACATGAGGACCGGGGTTGGGAACTACTGGTCTATGGGATTAAGTTTATAACCGCTCTGGTTAAGTTTACACCAGTTTTGGAATAGGGCTCCTAGTGTCCAAACTGCATTATATGTCATGAGATTTTTACATGGAACAGATCACACGGAGTTTCAGATTAAAATACTCATCAGGGATCAAATATCGCTTGCCCCAGGCAAATGCACAAGGGAATTTCTGGGCTGTTTCTATAATATTTAGTATGGATATATATATATATGTGTGTGTGTGTGTGTGTGTGTATATAAAAAACTTCATAAATTGCCACTATTGCCTGAGCAATAGTGTTAAGCAGAAGCCTTTGTTCTTGCCAAAATGATTTTTTTTTCTTATTAAAATTTAATTTTCTCCTGGGCTTTGCTTCAGTAGTACAGTGCTAGCTAAATGCTATAATTAGATTAGGAGCTCGCTAAGCGTTGGTGACAGTATCAGGCTCTGAGAGAGCATGTGCTGCATTCTGCGTGTACCTCCTGCTCATTGGCTGCCTGGGATGCTGCTCGCTGCTGCCATAGGTCTGCACAGTAATCTTTATGCTGCATAGGAGACAGCCAGGACGTATTGTGTTCCTGCAAACAGAGGTGGAGGTGCTCGCAAGAGAACGTTAAAGGAAATTTGCTGATGAGGGACCTCTACGTTATTAAAGAAATAATTCCAGTCTTGCTCACTTGAGCGCAAGCAGACCTACAGAAAGCACCTCTTTGACTTGGTAAATTATTACTTCCAGATCTTTTTTCTCGCCATACACAGCCATGCATGAAATGAATATTGTTCACTGGTTTTCTATTCTATATGTTTTTAAAGCTGTGTATCTGGTTTCGCTAAATTGGTTTGAGTTTATTTTTATACTTTTCCTTCGGAGTAGAAACACGGGTGTGAGCGAAACAAGGTTTTTGTGCAATTGTGTGTGGAATTCTAGTTTATGTGTTTTGTTTACAGAAATATCCTTTTAATGTCAGCTTTGTTACTTAGAAGCGTGGTTTATTCTGGCTCTACTTAGTATGTAGTACTTTTGTGCATAGAAAGGCTAAGTGACAAGGTGATTTGTCTTTTAAGAGGAATCTAGAAAATCTAAATTACCCATTAGTTTGTTTTAAGAAACACTTATCCTTGATTTATGGTGTAGATGACTCCACTTGTTCCTTGCATGTTCCCACGTGTGTTTTAGGGTTAAATCCCAATTCTCCTGTCCTGTTCTTCCAGCTTTAAATGGATATAGTGTTTTATGCAATGTAAATCCTAAACCATACATATATTTAATTTCCTGCTGCAGCAAAATTTGAGTTAAAGGCATTCTCATTGTTTGTTGATTTTATGTTTTACTATACGACTTTGTTGTTATGGACTTTTTACTGTTGTGCCAATCATTCAAAAATGTTTTGTGAGAAATAAATATATATATATATATATATGTACTGAATGACTAGTTAGGGCAATAGGTTTAATATAAAGTAAAAAAAAGGGGGTGATTTTCAGCTTGGAGTGTTCCTTTAAGTGTGGCTGCTCAAGTTGAGATAAAAATAACTCGATACTATAATAACTTTATATATATATATATATATATATATATATTATATATATATATATATATATATATTTAATAAAAAAACAAAAAACAGCAAAAGGTTGCACTCAACCTCAAAACTAAGCGGGTGCATCTAAGACATCAAATACAAAACACCAAGAAAGAGCACTCCATGTTATTGACCACCTTTTTATTTATTTATATATATATATTTAACCCTTTAAGGACCAAGGGTCTTTAAAGTTAGAACAGTTACGTCGTTGGTCCTTACGGGGTTAATTTGTAGATTTGGTAAGCCGTGTTAGTCCAGATGCCAAAAGTATAGTCGTATGTAGTGATACCTTTTTTTTATTGGACTAACGTTACTTTTGAAAGACCAAGCTTTCAAGAGTTATACCTCTCTTCCTCAGGTCTTGAAGCTATACTGAGCAAAATCTGTGATTTCTAGTGTGCTATATAATATATATGTCATTGTGGAAGACGTCCGTATCTGAATCCATTAATTTTAGCTGTCATTGTGGCATGACGTAGGTTTGTAAACTGCTCTTGCTGTGAAACGGCATTGCAAAGTTTCCCAGCATCCTTGCTCCATCATTTTCTCTGAGTCATTAGAAAGCAATGCATTGTTTGACATTCACCTCTCCGACTGTCTAAGGGTTATGTAACACACATTTATATTGCATATGAAGTCACCAGATCAAATTATTGGCTTTTTGACACTATGCGCCTGAAATAACGTGACTTGTACCAATAAATATAATAGGAATTGTAGTTGTTTAAGTCTGACAACTGATCTTTTATTGATCACGTTACTCTTAAGCTATATTTTATATTCCTTTCTGGAAAATATATGCATATTTTTTTTTGTGTCCCCGCCCTCCTTCCCAACAAAGTGCTCTGAATCTTGTGTATTCTATTTTCAGATACAGACGTGTATATAGCTTTGATGCTTGTCTGGATATTCTGACATTGCAGTATTTATAGTTTGTATCCGTTTCCAGATGAGCAGAAATCAAATGTTATGTTGAAATGCCAGAAATCCATTGTTTTTGGAACAATCAGTGGTTCAACTCCTGGGAGCATTGAATACATATTAATTCATAAATTAATCCAAGGATTGATCAATATAACACTGTGATCAGGTATCTTGCCATGTGAATCTACTTCTATAAAATCCACTTGACACGCCATGTATTTTTTTTTCATTATTATATTTTTTTTACAAGTTTCATAAAGTGTGGTTATTTGAAGAAGGTTCTAGATCAGGAGTCGGCAACCTTGACTCTCTAGATCAGTGTTTACCAAACCGGTCCTCAAGACAAGGTGACACGCCAGGTTTGCAGGATATGTGAAGCACAGCACAGGTGAAATAATTTGCTGCTCAGTGATTGCAGGATTCAGTCTGTATTTCCCCAAGGTGATCTGCAAAATCTGGTCTGGTTTAGGGTCCCGAGGACAGGTTTGAGAAACCCTGCTCTAGATGTTTTGGAACTACAATTCCTATGAGTCTCCACCAACCTATTGCATGGCTGAACATCATAGAAGATGTTGGTCCAAATCCTCTGGCGGACAAAGGTTGCTGACCCTAATCCGGATCTTAGTATCATCTGAACAGGGCCCTCTATGCCTGTTGTCTCTAGTTCCTACATTTTGTTAGTGTAATTTCCCCTCCTCATTGAGCTATGGAAACTGTTGGTGCTATATAAATGATGATGATAATGATGTCGATAATAAAAATACCGATAATGTGGTGATACATGTAATTTCAAGTGAAAATATCAAACTTGCCTCCGTACAAAGCTCAGTGCTTTTGACGAATGTGATGGGGTTGTGTACTAATCAAGGATCTTTGCCTACTTGTTTTATGTTGAATAAATCAGAACCGCTCTGTTGTGCTGCTTGCATGGTTCCAAAAAAACTGGACCTAGGTTATTTCCAATGGTAATCTCCATTAAATGTATTCAGGAATTAATAACCTCTTGTGTATTGTGGTCGATTGCAAAGAATTGTATTAATTTATGCTGGCATTTAAAGTTGTCTTCTCCACAATCATTTGATCAAGTCATGGCAATGTTTATCATGTGGATGAGAAGCTGTTTGTCAGCCAGGCTTCTGGTTAAATTTTCACAATTTATGGCACCTAAGTACTTACATGATACTGTTCTCCCCTAGTATGGTTTGCCACTTCATTACCTTTGTTGTTTAAACTTTCCACTAGGACCCCCATCACCCAGTATTCGCAGGCACCCACTTTGTAACGTTACCTTGGTCTTTTTGCTGTTTTTATTTATTTTTTATTTATTTTTGTTTTTCTCCACCATTTGCTTTGCTAATTAGCATGTGAATCTCCTGCCCTATTGACACAGCCCATCCAGCTTCAGGTGTTGACTCTTTAACTGCCTGAATGCAATCAGTCCGCCCTATGTAACAACTATAACAGGCTCCATTGAGCCAGGCTCCAGTGTCATTTCCAAGTGGCATTCTTAAGTGGACGTTCAGAGTTGATTCCTGGAGTTCAGTGGCATTCTTAAGTGGACGTTCAGAGTTGATTCCTGGAGTTCAGTGGCATTTTTTAAGTGGACGTTCAGAGCTTGATTCCTGGAGTCAGTGGCATTCTTAAGTGGACGTTCAGCAGTTGATCCTGGAGTTCAGTGGCATTTTTTAAGTGGACGTTCAAGTTGATTCCTGGAGTTCAGTGGCATTCTTAAGTGGACGTTCAGAGTTGATTCCTGGGTTCAGTGGCATTCTTAAGTGGACGTTCAGAGTTGATTCCTGGAGTTGTGGGACTGGAGGAAGGAACTGCAAAACTGCAAGGCCCACTTTTTACTCTGGTAAACTCACGTCTATATCATGCTTTCTCTCACGCTTCTGCTCTTTACTTCTACCTTTCTCCTTAAATGGAACTCCTGCCCCTCTACCACCGACCCCTACACTATCTGCATCTCTCCCTCCCTCCTCTCGTCCCACATGATGGCCTCGCATGAGCTCCTTTGTTTCCTCAGAACATGGTCTCCCTCTAACTCTCGTGCTGCCAATCCCTCCCACTCCCACAAATCCCATTCCCACCTTCTCTTTCTCACCCTCCTGCTGTTACTCTATTCAGGTGACCTATCCCCTAACCTTGGCCCCACAACACATCCAATACTTCCCTCTCATCCTATCTCCATCGCACATAAATCACCTCCCTGCAAGCCCAGCAACCTCATTCCCATAATCCCTCAGCGCCTGTCCTCTTTCTCCTGCGCCCTCTGGAACGCTCGCTCTGTGTGCAACGAACTCACAGCCGTCCATGACCTCTTCCTTTCAAACTCCTTCAACCTCCTAGCTTTAACTGAAACCTGGCTAACTCCCTCTGACACGGCCTCCGTTGCTGCTCTCTCACATGGCGGTCTACACTTGAGCCATACCCCCAGACCGGGTGAGAGAAATGGTAGCGGGGTCGGACTCCTGCTCTCTCCCACCTGCACCTACCAGCATCTCCCTCCACCCCCATCCCTCTCCTTCTCCTCTTCGAGACACACTGCATCCGCCTGTTCTCTCCTCTGGCTCTCAGGGTGGCAGTCATCTACCGCCACCGAGACCAACCTCCCAGTTCTTTGACCACTTTGCTACCTGGCTTTCTCACTTCCTGTCTTCTAATCTTCCATGCCTAATTCTCGGGGACTTCAACATTCCCATTGACGATCCTTCCGCTCCTGCTGCCTCCAAACTTCTTTCACTCACGTCTTCCCTTGGACTCACACAATCCTCCCTCCTCCTACCCACCGCGATGGTCACGTTATTGACCTGGTCTTTTCCAACCTCTGCTCCATTTCTGAGTTCAAATGTCGCCCTTTCCCCATCTCTGACCACCACCTTCTCTCTTTCAACCTATCTGGACTTCTTAAACACCCTGCTCCCCCACCCCGCACACACACTCGCAGAAATCTACATGCTGTGGACCCCCATCAATTCTCCAACCTACTTCACCACCTCCCTCATACCTCATCCTTCACCTGCCCTGATGCTGCCACTAATCACTACAACACTACGCTTATCTCTGCTCTAGACACTCTTGCTCCTCTTCGACTCTGTAAGGCCCCACGCCGCCAGCTTCAGCCCTGGCACACCCTCCAGACTCGCTACCTGCAAAGATGCTCCCGCACCGCAGAGCGTGCCTGGAGGAAATCCCGCTCTGAAGCTGATTTTGTTCACTTCAAGTTTATTCTCCGGTCATACACCTCTGCCCTCCACTTGGCCAAACAATCCTTCTTCTCATCTCTTATATCTACGCTGTCCTCCAACCCTAAACGGCTCTGGTCCACCTTCAACACCCTCCTCTACCCACCTGCACCTCCCCCCTCAGCTGCTTCAGCGCTCAAGACCTGGCAGACTACTTCCTCAGTAAAACTCTAACTATCAGAAGCAACATCCCAACACAAGATAGTTATCTGCCACCTCCACTCCACAGGTCCCCTCTGCTACCCTCTGCCGCTTCCTCCCAGCCACTGAGGAGGAAGTCAATTCCTTATTGTCCTCCTCACATCTCACCACATGCCCGCTCGACCCCATTTCCTCACATCTAATTTCCCCTCTCCTCCTCCCTCACCCCTGCTCTCACACACATCTTCAACCTATCTCTCTCCACTGGCTCCTTTCCATCCGCCTTCAAACACGCGCTAGTTACCCCTTTACTAAAGAAACCATCCCTAGACCCCAACTCTCCATCCAACTACCGCCCTGTATCCCTGCTTCCCTTCACATCAAAGCTCTTAGAAAAACTAGTCTTCAACCGCCTCTCCCTCTTCCTGTCCTCCAATTCCCTACTTGACCCCCTGCAATCTGGCTTCCGTCCCCTACACTCAACTGAAACTGCCCTCACCAAAGTCACCAACGACCTCCTAACTGCTAAAAAACACGGCCACTATTCTATTCTCATCCTGCTTGACCTCTCGGCTGCTTTTGACACTGTGGACCACCCCCTCTTTCTACAGACCCTCAACTCTCTGGGTCTCGGTGACACTGCACTTGCTTGGGTTGACTCCTATTTATCCAACAGGTCCTTCTGTGTGTCCTTTGCTGGTAACTCCTCTCTTCATTGCCTCTATCTGTTGGTGTACCTCAAGGCTCTGTCCTTGGTCCTCTGCTCTTTTCCATCTACACCTCCTCCCTGGGCAAAATCATCAACAGCTTTGGCTTTAGTTGCCACCTCTACGCTGATGACACTCAGATCTACCTCTACCCCTGATCTCTCTCCCCCTGTCCTTTCAAAAGTCAGTGACTGTTTATCTGGCATCTCCTCCTGGATGGCCTCCCACCACCTAAAGATCAACATGTCAAAGACTGAGCTCCTACTTATTCCTCCCTCCAATGCCTCCCCACCTCCTGACTTCTCTATCACGGTGGAGGGTATCACCATCTCCCCATCAAACCAAGTTCGCTGTCTTGGAGTTACACTTGACTCTGCTCTTTCCTTCATCCACCACATCCAGTCTCTTTCCTCCTCCTGCCAATACCAACTGCGTAATATTTCCAGAATTCGGCCATTTCTTACCGCTGTCACCACACAAACAACTCATACACGCCCTGGTAATCTCCCGACTCGACATTGCAATAATCTCTTATCTGGCCTCCCTCTGTCCCGCTCTCCCCCCTACAATCCATCCTGAACGCCTCCGCCAGGCTAATTCACCTCACCCGCCGCTCTGTCTCTGCCGCTCCTCTCTGCGAGTCCCTTCACTGGCTCCCCATCCACTGCAGAATTAAGTTCAAAATCCTTATCCTTACCTACAAAACCCTCACTAACTCAGCGCCCCCACTACCTGTCCTCACTAATCACCAAATACACCCCAGCCCGCTCCCTAAAGTCAAACAGTGACCTGCGCCTAGCTTCTCCCGCATCACCTCTTCCCATGATAGACTGCAGGATTTCTCACGCGCAGTCCCCACTCTCTGGAACGCTCTCCCTCGTACTGTCAGACTTTCCCCTAACTTCTCTTCCTTCAAACGCTCCCTTAAAACATTCCTATTTAGGGAAGCCTACCACCCAACTCACTGACACAACCATCAATCACTCTCACCTTACAGTCCTCGCCTCCTGTTTCCAACCCCAACCCTCCCAGATTGTGAGTTCCTACGGGAATAGGGCCCTCATCTCCTCCTGTACTGTTTGTCAAATGTTGTTCAATGTATTGTAACCCTGTCTATACTGTGCTTATTGTACAGCGCTGCGGAATATGCTGGCGCTTTATAAATGAGAGTAATAATAATAATAATAATAATAATAGGACTGAAACAACTAATCGATAATTTATTTATAAAGTATTTTACCAGGAAGGATACATTGAGATGAGAATAGTTGTCAACTAATTAGTTGGATGATTAAACAGTGTGTGCTGTACACAGACGATTAGAGTTAAACATTATTAACCTCAAATAATACTTTGAAGCTGATTGTATTATGATCTGAGGTTATGTTGGACACAACCAGTTTGTTTTTATTTAGTTTACAACGGTAGGAGAACTCAGACCGCTGCCACTGGGTGGTTGGAGCTGTGTCATCAATGTTCTAGCCTTACTTGGACCTGGAGTGCTGTGCCACCACCCCACCCTCCCTCACTCCAGTACAGAGCTGCCGTCACTCCTGTTGGTTCTGGTCCCTTCCCTGCAATCTCCCTCTTAAACTCAAGTCCACTCTCTTGCCCAAACTCCCTCTCGCACTCAAGTCTGTTCCTTTATACAAACTCCCACCATTTTATTTCTAGTCCCCCCCCACTCAGTTTGTTCATGAAATAATTTTAAAAGGGACTCGCTACGCACCCTGACTGCTTTAGCTTTTTAACATGGTCAGGCTGCGTGGAGTTCCCCCCCACCCTCTCATCTTGGTTTGCGTGCTGACCTCATCATGTCTATCCGAGCGCTCGTAGCGTTTGTTCAGGGAGAAAGCAGACATGAGCTTGAGTTGCGCACGCAGCATCGATCAATCACTCTGACCAATTGGTCGCAAAACTTGTGTGTGAAAAGTACGCAAGATACATAATTTGTGTATGTACGTTCACTACGAAATTGCAAAACAATTTTTTTTTAAAATTATTTTAATCAATTCATCGGATAATAATCAGCTAACTAATCGATTATGAAAATAATAGTTCGTTGCAGCCCTACTTTCCACTGACCTACTCTTACATTATGCTCGAGGACCACCTTACATTTTCAAAATTTTTATTTCACAATGTTGCCCCTGAAAATTCTGTGTCTGCTTCCAATGTTCCTTTTTATTTGCCATCTGTAAATGACAGAGACATTCCACCTTCATGCACTTAAAAAATTGTTCCATCGTTGATACTTAAGGGGTTAGAGCGTTCTAACGAATCTAGTAAAAAGATATATCCTGCATGCGTAATAACCTTGGTAACATGCTATAAAAAGACTTTCTCCTAAAGCCACGAGTAAACCGGCGCTCAAAGACAGAGCTGCATAATTTATTGTTTAATCTCAATAAACTAAATCAGTGGTTTTATGCAAAAGATACAAATTAAAAAAATGTATTCATAAAACTGCAAAACAAGAGTATGAATAACTTATTACAGTTTTGCAACACACACCGTTTATGATAAGTGTAATGACAATACATTTACTTGTGTTCAGGATGTTCAAACTTATCACTGATTTTATTTTAAAGATCTTGGACCCCAACCAGTGTTATCTAAAATGTGAGGTTTTGGCTCTGTCACTTACAGCATCGCCAACTAGGCTTGTTGTGATCAGGAACACCAAATGATGCCTGGGAATACATAATGCTCTGTCTGATTTAGATCACAGTATTCTGCTCCAGTTATGTCCCCCTTGAAATGAGAAGTTGTGATGCTGACTATTCCATAACAGACTCGGATATCTTGCCATAATTTTTGTGCCAGACAGTTCCTCTCCTTGCACATGTTTGTGATTTCATAATGTCAGCCAGATCCAGTAGAACGTTGTCATTTAGTGCATTGCCTTGCCTTCCTAGTTCAGATTATTATCTTAATTTTGTGGCAACCTTGTACTGGACCCCTGATGGATAGATCTAAGTGCAAAGTAAGACCATGGGTGATTGTTTGGTTCTGTCACGTCCCATGCCGACAGTACCCAGCGCTTGGCAGCATCCTGCTCGCAGGCTAGGTGCTGCATGAAGATCAGAAGCCTTTGGGCACGTGAGATGCCAAAGGACGGGGTGCGGCCTGATGATGCGGCACCCACCAGGTTTAAAACCCAGCGTCTCACTTACTCCTGATGTGGTTATCACTTCCTTCAGCGCTCTGTGTATTTGTTCTATATTGTGTACTGACCTGGCATTCCCTGACAACCCTGCTCTGTGTACCGACCTGGCATTGACTGAGATACCCACCCTGTGTACCAACTTGGCAAGTACTAGTGATCCTACTCTGTGTATCAATATTGGCACACGTCTGGTAATAAGATCCCTGTTCCATCAACAAAGTCTGTTTATAGTATTCTGGTATCTGTTAACCCTTGCTGGTTATGTGTCACTTGGTTCCCTGAAAATAGTTAGCTGTACCTAAGGATCGGAGGGGTAGATAGTATACAGGGACCAGTATCATAGACCCAAGGGGGATTTGTGACAGGTTCCAATGGCTCATTGACCTACTTTCATGGCATTGGTATATGTAATTCAGCAGAGCATAAGAAAAAAAACCTATTAAATCTATTCTTATTACATGACAAATGAGAAATTCGGGCATATTTCCAGGATCCGATGCTTTTTGAATATCTATCCAAACGTCTTCATAAAGGATTTTTGGAGATCATTTACCATGGTGTACCAAGTCATCAATCACCATTCAAAATGTTACTAAATCACCTTAAATTTGAAGTGGCCATATGGTCAGCTTCAGTACCCGAGGGGTACTGGCTAAGCAGGTTTGGGAGCCAAATGTGTGGTATTGCATGCACACTGGAGAGTGTGGAGACAGATTGCTAAAAATAGGTCCTTTAGGCAGGCAGTGTTTTAGCAGTGTCAAAGGTTAAGCAAAAGGTCTGTAGGCAGGCTGCTTTCAAAGCGGGGTCGGTAACAAGCAGGGTTCAGTAACGGTGAAGATGAGGTAATGACACAGGCGGCAATCAGAAGAGTAGTCTAGAGGCAGGCAAAATTTGGCAACGATGAAGGCAAGGTAACAACGCAGGAGTTCTAAGGGAGTCACAGGTTAGAGGATATTGGAAGGCAGGAGAGCTTTGGTAAGCAGGAGGGCTCTTGTTGAAGCTGAAGGGATCTTGGCAAAGCAGGAGGGTTCTTGGCAAAGCAGGAGGGTTCTTGGCAAAGCAGGAGGGTTCTTGGCAAAGCAGGAGGGTTCTTGGCAAAGCAGGAGGGTTCTTGGTAATGAGGTTGGGAATTGGAATCTGAGGAGCAGAAACACGTAGCCCCTTTCTCTAAGGGTAAAGGACTACAATGTTGAGCATTGACTGGAGGTGTAGCCTTTATTAGATGCAGCCAATGCATGGTTAGTCACGTTTTGCATAGGACTGATCTGCAGCAATGGTAAGTCAGACGTATCAGGACCTCACAGAAAAGGTGCTGCCTCGATCAGGATGCAGCACCGGTTTGGGCCTTTTTTATGGCAGAGACTCCACGAAACCTTAAACCTACATTTGAAACTATATGTTGTCTTTATAATAAACTGATACGTTTTATATTTTATTCTCACAACTGTCACGTTTATATGGCTAGATGACACAAGATAGACTACAAGAACTGTTGACTGTGCAATTAGCAGCATAATGTCCATCATGCATAAAGGTTTGAAAAATCATGTTAATGAATGTAAATCACTCGAGCCAAACTGGCCTAGTTAAATGGTCATGATGTACTAGGTCTCCCCTGCCTCAGTTGACCTGGCGAGCTGTGGAAGCCTTCCATATCATACATTTCATTCACCGGGAAGACTGTTAATCAGCTCGCATAGCAAACCAGTAGATAACAAGTTGATCAGGTGAGCCACAACGTTTTGACTGTACGTACAGCCTTCCTCAAGCAATGCATTGTTTGAGAAAAGCTGTTTGTACAGCTGAAACGTTGTGGCTCACCCAATAAGCTGGTTATCTACTATTTTGGAGTGTAGGGTCCTTCTTTCTTATATGGTATAACTCTGGAGTCTTTTGGCCGCTCCTGGGCCCTAGAGCACCCAGCTATTAATAGAAAATTTTCACACATTGGTTTCATGAGTACATAACCTTTTCTTTGTTTTTTCTTAATCTGCTTGCATAGGACATTTTTTCTGAGGTTCTGACCAGCACTGCATCACTGGTTGGTCAATACCTCTTAACCTGTCATTCCGAGAAGGGTGCAGAGGTGGACTCTAGTGCTGGAGTACTGGTATAAGTATGAGGGTATTTAAAGCTAAATTTGGGGGTGGAGTGGGTCCTGGATGGTCAGTAGGGGTTAATAATTTACTCTTCTGGCTACCCTTCCAGTCTCTAAAGATCCCTTTAATCATTTTCAAACAAATACATTCATATTGACTTTGTGGTACATTGTGTGAAGTCCTTTGTTGTTTATGTATTTGACAGACCGATGCTCTAGGTACCATTTGAATCGATTTTTGTTTGAACTGAAAGGTCTACCAAAGCGGATTTCTTTGTTCAGCACTGGTAAAGAATTAGCACGTAGCATGATCTGTTCTTTGTAAGGTTGAGAAGCAATTCTCCCTCCGAGTCTAAGTGGTCGAAGTAGACGTGAATCTGTTTTCAACTTATAGCATCTTGGCTGAAAGCGACGTGTTTGGTGTGCATCACGCCTGTGGAATGTCTGCTGCCACGTTAATCAAACATGTCTGTTGTGGGTTGCCCTGATAATCTCACATCTTTGCTTTTTTGGTGACCAGAAAAAGATTATAATGACCATATGCTGCAAAGTAATGTGCTGCAGGTGGGAAAATTATTTGGAGGTCTTTAACTCTGCTAGAACTGACATCTACAGGGGCCATAAACTGATGTGAAATATGTGCGGGTGGTTTGTGTAAATCCTAGTACATAAGTAGTTAGGGTTATTTTTTTTTTTTTTTTCTCTTTTGAGCTTTTAACATTTTTTTTCTTTCATTTATAAAATCTGATTACCAGCTTTTTAAACATTTTGGTAGAGCAATTGTTGTGTACTTTATAGATTCTCTAGGAAAAGTTAATTTCTGGGGTATAATTACAATTATCTATTACAGTGCCAAGATATTCCACAGTACTGTATAAGAGGAAAGACAAAAACTAATGTGCATTAATGATCCAAAATTGATATACGAAAAACAATAGGAGGAGAGAACCCTGTGCGAGTGTACTAAGAGTACAATACAGTGAAAAATTGTTCTTTCAGAATAACTGTTCGCAATAAAACTCCTCCAAATTGGCCTTTTACCGTGAACATTCAAAATACACTCTTTGACAAAATCGTATTTTGAAGTCAAAGTTAGGCATGGGTAGTTTGAACACTTTAAGTGAAGTGTTCAATCTTTTGGTAAAGGATTTAATGAACTACTTTGGGCCAAATTACATACTTAGCACTCACCTTAGGGCTGTGGAAATCAACGATGAATTAATCGATTGCTAAAAATTTTGATTGGCCCCCCCCAGATCAAAATTAATTTATTCAATCAGCTCCGGTATCGGACTCTAGGAGTCTGAATCCGGAGCTGTACTGGCTTCCTGGGGCCCTGGGCGTCCCTACAGCAGCGTGCGAAGCAGCGTGGTGCCGCCCTCCAGTCACGTGTGCGACACGTGTCACACACACCGACTGGCGCAGGAAGAAGACTGCAGACGAGAAGGCAGCGGAGTAGCGGTGAGTATGGTGCCTGTCTCAGTCCAGCCTCGGACCCAGCCAAACCCCAGGCACACACCAGGCCCCAGACCCAGACCCAAGCAGATCAGCTAAAAGTAGTTGGATCTGTATGTGCGTTATAATGAATCGATTAAAAAAAGAAATAAAATTGATCGCACATGAAAATTTTAATCAGTACCAGCCCTAGTATTGATATATGTTCCCTTGCTAGAAGACACTCTTCTATACCACATATTGATAAAATACCATTAACTTCTCTTTGTGCTAAACAGCATTTGTTAACCTGAGTAAAATCAAGGTCAATACTCGGATGGAGGAGAGACATACTTGAAAACGAGAGAAATCTCAATGTATCCTTCCTGGTAAAATCCTTTGCAAATAAATAAATTATGGAAGGGGGTCCAGCTGTCTGGAATTTGAAAGAAAATGACTAAGAGGTCCCATAAAAGGTTAGAGGGAATGAAGAGGAGGTGGGAGATTGTGTTCTATTTCTACGTGCCCATAAGTATGGTAACCTTTAGATTCAGTTCATCAGGGAGGTGTCTTTTTAGTAACCAGGACATTTAAATAATTTTTTGGTGGTAGTGGCCCTTTAAAAATAAACACGCGATACCATACTTTGCGATGTGCATGGTCTGGTCATTGGAAAGAGAATGGAGATTTATTGAGGTGAGTTGCAGAACTCTTCTGGGAAAATATTACTAACTTTGGGTACAAGGTTTTTGTTGCCACGGTAACTCAAATCCTTGGCTTAGTCAAGCAATGAAATTGTGGTATGGGCTTAACCAGTGAAGTATCATTTTCTCTCGTCCTAATCTTTCAACCTTGAATAGTTTTTGGAACTGGAAAGTTACCAACGAAGAGTTCTTTTGATGTTTGTACATTTTCCCAAAAATGCAGAATTCACCAACTCTGTAAGAGACTGAAAACAAAAACTCCTGTGGGCAGTGACGCTCTGCAGCTGGAGGAACTTTTTGGATCTTGTTTGGAGCTGCTTCACTGAGCTTGTTGTAGGTCATTATGTCATTGACATATTGCTATGGTGACAGGGCTTCTGTATTGGGGGGGTCTCTAGCTATTAAACAAGAATCCATCTGATTGAAATTTTAGGATAAGGGACTAATCGGCCTGTGTATCATTAATGCCATGGAAGCTGGTCTACCCCCCCCCCCCATTCCCTTTTTTTTCCCTGTACAAAATAATGAGAGGTTCACTATATAACCA
Organism: Leptobrachium leishanense; assembly: GCA_009667805.1. Classification (NCBI taxonomy): domain Eukaryota; kingdom Metazoa; phylum Chordata; class Amphibia; order Anura; family Megophryidae; genus Leptobrachium; species Leptobrachium leishanense. The sequence continues at coordinate 86,960,960 of CM019067.1, read as the reverse complement.
AAAACATGCAAATAATGAAGCGCTACAGCTCAATGATATCCTTGATATCATGCAATGGCATCCGTAGCTGTTTCCATTAGGTTGAGGACTCCTCCAAAGTTGGATTACAAAATTCTATTTTGTGCATTTGTATATTAAATTTTCATTCTTGCTTGGTAACAGCCAATGGTATACAGCGACAGTCACTTTTCACGCTCGTCATTAGAAACCTGCAAAAAAGAAAAAAGTGTTGGTAGGGACCAAAATGGGTGGCAGATCGGACCAGTTGAACCAGGGCATGTGCATTATACCAGTAGGGTGTCTCTGGGCACACCCCTTTCCTTTAGCTATGATGACGTGTAGCTCCTGGGCATCTCCATACTGTGCCCTCAACCAATTTGAAATCGTTCGTGGTATTTGGGTAGGTATGATACCGCTTCTGACCATAAGACACTTGATGATATATGCGTTTGAGTATCCTGTGAAGTATATGTTAAAGTTTATTCTAAATAATTTAATGATAACTTATACAAACTATATTTAAGTATCATTAAATTAAATGTGCTTGTTCCCCATTTAAGGAGGGCCAGGCATCTGCATAAATGTGAGAATGATGAGGTAAGCTTCTGGTAAGCAGAATGATTTTATAAGTCCGAACTGATTAATTACCAAAAGAATGTATGGGTTTATAAGCTATACCTAAAGAATGCATCTGTCTGCTTCAAGATGCTGATACAGGAGTCGCACCCAGAGCATTTCAGATATCTGACTGAAAAAGCTGAGCTGAGAAATGGCTTTTTTGAAGAAATCTTTTTCTATTTGTTTGACTTAAGTTTTCAGTTCACAGTCGATTCCCTAAATTGCTCTGGAAAAAAACCCCAGATCGATTTCTAAATAATTACAAATCATGGGCCCTATTCCAGTTTCGTTATTCGCATTAACGAGTAAGCTTTTAGCGTGAATAAGGCTGAGCGTACACTGGCACCGTAGTCGGACGCCCTATGCATTCATCCGACTATGGACGATGTCTGAGGTCCGACGAGGGTCGTCCACTGCAAGCGATCCGTGGGAACGACTTATGGACAATCCAGATAGATCAGATTTCAGAGGTGGAGTGCAGAGGCTGCCAAAACCGGAATGCACTGTTTTACATAAAAAAAAAAACACTGTTCATTCTGCTTTTGGAAACACTGCAGTCCTTTGGTGTGCAAGAATGGATTTGACAGCACAGTAGGAGAGAGGACCCAAGAGCTTACAATCTACCAAGGAGCCTACCCTTCCCTACCCCTCTCCCTACACAAACAGGGCTAGTCCCACACATCTCACATACATACATATATTTAACAAATAGTTTATTTCAAATGCTTTTATAACTCACCTGATCAGTTTTTCCACCTCAATCATCTCTGCTCTGCTGAAATACATGCAATGCAAACGAGTGAAAAGGGGAGTGGTCGCCCATCCGATGCCGTCTTTACCAATCACCGGAAGTCCGACATCGGACGCAATGGATGCTGGTCCCTTCATCTGCGTGTTGATGGATCAGGCGGACGATATCAGATGATCGAACAAATATGGTGCCAATGGACGCCAGGCCTAAGGGGGGCTGTTCAACTGCTTTAATTTTAGTACAGCCAAGCTGGACACTTTTACATACTGGAAATTAGCACTTCCTATGCTTTGTGTAGGAAGCATTAATGTGGTAACAGCTCGGGAATCAGCGTTTCCAAGGTTTTACACTTAACTGTCGTCCCACAATGAAGAGAACGATGTGCTGCGCCCTCTCTTTGCAACAGAAGAACAGTGAGAATCGTTTTCAGTGTGTCCTTCAACAGGTCCTGAACGTTTCCACAAGATTGGATATGCACAACTGCTGGTGTTCACTAATGTCATACAAACATTAAAAGTCGAGCTGCTAAAACAGCAGCTCACTCGTAACAGAGCCAGTAATAGGGAGCAGCAAATGGTCAACAGCTTGCGCGGCTTTTTTTCATGTGGTGTTTTTTTTTTTGTTTTTTTTTTTAATCGGCTCTGCTTAATAAATAACTCCATAAAAACAGAATTTACATTTAAAATAGATTAGGTGTAAACCTTTCATTACCATCAAGAAAATTCTCAAAATCCAGAATATGTGTAAAAGGAGAGAAGAGTTGATGTATCTTCTTTGTGTTTTAAAACCTCATTTAACCAGAATTCAAACTCCTACTTGTATGATTATTACCAGGACGTTTTTTTTCCCTTCGCAGTCTTTGTCATAAATTACATTATCTCTTCCACTGTTACAATGGTGCACGAGGGGGTGGAGATGAATTACCCACTCCGTATGAGTCAGTCAGCCATATGTGGATCACCTTAAATTCTAATAACGACATGTATTATTTATGAGCACATTCTGCACTCTTTTAAGTGAAATGTAAGAGGCACCTGTAATGTGGTTTTAGAACGACAAAATTGCCATTATGCATAACCAACACTTTTTTGTTTTTTGTTTAGCAAACCTTTTACCAGGGATAAAAAGAAAACCTTTACTCTCCTACGGAACTTGTTTGTAGGTGTGAGGTGTGGGGGCAGATTTAGTAGGGCCCAGTTTTATTGTCATAACCCACCTTATAATTCTTGTAGTAAAAGAACTTATGACGTGTCTGTTAGAATTGTTGTTTTATTTATTCTTTTTTGTAAATTGAGTTTTTGTGTTTTTTGTTAAACAGAAACCTAGATGGGTCAACAGGCATGAACTTGAGTACACAGGCTCAATTCGTCATTTAAGGCTGGTGTCAGACGTTCGTTTTTAAGAGCGAATGGAACGTCGGTGAGAGTGGACGTTCCTTCCAGTCTGACACTCAACGCTGCAAAGCTCGATCCTCCTATGGAGGATCGCGCTTTCCAGCCCCGTCGAAAGAAGACTCTGCGACGGATGCCGGGAGGCACGTCCGTATGGATGCACTTAGTTTGCTCGGTCTGGCACTAGCCTAAGAGTATGGGACACATGTCCATCACAGCTGCAGGGAGGAAAGGCAAGGGAGTGGTTCTACAAAATCACCAGCTATCGCACATTTCCTAACCCAGTATGATGAGATTAAGCGACATTTCCACCATCTGTGCAACATGGTTCCCTTCTCCTGATCACACCGCCAACATTCAGGTGGAACCGGGGGATAAAACCTATGCAGCGACTGTGGGGTGCCAAAGTATAAGGACATTTTATATGCCGTTTCTTGGGTTATGCTCCACGCAGAATGGTGGTGGGTGAGGTCACAAATTGAGGTCCACTGGACATGGGACAGGGTCCTATTTAAAACCAGCTCCTACCGAGGGGGGTAGAGATACCGTTGGGTTTTACATCCCCAAGATACCATGGTGTAGAGAATCTGGCAGCATTCATAATCGTGCAAAACCAGTTAGTGGTCTCCTCAATTAATGTAGCTGCGGGAGATATTTTTTTATCTTCAGTGCTGTCACATGTACAAAATGTGCAAAAGAGACTTGTTTAAGGTCTTTTATGCAGAACTTCAGTTGCACTTGCTCTGAAGCAAATTAAGCTGGAACAGCTGAATTATACGTGCCAAAATCTGTTAGGTTGTTCGCTGAACTCTGCTGATTCACTTGCAAAGTTCTTGTTGATCATTAAAAATGAGCCTCATATGGCCATCCATATCTCTTATGGGGTGCGGTTAAAAGGGCCTTTCAATCTTTCTTTTTTTCCAGATCACTATCCGATTCTCACCACCTTGTGGACGTTGACAAAATCTCCTTGTTAAAAAAAAAAGTACTGCATTAAAATCTGGGCACTTACATCAGTTTTTCTATGCAAGATAACCTCATACTGGTATAATGTTTCTGACACCTGAACAGTGTGAAAATGACACTAGTTTTGTTGTTAGGGTTACTTTTAGGGTTGGGATTAACTCAATGCATGGGTCCAAAAAGTAGTAGAATCTATTGTGTCAAAATGAAGCGAGTATAATAGAATTGATCAGAATCTGCTGACTTCGGCTGGGTTTAACCCTAACCCGAAAAGTAACCCTGCAACAGCAGGAATATTAACCCTAGTGAGTTTTTTGCACCGTACTTGTGTGAGAAAAATGACACAAGTATGGTGTATTCGATTTACAAAAATGCACCAATATTTCTGAGGAAAAATTGCATTTTAAGGCAGCCACATTTTTACAAGGCAATTTTATCCGCTCCCACAAAGTGGCAAGATTCCCCTAGGGATGTTCCTTTTTCTCTGGTGTAGTTGGGGGGGGGAGAGTATTTGTTGGTGCACACTATCTCATGTGTGATGTGTGGAAAGGAGAGTTGCCTAAGCAACACAGATCACACATATTTTATGCATTCATTGTACTCTCACTAGGGATTGCCTGATCGGCCATGTTTTCCTGTACACCTATAATTTATTGATGCTGATGAGCAGTGCATGAAAAATGCCATCCTGCAGCATGTATAATCCATATGGTGCAGGTAAGAAATCAAAAAGGGATCCCAGGTGACCTGCCTTGATTCCTCTCTGCAGCATATGAATTATAAATGTTAGAGGGCAGACCTTTTCCCTGTGCACCCCTCTGCAGGAAATGGTAATATGTGTCTATGAAAACATGGCTAACCTAGCAACAATGACCCATGTCTCACCTAAGTGAGACAATGCGGCCGGTACTTCAGGCTCCTTCCTGTTCCATGTAAAGTAAAATATTATACAGACATGCGACATTATACATATCTCAAAATTGGGAATATTTGTCTTTGACCCCTGGTTTCAAAAAGTTTTGTGATTCATTTCCTAGTCTTATTTGCTTGCTGATTAACACCAGCAATGCTATGCTAGGCAAAAGCAGTCTCGTGCTCTAGATGTCCTAGGAACCTGAAACCCGTTGCCTACTAGACATGTGCATTCGTTTTAGTACTAAAACGATTTAGTCCAAATTTTGGGATAATTTAGTTTTCGGATGACTCAAGAGAAACGAAACTGCTCAGTACAAAAAACGAAAGAAACTAAAATAAAATGCACTACATTTTAGTGTCAGTCCTTTTTGTGATATTACATTGCTGAGTGAAGGAGACCAGCAATGAAGAGCGCAACATCCGAAGTTCTGCACCCTCCACATGCCAAATGCAGTAGGATGTTCTATACAGAGAGGGGCATTAATTAATGCAGGAGGATGTTCTATACATTATACAGAGAGGGGTATTAATGCAGGAGGATGTTTTATACATTATACAGAGAAAGGTATAAATTGAGGAGGATGTTCTATACAGAGAGGGACATTCATTAATGCAGGAGGATGTTCTATATATTATACAGAGAGGGGTATTCATTAATGCAGGTGGATGTTGTATACATTATACAGAGAGGGGTATTCATTAATGCAGGAGGATGTTCAAAACATTATACAGAGAGGATCCTTTTCTTCTCAGCCCTTTAAATCCAGTGGCTGTGAGCGCTGAGATCGGCTGCTTGTTATATTATCTCTCAGTACAATGTATCAGGCTCAGCTGTTACAGTAACTGACTAACAGCGCTCAGTTTCAGTAAAACAAGGAAATAATATTGTTCTAACCTCTTAGTTTCAGTAAAACTAGTAAATAATATTTTTATATATAAGAGGTTAGAACAATATTATTTCCTTGTTTTACTGAAACTGAGCGCTGTGATGAGCGGCAGTCAGTTACTGTAACAGCTTTGCCCGACACGGGGCAGTATTACAATGTTGGTGCTAACTTAACCAGAGCTGTTGTAAACTGAAAACCTCCATAGGCTATAATAGCTCTGGGAAGTTTACAACAGCTCTGGTTAAGTTAGCACCAACTATATAATATGGCCCACATTGTGCTGAGAGTTTGAGATACTGTAACAAGCAGCGATCTCAGCCCTCCGAGGAGCCACTACAATAGTAATTGTATCCATTGGTTTTTGGATGAATGAAATTAGTTTTCATACTAAATAACTGAAAACGAATTTCTTTAGCAACTAAATAAATTGCATTTTCGGACTAATCCATTAGTTCAAAACGAAATTTTGTGCTGTGCACATGTCTATTGCCTACCGAACATCCGCCGCAAACCCGCTAGAGAGCTGCCAAACGCAGCCAACAAGCCTCCGGATGGGTAAACAAAATAATAATGCTCTTGAAAGTGTCAAAATTGAAACGCTGTTTGTAAAAAAACTACTGAACGGAAATGCCTGGAATTTACATATAAAGTCCTATGAATGATAATAAAAAGGTCTGTTACAGAAAAAGGCACTTTAAAATTTATTTTTTTAACGAAAAATGCATAAAAGATCCAAAAAAATCAATATTAGTTTAATCTGCAGTAAAAAGTCTAAACTTTTTTTAGATATTGAATTAAAACGGGAATATTTTTAACATTGAAGCCTATGGGATTCGCCTGAATAAGCCCATCGCATGAAAACTCCGAACAGCAGGGCACTTTGGCAACTTTTCACTGCTGTTCGGGTGTTCACTGAATAGATTAATCATTGCTTCTCCATGGGGGATTTCACCGCTGTCGAACAGGCACCGTAATTGCAGGCAGTTTGCCAACAAATTGTTTTTTAAATACTTAGACCCAAGCAATTTCCAAATTTACCTCTATTATTTATTGCCTAACTTCAGTCATTTTTATTTAAAGAATTTGTTACCTACTCCTGAACTTAACACATGCACATTCTACATAAGTCACTGCAACATCAACTGATGCTGCGTGTCATGTCATTTCTGATGTGTTTCAAGGGTAACTTTTGTCACTGGAGACACTGGGACTAACGTGAGCAAGGCTCTCTATACCCTGTGGATTGGTGAGCTAAAACTAGGAATTAGTGCTGTTTTACTTTCCATTTTACACGGTAAATCTCTGCAGAAAACGTTTGCACTATATGAATGATGATGTACATAAAGATTTATGTGCGGGTTCACGGAAAGGCATTGTATTGAAATATTATTCTGTTCTCTTTGAGACAAAAAATAAATGCAAGTCATATATTATATTGGGGGGAAAAGCAACAATGCACGTTGAGGGAATTCATTCTCGTGTTTTCGATTTTATGATGTTTTACAACTTTGTAAGGAAGAGTAGCCCCGGCTTGTATGACATGGTTTAAATCCAATTCAACAGAATCCTAATAGGCAAATAGCTAATTGATGGTTTTCTAATGTGTGCTGAGGTCTGACCTTTATTTTCATTTGATGGGCAAGTTTAACATCTAAGACATAAGCAAGCTGTGGAAGCAAGGCTGGACCTAATCTAGATCTGCTCACTCTAATTATGCAAGCACGCGAGATCATGGCTGATGGCCGCGTCACAGCCCGGCCAAACTCATCAAGAAGATGCACTCCTGGTGTCTTAACTACTGTGGTATTATAAAAATCGACGTTTCAGTCCCACAGAGGACCTTTTTCAAAATGCCAGACACATGAAAAGGATCACTTAATCTCCCTGGCGGTCCGATTCTCACATATTTTATATGTCAGAATCTGTCCCATTTATTCGGCCCCCTGGTGATATTAGAGTGTGGCTCAGGGTTAAATTTCTTTGCTGAAAGCGGTAACCCCAAACCACATTCGGGCTGGATACTTACCTGTCCCTGTGTTCCCTCGTCCCCCGTCGTCACCTCTGGCCAATCGTAGCATCCTGCTTCCTGAGAAGGGAACAGGAAGCAGAACGCTGCGTTCGGATGGAGGAGAATGCGATTGTGGGAGGTCAGCGAGGGAGTGCAGGGACAGGTATGTATCCAGCCCGATGTGGCTTGGGGTTACCGTGTTCAGTAGTGAAATTTAACCCCAAGCCACACTCAGGAAAACCGCCAGGGAGGTAAAATACACAAACAAGAATAGGAACAAGGTTATGCTGCCACAAGGCTCAACCCAGTGTCATGTGACCAGAGCTGGTGATGTGAAAGCGAAAATCCCAAGTATAAAATAAATAAACTAAGCTACACCTGCAAATCTAGATACACAAAGATGCCAAAAGGACAGAAGTGAGGCAGGAACGCAAACATTATATATTTTCGTAAACTGGCCAATAACTAAAGTTGCACCACTGTGCCTGCTGGTTCAACAAATTCTATACTTTTATTTCCTTTCCTCTTTACTGATACTGCCTGAATGCCCTCGGCGGTGGTCAGCAATGTAGCAATTAGAAGTGGATATCCTGGCTGACACACTTACAGAGAAACCATAAGATGTATGCTTTACTTACAAACTCGATTTTGTATTGTAATGTATTGAAAAGCTCTCATTAGCATATCAAAGGTCCATTTTCAGACCTTCTAAACGAAGATTAGCTTGTCCCCTGTGGTGAAACAAAATCCTTTATTTTATGGGTCTCCAAACACGCTGGAGAGCGATAAAGCGAGCAGAAAATACCAGCCCCAAACATTATTGGAACAAAACATTCAAACACTTTGCTGCTGTATTCTAACAACTGGAAAGAGGGTAAAATACAGGGAGAGCACTGGAGGCACTCACTACTGTACAGGGATAAGATTCAGGGGGTTATAATGATTGAAAATCCCTGTATAATACAGATACAAGGTGTTACTGTAATTTCCATACACAGACATTATGTCACATACAGATATTATATTCTATTGGTATTTTGTGGAAGCTGCATTGATAATAATCTCTTTATGATCACTACAAATCCCCATAAACAGGAGATCTGAACATTTATTTATCAGTTTCTGTATCCAACATAAACGCCATTTCCTCCTGTATGCTAATAATGCAGACCCCATGTGACATTGTGTATAATATGGGACACCATCTAAAGTTCAGAATCTTGTATTCCAACAATACTTCTGTAAAGGGTAAACAAATGCATGAAAAATGAGCAAATTTCTATTTTAATTAACGATCTCGGAACAAGATTTTCTGTGCAAAATTTCCATTTTACTCTATATTGTTAACTTTTTAATTCAGTGGACTTGTACACTGCTGGTCTGATACAGTGTTCTTTCATTGGACCAGAAGTTCAGTACTATGGATAGCAGCTGTTGAATAGCTAACCATGGTGCTGAAACATCGATGTGTCAGCACCATAGTTAGCTACTCAATAGCTGCTGTCCATAGTGCTGAACTGCTGGTCTGATACACAATACTTTGTGTTCATTTTGTTTTTGTCATTTTCTTTTCTTTTCCTTTTGGAACATTTTGTTCCATTTCGGGTCACTTTCGTTCTGTTCAATATCATTTTGAACAGTTTATCTTTTTGGATCATCTTACTTTGCAACATTATGTTTAGTCGGTTTCGTTTTGCTACCGCGATTTGTAATTTCGGCATATTTGTAATATCGGACGGCTGATATTACGTTTTTCGAAAATGAAAAAACCTAATGAAAAAGAAAATGTCGGACGATAACGAAATTTTGACAATCCGAAATGCACATGCCTAACATTGTATTTTAAATAAATGTTGGGATTTTTGTTGAAAAAAAATTCTATGTTTGTGAAGGTTTTTTTTTTTTTTTATAAAGTATTTTACCAGGAAGGATACATTGAGATTTCTCTCGTTTTTAAGTATGTGAAGGGGTTAAAGAAATATAAAAGAACCTAATATGTATATATATTTCTTGGGCTGTTCCATAAAGGTTTGTTTGATGCACTTTTGACCAAATTGCTACCAAATAATTTTAATATGTTTTAGAATAACAGAGACTTGTGATGTCATTGTTTTTAATAGCAAATACATTAACATTCCAGGGAACATTAAGTACAATAGACGGCTATTCCAGGAACAAGTGCAGCAACAATAGAAATGTATGGAAAGTGACACAGATGTGAAACTGAAAGTAAAGTCCCTTTTAATCGCAAATGTTTTGTCTATTTTTAATGGGATTTTGGAATAGGGTTATTAAAGATCCCACACCCCAGTGTCAGTCCAGTATTCCACAAGCCTTCGAATACAACTTCAAAAATAATACAATATGAAGAGGTGATTTTTTAAAGATTTTTTTTTTTCAACAAATAAATAGTCTTCACAGATATAACTTTATGCAGTCAAAGCGAGATTTCCAATACACCCGCCACCCCATTAAACGAGGAATAATACAACCCTCTGGAGTAATGTGTCACTTTACCTGCTAATGTATCTGGAAAGATCAAAGAGACTTTCCAGACTAGACAACTGGAAACAAATCTAACAGGAGCTTAAAGAATGAAATCAGACTCCACTTTTCTCGCTTCTAGTTAATGAGCGCTGTTTAAGCATGTTAAAAAAAGTTTTATAAATGAGATTTACATTTTCTTCTAGGTTTAGTTTTAGTAGTAGTCTCCTTGATAGGATAATTTGCATTCCGCTGGGTATCTGAAATCTTTACCTCAAGTCATAAATAATCTAGAAGCTGTAGAGGTGATTTATGCATCCCATTTAGGTTTATGGTAGTTTTTTTATGATTCTTTGCTCCAGGGGCCTCTGTACATATTGTGGTAAGCCATCAGCTAAAAAAGTCCCTTTTAATTGGTAGAGCACAAGCATTGTGCGTATGGTTAGAATGTAAAAGATGCCGACACAGTATGTGCTTTATCAGAATGTGCTGCGTCCGACCAAAAGAAATGTAATATTTTGTAAATATAAATTTCGAGTTTGAAAAAAGATCTTTTGCACAGAACTTAATGGCAAGGGCTATCATGGCAAAAGGGATATGACGTGTGTGTGTGTGAAATAATATTTATAGTTGCAGAGGACATTTACACAATTAAGCAATTCAGAGAACTGCTTTGCCCACAGAGTTCATGTGCTAATTCCCCGTAAGCAGCAAGGAACTCTGGGTAGGACATGCAAATTAAGTTTCCAATTTTACACTTTTTTGCATCCTGGGTCTGTTTTAACACCAAATACTCCTTGCCAGTGCAATGCCATACTAGATGACTTTTTAGCAAAGGACAGGTTATGCAACGAGCCACAGCCACTCCTGGACTGCTGTTTCAGGCTCATTATTCCTTCATCAGCAGGAGATAGGCTGCATCTTGTTGCTATTTGATGCTTTACCCCGAGGGCAAATCAATACACACTTAAGTTATGGTGGAGGACAAAAAGTGAGATTAAATCATCCACATAGCAAATACTAAAGTTTATAATTGTAGAAGCCCTTTACACACCCAATCAGGCCCGGACTGGGACAAAATATAGGCCCGGGCATGTTGGACTGAGCAGCCCACTTTTTTTTTTCTACACACGTAATGTGCATTGAGTTTTATTGCTGTGGTGCTCTGTGATACGCTCATAAACACCGCACATTACTGTGGAACTCTGTGACACCCTCATAAACACAGCACATTACTGTGGAGCTCTGTGACACCCTCATAAACACAGCACATTACTGTGGAGCTCTGTGACACCCTCATAAACACAGCACATTACTGTGGAGCTCTGTGACACCCTCATAAACACAGCACATTACTGTGGAGCTCTGACACCCTCATAAACACAGCACATTACTGTGGAGCTCTGTGACACCCTCATAAACACAGCACATTACTGTGGAGCTCTGTGACACCCATGCAACACTGCACATTACTAGGGTGTCAGAGTTCCACAGTAATGTGCAGTGTTTATGGGGGTGTCACAGAGCTCCACAGTAAACACTGCACATTACTGTGGAGCTCTGTAACACCCTCATAAACACCGCACATTACTGTGGACCTCTGTGACACCACATAAACACCGTACATTACTGAGGAGCTCTGTGACACCCACACAAAACTGCACATTATGAGGGTGTTAGAGCTCCACAGTAATGTGCGGTGTTTATTGCATTTCATCCCCCCACTTTTCATTACATCCCGCCCCCTTTTCATTACATTCATTCCCCCCTCCTTTCCAATAAATCCCCTCTCCTTTCCAATAAATCCCCTCTCCTTTCCAATACATCCCCCTCCTTTCCATTACATCCCCCTCCTTTCCATTACATCCCCCTCCTTTCCATTACATCCCCCCCTCTTTTCTTTACATTCAATCCCGCCCCCTCTTCTCTTTACATTCTTTCCCCCCTTCAAAGAACATGTGGCATGGGCTGGGCCAGGCCGGCTGCATCCAGGGAGAGCACTGCATCCACCGCTCTCCTCCGCAGCTCCACATGCCTCTGATCAGCACTGGGAGGAAGTGATGTTATATGATCACTTCCTCCCAGCGCTGCAGAGTCACATGATGGCGGCTGCGAGCGACGAAGACTTAATCGGAGGGGGCCGACAGCTTCCCGGGTCCCTCTGATTAGGTCATAGGCCTCGGCAGCCACCCTCTTCAGTCGGCCTAGGCTGCCTTGCCGGGCAGCTGGCTATGCCGGTCGATCGCCGGCACGGGAGACTAGCGGCTGATCGTCGGCACGGGAGGCTAGCAGTCTGCAGTGCACACACACAGCTGTGGGCCATTTTTTTTTCACCTGCTGCAGGTTGAACTTCAGGCAGGGCTGTGTTTAAGGGGGCTTCAGGTCAGGCTGAGCTCTGGGTTGCAGTGCTGTGTCCCGGGCCGTAACTGCTCATTATGGATGGAGTCAGTGGACGGAGCAACGGGGCTTTAAAGATGGAGCTGAGGAAGGAGGGGGAGCTGCTGCAGCTAGTGGGGTTGGTTAGTGCGTAACTGCGTGGGGCTAGTGAAGGGAGCAGAGCACTCGGCAGCACACCCTGGTTGTAATTACTTAAAGGAACAGACAGCCAGCTAGCGATATACAGTTAAACATACAGTAAACCTTTTTTTTTTCAGGCCGGTGACCGGGTCTTACCCTGCTCTCTCCGAGATCTGCATGCAGGGTCGGTCGACCCCCTAATTTAAGGTTTAAAATATGAATAAACATGTTCAGTTTATACCAGATTTGTGTGAAATTGTGTTATTTTTCAAAAATTTAAGCGCACAGAATATCGGCCCCTGATATCGGTTATCGGCCTGAGAGACGGCCGATAATCGGTATCGGCCTGGAAAAAAACATATCGGTCTATCCCTACTGCATAGTGCTCCTGCAGGTTATCCTGGGAATTGCAGTCAGTTTGCAAATCTCAAACCTCTTATTGTTACCAGCAACTGTAACTGTACATGTGTCCATTTGCTACTCCTGTAGTGTAATCGTTTCTTAACTCCGGTCCTCAGGACCCACTAACAGGCCAGGTTTTCCAGATATCTGAAGCACAGCACAGGTGATATGATTTGCTGCTCAGTGATTGCAGGATTCAGTCTGCATTTCCCCAAGGTAATCCTTAAAACCTGGCCTGTTAGTGGGTCCCGAGAACTCGAGTTGAGAAACCCTGGGGCCCGGGGTACGTTGTACTCCCATAAAATGTAATTTCTATAGTTTCATTAATAACGGTTTCTAGTTTTTGCCTGTGATTTGCCATTCCCTTATGATTACCAGTAATGTTTGTATAATAGGAAATTGTATATGTGACCTTTCAAAAGGGCATTACCATAGAGGTTCATTAATGCCTTGTAGTTATTCGTAACTGGCATCAACATGTGCGACCAGAATAATCATGTCTCCTTCTAGGATGGTGACTGGTAATCCAAGCTGCTTCTTGGATACATTTTGAATGTATTAATTTCTTATTTATTTATGTATTTTTGTCTCTGATCATCCACTAGCCGTGTAGCGCAAGCATCCTATGAATAACCTCATCTATCACAGAAATGATCTGGGAAATTGAAACCCATAATATTTAACCTTGTAAACTTGGCATGGCGCTGACTGCAGGACATCGTAGGACTACAAATGAGTCGTCTTCTCCAACAAAGAATCCTTATCTTGCCTGTCTTAAAGTCTTAATCAGATTTATTTTTCGCGATTTGACTTTAATCTCTTCTTTAAGATCTGAATATAGAATGGAAATCCAGATTTTGCATTGATCTCAAAACACTCTTTCATATCCTTTAATAGCCCAGATTTGTAACTAATTACTTGCTTAATCCTTACAATGTTTTTTTAAAAACTTTTTTTACTCTCCCATGTAGAATATGTACGATCCAATACTTTTTTTTTTCTCTCTGCTTTTATATTCAGTCTAAAAGTCAGATTCTAGTGTTTTTGTTTCTTTAGTGAAAGAGATAAGGATAAATACTACAAAAGAATTAAGCGTTTCTTGGGTAAAATCCCCAGTCGAGGTTTTCTTTCAGAGGGGAACGGCTTTACTTTCTGTGAAAATGTAATTGGAAGCATATGCTTGCAAGTAATGGCTAGGCTCTGGGTCAGACCAGTTTTAAAAAAATCCTTCAAACTTCCATTTGTGATCGTAAATACAAATGGCAAAACAAACAAGCCAGCTGATATTTTGTTAAGTATGTGTGTATATACATACTGTATATGAACATCTTGTGAATTTGGTAGTGGAATTGTGGTTACTGCAATCAATTCCGCACTTTTACTCCTTATTAGTCTAGATTTAGATTATTTTGCTATTATTGTTTGCATTCATCCTATAGAGTTGGGGAAGGCTGAAGAAGACCTGCTGGATATCAGCAGTCCAAGCACTGTTACTGAAATGTATTGGTTGTTGCCAAAATTCATATACTTCGGCTGTAAGATTTTTTTACAATTGATAATGCTACCTAGCACCTAAAACGTATTCTTAAGTCCCCAATCACACATCTTGCAGAATGGACTTGACAAAACAATCTAGATCACTTCTAATGAACATTAGGATGGAGATCAATGGTACCACCACAGCACCTGCCACATCACCTGTCCGAAAGGTGGGATTTTAGGCTAACCTGTAGAACATAAGGCAATGCCCTTTTTTGATTTGTTAGCTGCATTTAATGGCAGTGGTACTCTTCTTTAAATGGGAGCTCTTCAACGATGTCCCAAGAATGAGAACACTAAAGAAAAGGCTTGGACAACAGGGCTGGCCTTTCAATCTGTACCATAGAATCAAAAATGGGGCAATTGATAGGCTTGTTAAAGGCATCCGCAGAGTCAGTTTAGTGACCTTGCTACATACTTGTCTGTCTGTAGGGTCACGTTCAATACACAAGGCAGGTCTTCCATAAAACAATACATTATCCTATGTTTTTGCATCAGTGGCCCACACGTCCTCTTCTGTCCTTTGCAGTAGGTTTGCCGGTTATCTTTTTTTCTTCGTGCACACATAAATGCTAAATGACAGGAAATAAAGTATTGCATGCAAGAACAAGGGTTACGAGCGTACTCAGAATGGGCAACAGCACTAGTGGCCTGCCCTACAGTGGTTTCCCACTCGTTCTCACAAGCGTTTAGCTTTATGGTACCATTTCAGAGAAGACTACTTCTACATGCAAATCAGTCTATCACCCGGAAAGGGTGGCCAGTACTGAAATGCCAAGGAAGTCCTCTGCAGGAGAGATGCAACAACCCCTGAGGATTGTTTATGCCTCGTCAAGAGGGTATAGCTGATGCACAGGGAAATTGAAAGAGTGGCAAGAGAAAGCCCAGTAATGAATTCTCTTGTGCCACTGTTTGGCTTTCTTTTTTGGGAAATGTAAAAACTCTTATCTTTGCAATAAAAGCAAACTATGGTTTCTGTAGTAATATGGAACATTCACCTATTCCTTCCTGAAGAAAGCACCCAAAGAACTACCTCGATGAGTTAATGAACTTAGTTCCAAATGCATGTGAATTCTACAAAGTAGTTTTGGCTCTAGTGTCCTGCCCTATATCCTCTAATATAGCTAGGAAACCTGGTAGATCTGGCAACGTTAAAGCTCCAGAAACTCAATCCATGTATTCTCTGAGAAAAATCCTCGCTTAGAAAGCTCAAACCACAGAAATCACGTATGTTACCAAAACTGGTGCCTAGATGGGGAAATTGAACATGAAAGCCATTTAACTACAACTGCCCTTTTAAAAGTTTGTAATGATATCCAAGCTGGCATGGAACAAGGAAACCTAATTGGAGCAATCTTCCTTGATTTTGCCAAGGCCTTTGACACCGTAGACCATGGCATCTTATTACAAAAACTTAAAAACTCTGTTGGTGACGCTGACCTGGTTTCAATCATATGTACCTGATCGGTCGCAATATGTGTCTATTTCTGACAGCACTTCCCTCCCAGTCACGTGCGGAGTACCCCAAGGCTCGATACTTGGCCCATTGCTATTCACGATATTCATAAATGATCTGCCCAATGTCTGCAAAGCCTCAACTGTACACATCTACGCAGACGACACTGTAATCTATACCAGCAAACCAAATCTCCCGCAGCTGGAGGCCGTGCTGCAAGAACAATTCAGAGGTAGAAAAGTGGATTATAGATAACAAACTTTTTTCTAAATACTGACAAAACTGTTACGATGCTCTTTGGAACAAAACCTAAACTACACAAATTGCAATCGCCCCATCTAGGTGTCAGGACAAGATCAAATGACATGTTGACCAGTCACTTCTCTCAAATATCTAGGTATTTAGTTAGACCCAAATCTATCCTCCCCCCCCCCCCCACATCGAAAAACTCTCATCTAAACTTTACCCCAAACTAGATGCCCTGTACAGAAACAAATCCTGTCTGAGCCCCACGGTAAGAAAGCAGATTGTACAGCAAATGCTTATGCCGGCTATTGAATACGGAGATGTAGTGTATGCAACTGCCCCACAAACACACCTCCAGAAACTTACTACATTGTATAAATCAGTGCTGGCTGGGTGGAGTAGAGGTAACATCACTGCACTGCATGGAGAGAGCCTGTGGAGACGTGTTCGATCCCAGCAAGAGCACCTCTCCAGTGTCCTTGGGCAAGACACCTAACGGTACATACTCGCCACCCAGGACATACTTGAAAACAAGCGAAATCTCAATGTATCCTTCCTGGTAAAAACCCTTTCTCAAACTCCATTCTGCTGCTTTGTGCTACAATGTAACTACATGACCCACCATTGTGACATGTTAAAAGAGCTAAACTGGCCGTCACTGGAATCTAGACGCACTCTTCACCTTTCCAACCTGGTGTTTAAGAGCTTTTCTGGGAAGCTGCCACCCTACCTGAATAGACTGCTTCCCCCAGCAGTTCCCTCATCCTATAACTCCGATCCAGGACCTGCAACTTACTTGCAATACCACAATACAAAAAGAAAGTTGCTCGATCCTCATTTTCCTACAGAGCACCACAATTGTGGAATAACCTCCCAGACGCCATCAAATCTTCCCCCAGTCTAAAGTCACTTGAGTTCCCTATTAACATACACTATATTGCCAAAAGTATTCGCTCACCTGCCTTGACTCGCATATGGATGGGTGAGCGAATACTTTTGGCAATATAGTGTACCTCGATACAGAATGCACCTGTAAACATGTAACATAGTGAATATATTTATTTTCTGTTAATCCGTATATTTGTTCAATTTTTTTAAAATATTTTGCATTTTATTACTTTGTATTTCTGTAACACTAACAATTTAATGTTGCTGAACCCAGGACATACTTGAAAACAAGAGAAATCTCAATGTATCCTTCCTGGTAAAATCCTTTTGTAAATAAATAAATTAATAAATAACGTACATTTAAAGTGTTCTATTTTATCTTTTTTGCCATCCAAAATCGTGGACGGCCGTGCAGAGGACCGAAGCCTTTTTTTACCATATGAATCCTTTGAATCTTTCTTTTCACTGAATAATCTTGATGTATGTGGGTTTATAACTCTTCTCCATATGCACAAAGTAGACTATACACTTCTTAATATATTGGTATTCTTTGTTATCAGTGATTTGTGTTATTATTTAATTTATTTTCAGTTTAAAACATGAAAGTTTTGTGTTTGTTGCTATACAGTTTTAGAATGCACACATTCTCTTTTTGAAATATATATATATATTTTATTTTGTTGGCTGTCTTAGCAGTTGAAGGGGTACATAAAGCCAGCCTTCTCATACTTCATGGTATATTTTGGCAGTCAATGTGTAAGAACGATGCTATTCAATATTTAACACCTATTTCATGTGGTTTTGGAAATAAATTTACCATGTACAATGATGAACGATCTTTTTTTTTTTCTTTTTTGATATTTTTCCCTTAATTTTTTTTTCCTTTCGATTATGGTCTGTTTTTTGGATGGGCAATTGCGGTCAAGACAACCATAAGTATTGTCAGACGTCGTTCCATGCAAATAAAGAGCAGGGAGGGATGAGCAGTTACATTTAAGGTCTTCATGTTTTTGCAATTTAAACCTGAACGGAACAGACTGCTGTTCATGCAAATTGTGCAACAGACTCCATCCACATGTAGAAATGACCCATCACTTGAATGTAAGAATGCTTTGTACACATTAAAGACATTGGTCAGGTGTCTCGTCATATCCTTTTGGATGTTTGAGTAGACTAGTGGTGAAGTTTAAAGTACACAAAATTCCTGTCATGTCCCTCTGTTACTTGCATCTCCTTCTAGCCATCCTTGCGTTCATTCCAGCACATGCGTTCCACGATCTGCTCGAGCGCAATTACAGCACCTTCAGAGCTGCCCACGGATAAAACATCCTTGTGCCTGTCTGAAGACCCAGTTGCATTTCTTACCATATGGATTTTCTGACTACCTGATATGCTCTCTTCCCCAATTCCAGTCTTCTGCTCCTGACCTCCTGTTGTCAACCTCTGACTTGCTCTAAGGCTCCTGCACTCTGTCTTTGCCATCCTGATCCCTGTTCTATTCTTGACCTGCAACTACTGACTTCTCAGCAATGACCCCTGGCTTGTATTGCCAAACTTTGCATCCTTGTCTGTGCCTTCCTAACCCTTGGCCTTTGCCTGTATCAGCAACCTTTGCCAGGTTGTGTGTGTGTGTTTTTTATTTTTTCCATGGTTAGTGTTGGAATGGCCATGTCAATGATGCCACTCTTGACCTTGAGGGACTTACAAAAGTGGAGATATATAGGTTCTTGTGATCCCCACTTCCACTTCTAAATTCTCTACAGCTCTGTTGGATTTAAGGGGTTTCCAACTTCATGATCACAAATGGAGTGATAGGGAGGGCGACTTGTGGGTCATGCTAATTTACTGCATTGTTTTCCTCCCTCACCACTAACTTGCATCTGCAAAACCTCTCAAGAGCAGCACTGGTCCTTTTAGAATGACCTACCTTGCCCTAGTCTTCAAGAAATCCCTCAATACCCGTTACCCCCCCCCCTATGATGACGTATCACATTCTTGATTAATCTCTTTCCTCACCTCCGTTTACCAGATTGGGAACCGGCCACCACACCGGCACAGGGTCTCTGCCAGAAGGGGCGCCAAACCCCTCTAAATCGCTAAAACAAGAAATAAAGCAGGACTCAAGCTGCCAAGGTGTGTTTTTATACATGGGAGAATCAACCAACCCACATAATCAGTGACGTTTCGGCCACAGAGGCCTTAATCCTACTATTAAATAGGATTAAGGCCTCTGTGGTCGAAACGTCACTGGTTATGTGGGTTAGTTGAAATAACAAATAACTACACACCTTGGCAGCTGGAGTCCTGCTTTATTTCTTGTTTTAGTGATAATTGCATGCTGTCCTCATGACTGTGGGTGTTGTGTACCATGTGTTATCTGCAGCAAAGCGGTTAATGAATATACCGGGGGGTGAACGTTGTCCATGTTTCTTTAGGCTGTTTTAATTCATTTGGAAACCTTGCATCATTTTGGTTAATTCAATCAAATGTACAGTATTTTCTGGTGTATAAGACTACTTTTTATACTTAAAATTATCCCCCAAAAATTGGGTCGTCTTATACACGGGATATACAATAAAATATGACGAGTATAGCCCAAAACCTATTTTTTAACTGGAAAATTAGGGGGTCGTTTTATACACCCAGTCGTCTTATACTCCAGAAAATACAGTACTTTTTTGCTGATTTTAGTTTGAGTATCTATGTAACATAAGTGTGTGTGTTTTTATTTTGTAGATCTTGACTGGCTTCAAGAAGATTCAGCAATTGTCAGAAAACCCTGATCCCTCTTTGATGCATTAACTTTATCTAAAGGTCACATTTTTTAGCTGGTGAGTAATGATTTGGCAAGCTTTATATTATTAAACATTACAGTCAGGGCTGCCACCAGAAATCTTGGGGCCCCTTACTGAACCTGGCCAGGGTCCCCCCCCCCCTGTCCTTGGCTGCCAGTTTCAGTAAATTAATTAAAAATAAAATTTTCTCTTGCTTACCTGAACAGGAAGTTGGATAAATCTCTGGTACAACAAGGGGCTAAAGTGTTCGATGGTGGGGGAGTGTTAAAGATGCACCTCTACTTTGCGCTGATCCTACTAATCGCTCCCTCACTGAGACATTAAAGTGCTCTTACTGGTCCCAGATGCCACGACCCCAGTGAAATATGCTGACATGGAGGTGCCTTTACACTGCTGACACTTAAACAATATCCACATGGTTTGGCAAGCACCAGGACCCCCTGGAGCCACTGGGTCCCTGAAAATGTCGTGGGCCATCAGCCCCCTGATGGCAGCCCCGATTATAGTCTATATGATGTAATATAATTAAAGCATGACATCCATGGTCTTCTCTGTTGCTGGCCTCTGTATAATGATGGAGAGAAGATGTAGAACCTAACCAAGCTATAGTGCAGTAGTTCCCAACCCTGGTCCTCATGTCCCCCTGAAAGGCCAGGTTTGCCAGATATCTGAAGCACAGCACAGGTGATATGATTTGCTGCTCAGTAATTGCAGGATTCAGTCTGCTTTTTCCCCACGGAAATCCTTAAAATCTGGTCTGTTAGGTGTAATTGAGGACCAGGTTGGAACCACTGCTATAGAGCGTTTCAGGCATATGGGACATTTTGAAGAAAGGGGCACGAAGCATGCAGAAGAAGATAAATGCCGTGAGAGATACAAAACTATCTTCTATCCGGCACAATGCGAGGTGAATGGCCATCTATATCCTCTAATTTCCCTGCGCAACATCCAGTCGCTAAAAGAAGCATAGCTTGAGGACGATGCCGTTTCTTGTCATTGCATATAAATGTTCTAGCTCGGTTTCCTTTTTTTTCTTTTGGACGGCGGTTGTTATTGCTCCTATCTATACTCTATTAAAAAATAGTTTCCTTTTCTTTGCCTTTAAATAAATTGGCAGATGCTTCGGACAACCTAAATCTAATTTTTTTTTTTATTTTTTTCTTTCTTTATGGGTTCTTTCTTTTGTCCCTTGCCAAGTGCAGCTCCTGACGTTTTCTGACACGATTTACTCTCCTATACAACTTGCATAGCGTACGAACCCCAAATTGTGCACTGATATGAGACTTGGGCACTTTATGGATGCAAGTCCTATAGCGCCTGCACAGAACAATGGATAGAGCGCGTGTGCAAATCTGATCCATCGGCTGCATCTCTAAGACAATTTTCTACAGCAGGTCCAGTGTCGTGCGGTGAGGTCAGTGGCTGGTGAGGCACTGGCTGGTATCAGAGCCAGATATACACTGGGTTACGCAGTCGCAATTTACGCATTTGATTATCGTTATATAGGAGAATAGAGTTTCACTATTTATAAAGTAAAGTTCATTTTTTTTTACAGTTCTAAGAGCATGCACTTACAACACTGACTAATAGAGGGCGCTATTACACACATGCTGACTGCTGAGCTCTGCCTGCCCCCCCGCCCCATGACTGACGAGGACAGTCACATGACTATCCTGCGTCAATCAATCCATGGGGAGCTCTGCCTCCCATGTGGGGCGTTTTTTAAAAAAAGAATTGCTTGAGACCAATGGAGCTTTCCCATTGGCTCAAGCTTTGAATTGCTCTAAGTGCCTCTGGAGGCACAACAGAGCGTAGAACCAGGAAGCAAAGCCAGCTTGAGCTACGCAATTGGTGTAGCATTCAGCTGCACAAATTGCGTAGGCTAGGCTGGCTTAGTGCTGCCCCTGCTGTCTGTGTAGTGAATCACACACACACACACACAGAAGCCGGCAAACTGAAAGTGCAGGGGAAAAAAAGCGGAGGACAGAGAAGCAGCGAGGGAGCGTGGAGAGGTGAGTATGAGAACTTTTTTCAATAAATAACATTTTATTTACAGTTTAAATATACACACACATGTCATTACAGCACAATGAGCACATTAATTTACTGGAATGGCAGGGGAGGCTCTGCCTCCCCTGCCCCCCTGACTGCACGTCCCTGAGCAGGTCGTCTCCGAGAAGGGTGACATCAGCCCACTCTCTGCGTGCTGATGTCACTACTGACCGATCTGGTGACCGGCAGCTGGGAAATTCAAAATCCCAGCTGCTGGGTGGAGTGGAGGAAACTCCTCCACTTCACCCACTAAATACGTCAGATTGGGCCAGGAGAGCGGAGAATGGGAGCACTCCTCCTATCTTGACCGCTTTAATAAGCTAAAGGGACATTCTACTCATCCTGACCACTATAGTGTCAAACTTTAACACTATACTTTCTCGTAGCAACATTTTTTCTTCCAATAATTTCTTTTCTCTTACAGCTTTCACGGTTACTCAGGCATTGCTAATCCTTTTTGACTGGAGAAAGCCGTATTGCTTGCCTTTTCCTCTAGCTCAGGGGTGGGGAACATCCAGCCTGCGGGCCGTATAAGGCCCGCAGAATCCCGTGGTTCGGCCCTTAGACCGTCCGATTTTCGAGTCCTGTGCGTAGTTTTTTCAGATCCCCTGCCAGGAAATATCTTAGAAGATGTCCAAATCGACAAATTCCTCGGAACTGAAAAATAAAACAGTCTTCTTCTCCTAATAGGAGCTTAAATCAATAAAAATGTGTCTAAATAATAAAAAAGTCCTTAAAAAAATAATAAAATGATCTGTTACAAATTTTTAAAGTAATTTACAAATAAAAACCAAAACTAAAAAATAATAATAAAAAAACTTTTAAAAAAATTACAAAATAACTAGGTCTGGAGACCCCAGATGAGCACCAGGCTTGGCCGGGTCTGGGGGCCTGAATCAATCCCTATGCTCGGCTGGGGTCGAAGGCCTGAATTGATCCCCTGGCTCGGCCAGCCTCTAGGCCCAGGCTTCGACTGGTGTTTTTGGCATTTTCTGCCATTTTCGGATGATTATTTCGGCTGTTAACATTTCGGTGCATCCCTACTAATATTTTATTTTTTTTCCTTTTCTTCTGATCTGTGTGTGTTGTTGCTTATTGTTATATATGTATACAAGAATGTGTGTCACTACCAGAAGCTTACCTTGCCTTTTTCAGCCAGGATATTTTCTGTCTTAGCAGGGTCTGTAGAATATTGTGTGTGTTAACAGGAGTATATTTCAGAGAAAATCCTTTATAATCCATATGAAATCACTCAATGAAACTTTTGGCTTTTTGCCACTATGCGCCTGAAGTAAGGTGACTTGTACTAATACATATAAAAAGAATTTCAGTTATTTGTGTCTGAAAGCAATATATTATTCATAAATGCTAGCGACCTCTACTTTTTCCGTCCTGTGACTTTGCTGGAATTTTGCAGTAAACCATTTTCAGGGATATGTGTAGATGTCTATATACAGTATTATGCTTCATTTCTTTGTTCTATTCATTTTACCGATACGAACTCTTGTAACATTCCAAAATGTCCTGGACAGCTTTTTGTCTTCTACGTATATCATACTTGGAGAAGATATGCACATATTTTGCTCCTATATGTGCACACACGATCATTCAGAGGTTTCTGTGCAGAATGGGACAATTTATAGGGTCCAGCCTACTCTTCATACCACATTTTTCCAAACCTGTTTATAAGCAAGTTCCACAAAAATCGTTAACTGATATGTCTCAGGTGTCAGACAGATGTTCCTCCGTAAAGTCATGAATGTTCATGCTTAAAAGGACACTGCATGCAGTGTGACCACTCAATGTTATCTGAGTAGTCACACTACTGTGAGGTCCCTGCTCCCTCTTCCCCACCGAGGTTCTCGGAGGGCTAATTCACCCATCTACGTGCAGGGACTTGGTCTTGCACAGAACCTGAGCTCCGTGGTCTCTGGATTCTGGTTACAGGGCTTTGGGACCTTTTGAGAACCAACCCCATCTCATGGCTCTCAATGGCATCTGGAGCATCCAGCCCCCATGTAGTCAATGAGACCTTCTGTAACTGGCAGCATGTCACATCCTGCAGAGATCAGAGGCAGACCAACACTGGTTTAAGGCGAGTTTTAATCAGAAACTAAAGGTTTAAACCCGAAGAGGGCAGAGAGATAATGTTTAAACTCTCAACTTCCTACCCTTCCCCTTTTAACTCTATAGTAACCCTTTAAAATGAAGTGTTTGCAGTGGCTTTAAATAAACTTTTTCCACTGTATCAATAATTATATTGTATCATGTCATATAGCAAAAACAACTTAGATCCTTAAGACTTTTGATGACCTATACCTTTTAGAAGTGCAGTACTGACATCAAAATGAGATTTTACTTCTTCGTATCTTATTTTTGTGAAAAGTTGGAGTTTCTGTGATTTAAGCCTATGTTTTTTTGTTGGTGTTTTAATTTGTTTAATGTTTTTTTTTTTGTAAATGTGGAATGATATTTGGCAGACCTTGCTTTTTGCGGTATATAAATTTAAATGTATTGGGGTAGGCAAATAACAGCATCCTGTTGGTTGTCTGTTACATCCGTTATGTTTAATAAATTATAAAGTTGTGATTTACTTAGTTTGCATTGAAATATTTATTACATCAGCTGTTTCGCACCTAAGGCAGAGAACGTACTTTCTCTCTTGCACATTAGCTATGCTTGGTGAGAAAGTTGAAAGTGCTCGCCACATTGCAGAGCAAGAACATGGTAAACAGGATAGTCTCAAAATATAGTTCCTGTGACTCATGAAGGGAACATAATAGGCATAATTGCACATTACTGTCTGGACGGTTCCAGTTATGTAAACTTCTGAACAGGAACATGCATTTTTCTACGGTTCATGCTGAAAATAAACAAATTATGGGAAGGGTGGATCTTTAAATATCCCATTTAATATTCTCGGAGATACCCTGGCTTTCTGAGAGTGGCAGGCTAATGTATGTAAGTGCATCAGATTACTATTTAAAAAAAGTCTTCGGAGGTCTTAAGAAAATATAGAATTATATATAGGTAAATAGATTTTTTTAATTGAAAAATCTATTGAAATTGAAAATTGAATTTGATAACAAAATACATTGGATTATCTTAAAGCTTTGGACAAGCTTTAACCCCCAGGAAAAAGTTATTCAACACAACTTTTTTTAAAAAAAAAAAAAAAAGAGCACAGCAATGGTACCACTTTAGGACCAATGATGGTCAATGTAATCACACTTTGCTATTTGGTGGTTACGTTCTAAAACAGAATCTCTCATGTAGATGTTTAGTAAGTCAAATGTGCCACACTGGCACAAGATCTTAAGGAAACACATTGTGATGACAACAAAGTATGCCGAGGATCCTTACGAGTAAAGTAAACGAAGGAGAAAATCCTATTGTCTGCCATGAAGGCGACATAGTAATTAAAAATGGCTGTCTTCTTGCCCTATTAGTAGCGTCCTTTCTTTATTTATTTTATTTTTATTTGCAAAGTATTTTACCAGGAAGGATACATTGAGATTGCTCTCATTTTCAAGTATGTCCTGGGTGCCTTATGAAACGCCATTCCAGCTATCATGAACTTTCTTCAGCTTACTTGAAAATCCCTAAACCAGGAGGATCACCCTGCTTTATTATACCCATACAGCACACATTGTGCCCCTCGCAGAGGAGGCCCTAGAGTTGGGCAAGGTTCTTACTTGAGGACCATCTTGATCTAAAATAAAATGGAGAAATTAAGTCAATACATTTTAAAAGCTGTCTGTAGATTGGAGTTTGTGACAGGTTATTTGTGTGGCATGCCACATGTACACTAATCTACACAAATGCAATCGTGAGACCCCTGTTTGAGTGAAGCCTAAGGCAAATGCCCAATTATAAAGCCGCGGTGATACCATTCCCCAGAAATGAGGCAGCACACAGAGCTTTAAAGAATAGTATACAGTGCCAGGCGGGGCCTAGAGGGCAATGGAAAATTACACCTTGGCGTCTTGCACTAAATCAGGAATCCCTCGCCTGGCATCTTGCTGCGCTACATAAGAAATATCTCCCTGGCATCTCTGGGTCTAGGACCTGAATAGATAAGGACAAATAATTGAATTAATTCTGGACACCAAGTCATGTCATGCTGCATTCCAATGAAATAGAACAATAGCAGCATAGGCGTCTCTACAGGGGGGCAAGGGGTGCATTCCCCCCCCCCGGGTTATTCCTTGCCCCCCCATGTGCCCCCTCACCAGAAATCGGCATCCAGCTTTCCCCACATATTCGGACCTCCGTATCTCCGTCCCTGTGCATCGTATATGGAAGATCTAGGTGTCATTGGAAAGGGCAGATTCCAATTCCTTTCCAATGATATCCAACATGACCATATTCAGTGTAAAGTAAAGTCATAAAAAATTAAATAAAAAGGTGCACGTAAACGTTTGCACAAGGTTGAAATGAAGGGGTGAACGGTCAGACTATATATTACATTGTGTATTCCTTTCGTTTTTCCTTTGGTTTAGTTGTGTATTAAGGGTTAATGGGCAGGCTTCATCCCTCACAGTATACATCTTATTTCTTGCTTGACATATGACATTTTAGGGGTTAATGCCACACTGGGGTTTGCTACATGACACACTGTTTATTATTTTTATTGTATTTCCCTGGGTTTATGGAAGATAGAATGTAAAGGGTCTATTCATCTTTAGATCCTTTGCTTTTCGTCACATTTCGGGAATGGTCACTGTAATTTGCTAAAATTGGAGTCTCTAAAGCAGTTATCAGACATTGGCGGACACCACTGAACTGCGCCAAATAAAATACTGATTTTATGTATCAGGTTAGTACAATAAATAAGTACTCTGGGATTTTGGAATCTTATTTATATATACTTATTTAGGGCACTATCAGCTGGTATGGGTTAACCCGAGCGTCAGCCTATTTTCGCGTTAGCGCCAGGTAAATTCAGTCTAGTGCCTGACCAACAGATCGTTTGACTCCCGCTACAAACAGGAAAAATCACTTAGCGCATCGTTATTAGTGATTTGTACCGCGAGCTTACTGTACTTTCCGCGTCCTATACTTAACTCGGGGAGCGCTGGAGATGTCTAGCACTTTTGCAACTAACAGATCACTTTGTGCCAGCGCTAATTTTTTGAGGTTAGCTAATCGCAAAATGTTACCTACTGCTCAACCCTGGTGCTAACTCCAAATAAACTGAAAAAACAGATCCTCGCCCAAAATTAACAGGCAATTGAAAGGAATGCAGCACAGGTGTTCTCTTGGCCCCATACACCATAGTAATGGATCTGGTCGGCATTGTCGCTGCTGTTGCAGTAGGCTCTATTATGATATAAATGCATCCTTTAGCCACATGTATCCTAATTCTAATATATTGCCTAATTTTAAACCTTTTATGATGGGGGTTATACATAGTATGTAAGCAGGTGATTATTAGGGTTATGGACCATGTTTAGAGGGACACATGGATAAGTCTTGCCCTGAAACATTATTTATATGCTGCAGCAGGGAAATTATTGTGGCTCACCTGGCCTTCCTTTTGGATCTATTAAATGTAGTGTAATGATTCTACAGGCTGTTGGGTGGCATTTATCATGCAATTCCCATCAGCCTTAATATATGTGTGCATTTAAACATGGGTGATATGGCCACCTTGGAGGATTTTAATAATGCAGGGTATGACGGCTCTTGGCTGGATGTGTTCATACTTATACAAGCTTGTGAGGGCAGGGGATCGGTATGACTCGGCATCCTGTACACAACCACATTAGCGCTGGGTCTCGGCCCAGGTCTTAGCGATTCCCTGTTGTGCGCTAAACGACCTCGTACACGGACTCCTGCGGACAAGGTGATCTGTTGTTGTCGGGCACTAAGTTTTAGCGACTCACGCAAAAGTTTTTCTTTAGTGATGGCGTTTTAGCTCACACCAGGTGATCGTTTTTTTCAGTGGTATGAATTAGTGGCGAAAATTATTAGTGCCCCCCAGTTTTGACCGTGGTATCTTATGTGCCCCCCTAAATATTGTTCCTAGAGTCGCCACTGAATAGCAGATCAAATAGTCTGTCACAGATGTAAACCTATTCTAGATAAGGGAAGTTGGAGAAGGGCTACAGTGGCCCACACAGTAATCCTATTAGCCATAGTAACAGATAAAGCAAGTTACTTTGGTGTTTATAGTAGGGATGCACCGATACCACTTTTTTAAGACCGAGTACGAGTACCGATACTTTTTAAAAGTACTCACCGATACCGAGTACCAATACTTTTATTTAATGTCATGTGACGCTTTCCAATAGGAACAGACCTCATAAAAATTTATATGAGATTGACCGCAGCTCACATGGATTTGCCCCCAGGTCTCATGGATTTGCCCCCAGCTCACATGGGTTTGCCCCCAGCTCACATGGATTTGCCCCCAGCTCACATGGATTTGCCCCCAGCTCACATGGATTTGCCCCCAGCTCACATGGATTTGCCCCCAGCTCACATGGATTTGCCCCCAGCTCTGATGGATATGTCCCCCAGGTCTCATGGATATGTCCCCCAGGTCTCATGGATTTGCCGCAGGTCTCATGGATTTGCCCCCAGGTCTCATGGATTGGCCCCCAGGTCTCATGGATTTGCCCCCAGGTCTCATGGATTGGCCCCCAGGTCTCATGGATTGGCCCCCAGGTCTCATGGATTGGCCCCCAGGTCTCATGTATTTGCCCCCAGGTCTCATGGATGTGCCCCCAGGTCTCATGGATTGGCCCCCAGGTCTCATGGATTGGCCCCCAGGTCTCATGGATTGGCCCCCAGGTCTCATGGATTGGCCCCCAGGTCTCATGGATTTGCCCCCAGGTCTCATGGATTTGCCCCCAGGTCTCATGAATTGGCCCCCAGGTCTCATGAATTGGCCCCCAGGTCTCATGAATTGGCCCCCAGGTCTCATGAATTGGCCCCCAGGTCTCATGGATTGGCCCCAGCTCTCATGGATTGGCCCCCAGCTTGAACGCTGGCCGTGTGCATGTAAAGCACGCGGCCAGCGTTCCCCTCCGGCGCGCCAAATACTCACCCTTCCTGAAGTTCCGGTCGCTGGGCAGTGATGCGGTCACGTGGCCGCCGGGCGCATCTGTGACGCTGCCTCCAGCCGAGAGGCCGCGTCACAGGAGCGCCCGGCGGCCACGTGACCGCATCACTGCCCAGCGACCGGAACTTCAGGAACGGTGAGTATTTGGCGCGCCGGAGGGGAACGCTGGCCACGTGCTTTACATGCACGCGGCCAGCTTCCCCAGGCCCGCGGATACCGGCAAGCCGGCCCAGCGCCGGCTTCCGGTATCGGCGGGATGTATCGGGCCGTTTGCACGAGTAACAAGTACTCGTGCAAACGGCAATATCGGCCCCGATACCGATACTAGTATCGGTATCGGTGCATCCCTAGTTTATAGTAACAGATACACATAACAGGTACATAACACAGACAACACAAATACCTGCACCTAGATTTGTAGGCACAAGGTGACTTCAACATAGAGGGCAGGGAAACCACATAAAACCTCAGGCCTGCATCTTTAGGTCCATGTACCCAAAGTTCAAGTAACTCTCATCACAGAACCATTGACCACGGTGTGGGCTCTCTAAAACTTTACGGCAGATGACACCAGAATGATGATGATGGTGATATCTCATTATTTTGTGCTCCAGCCATAAGACGTGGATTTCATAGGTTAGAACATGTCATACTTTTTATCTGCAGAATAGATATGGACAAGATACCTCCTTCATCAAAGAGGCCAACCACAATTTTTCCTTTCTTTTAATATATCTGAAAACTATTGTCTCTTCAAGTAAAAAAAAAAGCAGCAGAAATCTGGGTATTTTATTATTTCTTTCTTTCTGTGAAACTTCTTTTTGAATGGACAATTCATGTATGTCCTTATCTTTGCTTTTGATCAGTGCATAATTTTATTTTTGTAACATACAAGTGACACCGTATTGTACCTGGTAACGATTTATGTATTTTGAACATATTGAGAGACCTGTATTTATACTTGTTCGGTGGTGTTGGCTGACATGCAGCCACAAGATGAAATGAATTGTATTGTGAGAATCCATTCTTGCTGAAATCAATACATGTTTTGGTATCCCTTATCCGAAATGCTTGGGACCAAAAGTGTTTTGGGTTTCAGAATATTTGCATACGACAAAGATCATTTGGAGATCGGACACAAGTCTGAACTAGAAATTAATTTATTTTTCACATATACCTTATACACACAGCTTGAAGGTAATATTATACAGTATTTTTAATCTTTTTGTCCTCAGTGAAGTGTGGATTTTTTTCACTTCTTGTGACACTCAAAATTTCGGATCATGGAACACTTCAGATAAGGGATACTCAACCTGTAGAACATTTCACCTTTTATACAGTATATGTGTCTTAAAATGACTAATGTACTGGTAAGACTAAACGTCTATGGCAAAATACAAAAAAATACATAATTTCCTTATGTATTTTCACAAAGTGAATTCTATCCTAAATATTCAGGGACATACTTTTTTTTTCTTTCTAAATTGCTAGATAACCACACAACCTTTAATGTAAACCTTGCATGAGATTTTATTACAAGATAATCTGTTTTATTGTACTACACTGGTATTAACAGTTCCCATGACTGCAGCCACGTCATTAAGTCGGGATTGATTCTGCGTTAAATTGTCTGTCGGATCAACCTCCTGCTGCGCAAAGCACAATTAGCATAGGGTATTCTGATATACTCAGCAAGTTGCAGACGAAGGCTGCCAATTTTAACATTCATACCACAAAATATTATGTTGCAAAAAAGCATACTGTATAGTAACTAAAGAAATGGAACCGCCTTTTAATTGGCGTGCACGAGTAACGTGAAACGTAAACATTTATCCGATGAGTGGCTGGAAGTCAGTAGACAATCCATGACTTGCACGCATTGCTGCAAGACATAAATACCATATTTCTGCCAAAGGCTGACACGTTACATGTGAAAAAAAAGATATGTGAGGAGAAAAAAATGCTTTTTTTTGTTTTCTTTTGTTTTGTGTGTGTGTTTTTTTTTTTTTTTTTATCTGTATCCTTGATAGTGTTGTCTCACTAAAACTTACTCTGCTGCATTCTGAATTACCATGTATACAATGTGTGAGCACAGTGACTGGAAGTGTGTGTGTGTACACTGTATATATTTCTTTCTGTTAAGGAGCTATGTGAAACTATGGTTCTGCACCTGTAAAAGACCTTTACCAATACCCCTGCCATGTTTGAACACCTGAGAAGGTAAAAGGTCAAGGATGAGTAGATATAATTATATCTTTAACTAATGGGTGAAGAAGCTTGTGGTGGAATCAATAATGGGAGGATGTGAAAAATCATTTGGATGATCAAATGGTGAAAAAACGGAAAAAGAATGTAGACCTATGGATCAAAAATGACAAAATGATCATAGGAGGAAACAAAAGATCCTCCGACATAGGGAATAAGAACACAGATTTGAGAGTAGAACTTGAGAATGTCTTGCAAGGAAACGATGGAATAAAGTTTCACAAAGCTAAAAGAGTAGACCATGTTAAAGGGAGAAATGGAATGTTAACTAGTATTCACTAGGTGTTCCTGTTCCCATAAGTAAACCAGATGTAGACCTACTGTTATTTCAATTTGCACTGTGAAAATTCTTCTTGTTGAGTCATGCATCAAAATCGTTGTTTCGCTTCTCCACTCTTGACCGACCACCGTTTTTTTTCCTATAGTAAATATATTTAAATACAAAGGCCTAAATGAAAAGTCTAAAAAATAAAATAAAAAAAGTGAAAACCCTAAAAGACTCTTCTTCATTTAATAAAAAAAGCTTGTTTTGGACCGTGTCATGTTCCTGGTACCAGGGTATGCTTGCAGCACCCATCTGCAGGGGACACTCAGCAGGACAGCAGGTCACAAGAAAAAGTGCATTTATTCACCACAAGCAGGTGAGATGCACAGCAGACGAGGTCAAATGGGAATAAGAGGAAGTCATAGATAAGGCAACAATAGGAAGCACAGTGGGAAGTAAAGGAAACAGTGACCAGGAACACAATCAAGGTAGCAGGAACAAGATATAGCAAACGGGCATGAGAAAACAAGTCCATGTGTACCATGAAATGGGTTATCCAGGCATCAGAGACTGGGGACTACTTCTTTTAAATACGAAGAACAGGAATAATCAGGGAGGGCCTGAAGCATCTCTCAGGTCAGGCTGGTCGAAACACAGGACTGGAGCCAAAAGCAGATAAGAGAAAGGTGCTGCCAGGGTTCATGCCACAGCACTACGGCTCAGGAACAGGTGAAACTTCCTGTGTACGTTCGTTGTTGTGAGGGGAATGCTGTCATGTAGGATGGCTCTTTCGCTCACAGTTGTCACTTACCCTGGTAAATGCCGCAGGAAGTGACAGACAGAAAAACTGTCGGAGACTTACAAATAAATTTCACAACATATATATTGGAAGAAAATGCTAAGCCAAGTGTTTTCGTGTCAAACTAGCAGGACATGTGTTGGGCATGATGGGTACACCATTTCATGTGACTGAGAGAATGACTGGGCATTTCATGATTTTGCTTTGCAGCAACAGAACTCCTTTAGGATCCCCAAAATTTGCCTTAGACCGCGACAGTGCGAATCAAAGCTTTCCTCTAACTTTGTGAACTTTTGTAAATAATCTGCACAAATTCTATACCCTGTAGAATTATAACTTTTTATAAAAGTTCCCTTTTTATTCTGTTCCACTTATTTTTTCTATCAGGGCCTACAATTACTGTAGCTGTGCTTTTACTGTGCTGATCAACTTCTCTCCAGAATGTCTATGTAGTCTCAGAAGACCACGTGGTCCCACAGCCGGATTGTGGTATTGTTTCCTTTTTCAGTCAGATGTGCCCTGAATTAAATTAGTGGAGAGCTGATTAATATTTATGCATTTTCAGAAACCAATTACATTAATTAAAAAATAAACTAACCAAATGTTAATTAAAAATATGCCATGAGTACATTATCAAAAAAACTTGAAACACATGTACAATGGGAATTCCGTGTTCTAATATATACAAGTTAATTTCCTTGAATCAAGACTAGAAAGATTTCAAACGAGTGTGTTTCTATGGTAACTGGGCTGCATTAACAAAATAAACTCCTTTCACATATTTGGCATACAGACAAGTGGCCTTTATTTGTATTTTTTGGGGGATGGGATTCTTGAGGAGATACAGTTTTTAGGATGGCGTAGGGCGAAGTGGTCTATAAGAGTGGTGTTTGGTAAATAATTACAGTGGTCTGGCACAACATTGCAGTACCTGAATAACCCCCAACGTGTCTCCGACGCATTTGCAAAGATGCACAAAAAGCCAAAAGTACAGAAAAAAATCTAATTTCGCCCCAAAAAATGGAAAGGTTTCCAACTCAAGTGCCAGAAGCATAATACGTACTGTGCAAAAACACATAAATGTATAGAAGATAAACCTAACATAACATGACTACAGTCATTATTACAGAGAGACATGAGGTTGAAAAAACCCTGCTAAGGTCAGACTATCTTTTTTCAGAGTGGAAGGAATGTCCATGAGAGTGGACGTTCCTCCCACTCTGCCGCCCATCTGGCCACCTCGCTTAGCGCAGTTAGTGCGCTCAGCGCTGCAAGGCTCAATCCTCCTATGGAGGATCTCGCTTTGCAGCCCCGCCGAATGCATGTCGTAGCGCTTCGACAGGGAGGCTTTCAGCACAGCCGCAGCACACCCACTGTAGCACACGCGATTCGTACGCACTCTACAGCGTAAGGCTGGCCCCATCGAAGTATCACAACACTGCAACGGGCGCCGGGAGGCACGTCTGTACAGGCGCAAGTAGTGTGCCTGTCTGACCCCGAACCTAAGGGGTTTCCCTCCTAATACCGTGATGGTGAACCATGGCACCTCAGATTCTGTGCAAATCCCATGATGCTCAGTGAGCATTAATGGCTGGTGGAGCATCATCGGATATGTAGTTAACATCTGAGATGCAAAGATTAGCCATCTCTGTTCTAAAGGGAGGAGAGTTCTAAGGTTCTAAGGATTCCTTGGATGCGGCCACCACAGCCAGCATTTTTTTTTATTTACTTTTTTTGTGACCTTTACATACATTTGCAATCTGCTCACACGTTTACAATGAGATATATGTATTGCGATTTTTGGCATCTTCACGCAACAGAGATATCTACCATTGGGGCGATAATGACCATTAGAGAACCTTTACCAGAGTCTCTTTGGTAGCATAATTATGTTTAGTTTTCCAAATATACATTAGCCATAAATACGTATATCTTCAGGACTGTAATTAATTTATACTGGGGGTGTTGGTAGAATCTTTTGACATTGGCAACACTGGTGTTTTATTATTTTTAACTAGCTTTATAATCAGTTTATAGAAAGTGGGGCATTTTCAGCGGATCACTCCTGGATGGTCTATAACGATTTTGTTTTTCATGAACTGTACAGCAAAACATGCTGTTGCATGGGGGATAAAATGATGTGACCGTTCCAAGTAAGATCCCAAGCCATATAAATATGCAGGTATTTCCTGCTGTACGATGCATCATTGCACAGGTAGGTTTTCCAAGAGAGACCCTGAGGATTTACAAAAGGGAATTTGAGTTGATATTTGCAATGCAATATTTTAGTGTGAAAGTTGTAGATCTTTATATACATTTGCAGCATGTGTTGGTACTCAAAGCTTCAGTCGCAAGAATCAATGAATGCATTGTTCAACTAGTTACCTTAAGTGGCCTATTGAAGAATGAGTTAATACTATCTCGCGCTGTGATTCCCTAGCTGTGCCATCACGCGGTCTTCCCAGTACAATGGAAAATCTGTTCTCCAATGACCTCTGTATTAGAGTTGGAAGTAAAGAAAGGATGGCTATATTTACTCTCGCACCCGAATTTGAAAGAAAATATTTATGAAGATTTCTGTAAATGTTCAGGGAAACAGACAATGGTGTCTAATACTGGATCCTTATATAATCATACCATGCATGAATGCACTCTTGTGATAGAAGACTACATTCAGGGCAATGCTTTTAATGCAAATGAAAACCAGTGATAAAAGGAGACAAAAGCTGACCCGCAACATAAACTTGTAACTTGTTCTACACATAAATACGATAGCCATAAAATGGTGTTGTAACTTTTATAAACTTGATTATTTTCTGAAAGCCTGGCCTTTCTTATCACTCCCAATCACACGATAAAAATGCAGCCTAAAGGGAAGTTGAACAACCTCCAAAAGTGTTATTCTATCTTTTGTTGGACATTGTTACCCTTGACTATAGGTGCTCAATTTAGGCTGGGGTCAGATGAGCGCAATGATTGCGCCCAGTAACGGATACACTTTATAACGGATGAGATTGTAGTTACATTGTATCAGTTAGATTGGCGTTGAAAAAAAAAAAGCTGTATGTAGGGTTTTTTCGTGATTAACGCTAATATAAGATTTCAGTGCGATTTTATTATTTCCCCCCCCCCTCACCCTACAGCTCCTTATCAATGCCTTTTTAGCATTAATAGTTTTTACGAATTCGGCTTACCTACCAATAACCTTGAGTTTAATCGCTAAAGCTGAGATTTCCATTAGCTTACAGACGTGAGTGACCTTAATTACACAAAATCTTTAACAAAAATTGAAATTCATATTTGGCATTAAACTTCCCAAACCAAAAAACATCTGAATTGCGGTTGAAAAAGCTGTAGATATTGGCAATCGAGCCAAATTAAATTGAGTCCTTAGTTGGGGTCTCTAATGAGAAAGGTAGAGCATCGTAAGTAACCACGGAGAGCGATTTTCAGGTAGGTAGGATGTCCACATCAAATAAAACATGTGTGACGATCTCTTTAAGGTGTTATGAAATTTCAACATTATACAGGTTAGTCATAATCATCTTCAAATATACTTACTGCGGCTTTTATTTGCTTGTAACATATGTTATGTATGGAAAGAGGGACAGGCTGGTGGGATTGACCACCACAATGCTAAACATGTCTGTACAGATGAGATTTTGGAAATACTGTGATAGACTGGAAACTAGAGGATGAGTTTGGACTGTCCCATGAGAAGTCTTTCCAGTCCTGTGTTTTGGGTAAATAGAGAAAAAGGTCCCTGACTCAACATAATGAATAACCTAATGAATAAATAGTCATGGCAGCTAGAATAAATCACCTACCCAGTTATCCCTCAGTGCTTTGACAGCAGAGATCTCCTACCCTTCTCTGAAAGCCGTGGATCAGCAGTCCATGTATTTCTACTTTCTATGGGTTGGGCACAAACTGATTCAACATGATGTCGAGGTCCTAATTTAAGGAGTAGTTGACTGGTTGGACCTGGCCTACAATGAGAGCCATCAGATTGGCTACATGGTTACTAGTTTGTCAGAGGACCCGAATCCAAGTTTCATAAGCATTGAGACATGGGCCTGATGGAACTGTGCCTGGGTTACAAGATTAGCATTTACACTTTAAATATCCATTGTGGGTAGTGTGGGGAACCTGATGTAAGGGTTGCCAAAGGGACAAGCTGTATGATGACTGGGGAGGAAGAAAGACCATCGTTCTGACAGTGTTTGTTACTGATTTTCAGTAAGGTAATGGGGGTCTTGGGGAAGTCAATGTGTTTCTGTTGCAGTAATCAAGGCTGGAATTAATGCTTTGCAAAAAAAGGCTCCTACATACTTATTTCATTAGCAAAAGGGGAAATATGAGTATTGTTATTTTGACTGTCAGTTACTAATATGGAGAGAGACCAGATGTCCGCAAACAAGTGAGGACAGAATCCAAAGGCAATAAGTAAAAGTTGTTCCTTTTGCCCTAAGCGAGAAACACAATGGAGGGGTTAGCTTTCATAGAAAGCTCTGTAATGGAATGAATAAGTTCCTGGGAATGGATGGAACATTGTACATGTGCTAATTACCCATCATTTTAAATCTGTATTCCCATGCCTTTTTGAAAATGATGAACTAAACAGGAAAATACGTCTCTAGCCTATGCTGAAATCAAGAAATTAATTGCACGCTGTGAACTGTTATTTTTTTCATTTTGCTGCAGTTTTCTTCAGTAATCAGATATTTAGAGCAGACAAAGGATAAATACAATGCCAGATAAATGCAGATGTGAACAATTCCTGTGTAAATTAATTCTCTAGGTAGCCAGCTATGGTCATATTTGCTCTTAGGGAATGCTAATTAAAATAGGTTTCACTTGGTTATTTTGTTGGCAACTATATTATCCTTTTAATACTTTCCATACATTTCTTTAATGTCTAATTGTGCTCGGGTTGGTACCAAGAGTGACTAGTGATTGCCAAAATAACATGTTTCACTAAATTAATATTAAACTAAAGATATACTTTCCCCGATACAAAACAATGAGCTTGTATACCACTCAGCAAGGCATTATTATTTATTATTATTATTCTTTATTTGTAAAGCGCCGGCATATTACGGCATATTAAGGCATCAAATCTAGCCTCAGGTAAATAAACTTGCCAAGGCAATTGATGTCTATGGAGATATTGAATTTACCAAGGCCTTGGTTACGTTTACACCAGGTTTGGAATCTAGTCCAAATTGCAAAGGGGAGGCAAGGATGATCACAAATTAGTATTAAAGTCCAGAATCGACACAATTCTAACATCTTTGGCTCTATACACCACCACAATGGAGTTGAATGAAACAAACACAATGTGCTTTAACTGCAGACTGTCAGCTTTAATTTGAGGGTATGTACATCCAACTCAGGTGAACAGTGTAGGACTTACAGCAGTTTGCAGATGTGCCTCACACTTGTCCCATTACCTTTAGTCCCTTAACAATTGGCTTCTCAGCTGTTCCATGGCCAGGTGTGTGATATTCCCTCATTACCCCAATTACAATGTGCACATAAAAGGCCCAGAGTTCATTTCAAGTGTGCTATTTGCATTTGGAATCTGTTGCTGTTAACTCTCAAGATGAGATCCAAAGAGCTGTCACTATCAGTGATGCAAGTCATCATTAGGCTGAATAAACAAAACAAACCCATCAGAGAAATAGCAAGAACATTAGGCGTGGCCAAAATAACTGTTTGGAACATTCTCAAGAAGAAGGAATGCACCGGTGAGCTCAGCAACACCAAAAGACCCGGAAGACCACGGAAAACAACTGTGGTGGATGACGAAGAATTCTTTCCCTGGTGAAGAAAACACCCTTCACAACAGTTGGCCAGATCAAGAACCCTCCCCAGGAGGTAGGTGTATGTGTGTCAAAGTCAACAATCAAGAGAAGACTTCACCAGAGTGAATACAGAGGGTTCACCACAAGATGTATACCATTGGTGAGCCTCAAAAAGATTAGAGTTTGCCAAACAACACCTAACAAAGCCTTCACAGTTCTAGAACAAGCGCCTATGGACAGATGAGACCAAAGATCAACTTGTACCAGAGTGATGAGAAGAGTATGGAGAAGGAAAGGAACTGCTCATGATCCTAAGCATACCACCTCATCAGTGAAGCCTGGTGGTGGTAGTGTCATGGCGTGGGCATGTATGGCTGCCAATGGAACTGGTTCTTTTGTATTTATTGATGATGTGACTGCTGACAAAAGCAGCAGGATGAATTCTGAAGTGTTTCGGGCAATATTATCTGCTCACATTCAGCCAAATGCTGCAGAACTCATTGGACGGCGCTTCACAGTGCAGATGGACAATGACCCAAAGCATACTGCAAAAGCAACCAAAGAGTTTTTGAAGGGACAGAAGTGGAATGTTATGCAATGGCCAAGTCAATCACTTGACCTGAATCCCATTGAGCATGCATTTCACTTGCTGAAGACAAAACTGAAGGGAAAATGCCCCAAGAACAAGCAGGAACTGAAGACCGTTGCAGTAGAGGCCTGGCAGAGCATCACCAGGGATGAAACCCAGCGTCTGGTGATGTCTATGCGTTCCAGACTTCAGGCTGTGATTGACTGCAAAGGATTTGCAACCAAGTATTAAGAAGGGAAATTTTGATTTATGATTATTATTCTGTCCCATTACCTTTGGTCCCATAACAAGTGGGAGGCATATCTCAAACTGCTGTAAGTCTTACACCGTTCACCTGAGCTGAGTTGGATGTACATACCCTCAAATTTAAAGCTGTCAGTCTGCAGTTAAAGCACATTGTGTTTGTTTCATTCCAACTCCATTGTGGTGGTGTATAGAGCCAAAGATGTTAGAATTGTGTCGATGTCCCAATATTTCTGGACCTGACTGTAATTACATCGTAATATGAATGAATAGTACAGATACAGGGTAGGACTAGCCCAACACCTTTGAAGAAACAGCGAAAATGTACAAAGCCCTGTAGAGGCCAACACCAAGAAGAATTAAAGACCTCAGTCTTCCAAAAACTTCAGGTTTATTGTCAACTAATGGCAACATATTGAGCCTTAAGAGGCTTGAGAAAGGCTCATGTTGAGCCAAAACGTTACCCTTAGTTTCCACATATGAAATAATGTTTTTCTCCTATTGGTTTCCAATTAATCTGTTTTTGGAAGACTGAATGCCCGGTCCGTCTTTGTTATTGGATAGTAATAAGCATGAAGACCCTCTCTGTATGTATGTATATATATATATATTCACATCACATTAAACTGTTATGTTGTTTGGTTTTGTTGTCCAAAGCAAAAAAGTGGAAAACTAAACTTTTCATCTGAACCAAGTAAAGTATGCATGTACTTGGCTCTATTCCCATGAAGCTATAGTGTTTGCAAGTGACTTATTGCAGCTCCATTAGCTAATAAGAGCAGCTCCATTGCTGTTCCAAGTCAAGTGGAATAGCCGATAATTGTTCAGCAAGTTACTACATGCACTGTATGTGTGCAAAAGTAGTACGAATGGGGGCCAATAAATAATGTAGGATTCCCAGTTGCTTGTTATTCGACAGCTGGTAAAAAAATATATTATAAGCGAATTTGCCATTACAGCTTTCCCAGAATGGTGCTTACACATGAAAATCACCAGTGACCAGAGTAGAGCCCTTGGCTCTAGTTAAAGCACATTGGCACAGTTGAGCTCATACAAGTTGAGTTCAATGTTGTCTGCTCTCTCAAAAAGGTTTATTGATTGATGAGAAATCCTCGGCAGAACCATGTTTATTTGATCATCTACAGGGTTATTCAGAGCGCGGTGAAAAGCAGGAGAATGACTGGAGAATGGAAAATTCTAAGTCAAAATAGCCGATGTTCACAAGTGAAATAAATGGGAGAAATTTTCTGGTTTGTTTATTTTGACCAATAACCCTGTTAGTGTTTGTCCACTATAAGGCTGGTTTGAAAGAAAAAATATCCAAAATATGGATCTTGGGAAAATTAATTGATGGGCAAATATTCTTTGTTAGTGTAATGCCCCAAAGATACTTTTGGTCTAGTAAAAAAAAACAACTTAAAGTGTAAACGGCTTTATGCATAGCATAATGTTAATATTTATTCAGAGAACCATATTGAATTTGAAATCGTAGTCTGATGATGGATGCCAGAGGCTTATTGCTGTCTGATAATAACATTTGTCTATATCAAGTTCAAAAGTAATCCAATGCAACGCTTGCTATTCTGTTATTAAGCTTTCTAATGGAAACTACATTTCATTTTTATATACTTATTTGCAATCTTGTCTCCCGTGACTTTGATTCACAGACGTTGGGTTTATTTATTTAGGAACTTCGCTTACTTATTTGAAATATCAATCTTTGAAAAAGCCATCATTTTTAAAGGTATGAGAACTTTATGGAGAGTCTTTGGCTACTTTTCTACTTTATCCTACTTTGTCACACCGTTCAGAGCCCAAAGTGCTCTTGTCCTTGTAAAGTAATATGGATAAAATTCCCATTGCTTGCTGATTAATACTTCTTATGTTTCTGCTTTATTGAATTTTAGAACTTGGTAACACATGCAACCTTCCATCTCACTCGACCAATGATAAGAACGCCTGTTCTTGGGGGAATGTATGAGGATTATGGTTAGACTTGTGGTAACAAGAAAATTTTAATAACTTTCAGATATTGTTTGTTATGTAATTGAGTAAGAAGGTTAGGAGACGTTGTTTTATGTGCAAAACTCATGATTAAAATGAAATTTTAAATTTTGTCTGTATATATCTAACAAAGAGCCTTTCCACTAGTGTGTGTAGTAAAAATCTTTCCTACTCTTCTCCTTCCTCTTCCCCTTCCTCTTCCTCTTCCCCTTCCTCTGATATCTTTGGATTGGAATGGCACATATATATGTGTCCAATCAGATGCTAGCACTTTGAAATTTTCAATTAACTTTTAATTGGTTCATGTGAAATTTTAACTAATTAAAAGTCAACGTTTCAGTTCCTCCCAGAGAACTTTCTACAGGACAGTAAATAAGTGACATGGTGCCGCATCTTGTGAGCTGCATGATGTCATGAGAACGTGGGAAGGGAGCCAATCCAATGGCTCTCAATGCAGGGCGCATTGAGTCATTGCTGGGAACTGCTTTCCTAAGGTCCCAATATTCAGAAACCTGAGCAAACACATAAGTTTTTCAGTGGCACTAAGCCCCCACACTCACAGGGCTGAATCAGCCCTCAAAGAGCCCATAGAGGGGGAAAATTTTTTTTAGTGTCTACCTCCTCTATAACTTGTATTTATTTCTGGACTTCAGCACCCAAGCATTTGTGGGAATTTGTTTTCTTGGAAAAGTGGCCAACATTGTTCATAAGTAAACATATATTTAAAAATATTTCTTTGTTAACCCTTTCGCTGCAGATAACATTCCCTACGGGCTTCCTTGAAGTCAGACCGTCCCACTTGGCCCATCTAGGCGCACTGACGTCATTTTCAGGCGCCCCTCTGGGCAGAGCCTGGAGAGTGCCTGAAGGGGATCCTTCGGGGCACAGAAGACTGTAGAATCGCTGGTAAGGTCACAGTCTGACCTTTCCAGGGACGTCTCTCTTAGCCACTTTGGTGAAGGATCGTGGTACTTTCACCTACCAGCGCCCAATCCCGTGCTTCTCCTGGAGGTTGCTGACATCTTGGATGTCAGCCGGGCCTCCCCCTGCCCAATGATGCCATCCGCATGGGCATAACATCAGTACAGTAATTAACCCCAGTTGCCCAGGGATTTCCCTATGGAAATCCCTATGGTGGAGATAGAGTGGGTCCTATTAAAAGAAAATAATAAAAATGTATCTTATTATTTTTATATTTATAATTCGCACTAATGGAAAAATAGTTTTTTCTGGTTTTAGCTAAAATCACGTATTTTCTCAGAAAAATACAGTAACTGGTTTTCATTTCAATTTTTTTTAACAAGCATACCCCCTAGAATAAATAACTGTAAAAGCTTGGATGATAAAATGTGAATAAAATAATTTTACATGCTGTACATGTTTGGATTTTTTTTTTTTTCACTTTTTGTTAGAATGCTATAACAGGACATGACGCATACATATAATCTATAACTATAAAACCGAATGTCTGTCGCCGCACATCCGGTTTCTGTTGGCTGCTCGCACAGCCAACAGAAACCCGATGCGCAGCGTCGGACAGACGCTGGATGCGTGCGCAGCCTCTACCCGTCGGCCACGCGCGCATCCAGGAGAACAGGATGCGCATGCAGCAGCCGGGTAGAGGCTGCGCGCGCATCCTGTAGAGCCGGATGCGCTCGCAGCCGGCTGCTGCGTGCACATCCTGTTCTCCTGGATGCGTGCACAGCCTCTACCCGGCTACTGCGTGCGCATCCTGTTCTCCTGGATGCGCGCGTGGCCAACGGGTAGAGGCTGCGTGTGCGGATCCAGCTTCTGTGAGCTGGGGTCATATATACCCATGTGAGCCGGGAGCAAATATATCGCAGATCTAACTACTGTGAGCTGGGGGCAAATATACCCATGTGAGCTGGGGGCAATTATACCCATGTGAGCTGGGGACAATTATACCCATGTGAGCTGGGGACCATTATACCCATGTGAGCTGGGGACAATTATACCCATGTGAGCTGGGGGCAAATATACCCATGTGAGCTGGGGCAAATATATACGCACGCAGCCCATTGTCGTCTGCTGCGAGCGCATCTGGCTCTACAGGATGCGCGCAGCCTCTACCCGGCTGCTGCGCGCGCATCCTGTTCCGGATGCGCACGTGGGCAACGGGTAGAGGCCGCGTGTGCGGATCCAGCTTCTGTGAGCTGGGGTCATATATACCCATGTGAGCCGGGAGCAAATATATCCATGTGAGCTGGAGCAAATATATCCATGTGAGCTGGAGCAAATATATCCATGTGAGCTGGAGCAAATATATATCCATTTGAGCTGGGGCAAATATACATCCATGTGAGCTGGGGCAAATATATCCATGTGACCTGGGGCAATATATATCCATGTGACCTGGGGGAAAATATATCCATGTGACCTGGGGGCAAATATATCCATGTGTGTTGGGGGCAAATATATCCATGTGAGTTGGGGGCAATATATATATATCCATGTGAGCTGGGGGTCAAACTGGGTGTGATAAACAGCCACATTATTGGGAGCACTGGGCAGCCATATGCTCTACAACAATAGGCAGGCTTTATACCTAGTAATGATATATTATGAATCTGCTTAGTCCACCGAAAAACAGACATATCATTTACAATAAAACATGACTTCAATCCCGTTTAAACATGAGTATGTGACTGTTATTGCTGTGTCGCAAGGGCAAGACCACCACGGATGTGCATTACCGGGGCTGTTGACAGAAAGGCGCGGTTTATCAATATGTGGTGGGAATGACCCACGGTTCTGGGGTTTTAGCGGATGGTTGACGATTGCTGAATAAGGTTCGTCATAGGCGTATCGCTTTAGACCGCGAGGGTCTTCCTTTTTATCGCGCCTGATTCTGGGAATGTCAACGTCAGTCAAACCTTATTTAATAGGATCACTTTGGCTGCCAAGAAGTCCCTAGCTGCCAAATATCGATCTGGGGATATCCTGTCACTACCAGAACTACCGGTGTGTGCCAAGGTGTCAGATGCCCGGCTCATGGAATAGCTTGCGGCTATAGCCAGGCAGACTACCAACAAATTCGCAAAGGGGTTGCAGGCATATGTTGCTTCGGCTCCCTAATCCACCTTGTCATCTGTGGGAGATGGCTGGTAAAATAACTTTTTGCAGCCCCCTAGGCCTTGACTCCTACCTGGACTATAGTGCCCCTCTCCCCTTTGTTTGATATTTTTTTCTCCCCCTATCTTCCTTGGTTGTAATCCCCAGTGTCATGGGGCTCGTTGTTACTATCTGTCATATGTATCTGACATAACCTGGTATGTTCTCTGCTTTTGATGTTATGCACCGATCTTCCGTAAAATGTTAATGTGTGAAAATTAATAATTTAAAAAATAAAATGATGAGCACAAAAAAAACGATAAAAATGAGCTCCGCACACAGAGGTGAAATGACTCAGCAATGAAGGAGCTAAGGGAATCAAAATCTCTAGATTATCAATCATGTTGTGATATCCAATATCACAGGAAATCCTACTTGCCAGTGGCAGAGTAACTGTACTTCCTCTTCCAAACAAGCATCGCCTACTTGCTGTGACTAGTTTCACAGTTTAGATCACATTACTTTTACACAAAACAAGTAATGCAATATTTAGGAAATCAGAGAAAAGCAAGAATTGAAGCTGGAGGTATATGTATTTCTCAATTCCTTGTTTGATCTCTTGAATACAATTTGCCAGATGGTTGTGTTTTTATGGCACGGCGCTGCAAAGTAAAATG
This sequence comes from Leptobrachium leishanense, assembly GCA_009667805.1. Classification (NCBI taxonomy): domain Eukaryota; kingdom Metazoa; phylum Chordata; class Amphibia; order Anura; family Megophryidae; genus Leptobrachium; species Leptobrachium leishanense. The sequence goes on along the minus strand of CM019067.1, from coordinate 86,916,258 downwards.
AAAGTTTAACGTGCAATAATGTTGAATAAATCTTTATCTCTGATAATGCAATCAACCGTGTGATAGCATTATCTAAATTACACTTCGACAGACATCTGCTATAACGATCTTTGTGTGGTTTACGAGATGCTCTGTAGGCTAATGAAGTAAGAACTTTGTTTATTCAAATGAAGTCTAACGTCAATTATCATTTTTACCAGAAATTGCACAAATTTTCACTGATCCAACAGTTGGCGTTTATGGGTCCTTATCATGCACTATAGTAAACTATCTTGTGCGAATTGCCACATTAAAAAGCTAGTCATCACATATGTAGAACACAGTTTGGTGGCCCAGTGCTTTACCAGTGGTCTTTCTACTTGAATCATGGACTCCTAGGTCCTCAGAGTAGGGGCTTTGTCATTGAAATTCCTTAAAATCTATCCCTAAATCATGGAATGATGATTGGTTTTCAGGATACGCCAATGTAGAGATCATCTACTACGTCTCATTTGTTTAATGTGACTTGTTGCCAATATTTATTATTGTAAATCTGTCACTTTGTCACTGAAAGTCTACTTCTTGCAAGCTTTAACGTCATTCAACAATCTGATCAATCGCATGTTTTGGAAGACTGGTAAATACTAGGCAATCGTATCTATTAGAAAGGCTTGACATGTCCATATTCTGAAACATCTAAGTGGTTATGGTGTGAAGAGGATATGGTTGAATAATGATTCTAGATAAAGTCTTAATTATCTTTGTGGTGTGCAGGTGATTTGCTTGGTCAGTGTGCTGTAGGAGGGATCAACTGGTGGAATCCTATTATAAATTGAGTGGCATTAATTGCATGGTCCACAATAATCCAAACTGGATCTCCTGCATCTGTAACTGTCACCTGGTTAATAAAATATTATCTGATGCAAGCACTTGACATTTCTATGTAGTTGTACTTTTTCTTGGCTTCTATTGTATGTAAGATGTTCAAAATCATTTCGGACACATTTAATAAAGCAAAGAGCCGCAGCAATAATAGTCATGAGAGCCTGAATAAATTATGTAAGTTTTGTTTTACTATATCTCCTTATAAACTAGCCATCTATCCTGTTTTTATTTTAAAGAATATGACCATTAATAATAGCTTGACCAATTGGTGTGTCTGTTAGAGTTGCCAGATCGGCCATGTTTTCCTGGACACCTATTACTACTTCATACAGAAGGGGAGCACAGGGAAAAGTACAGCCCTGCAACTTGTATACTTCATATGCTGCAGGAAGGAAATCAAGGCAGGTCACCTCGAATTCCTTTTTGATTCTTAACTGCAGCATATGGATTATACATGCTGCAGGGTGGCATTTTCCATGCACTGCCCATCAACATGAATAAATATGTGTCCAGGAAAACATGGCTGATCTGGCAACCCTAGTCTAAGTATGCAGTGTATGTAAGTGGAAATATTTAGGAGCTAGGGTTAAAACTGTAGGGGGCCTAGTGGCTACTTGGCCCATGAATTTGTAAAGAACTGAAATGATCTAAAATGTTACTATCTTCAAGCCTTGCCCCTCTGACAGCGATTTATGTCTAAATCAAAAGCAATATAGAACGAAACTTAAAATTACAAGTAAACGCCATTACAAAGTTTATTTATTACTAATATGTGATTAGCATCTAAAAGCATCTTTAATGAATCCAATCCAGTTGGTAAATGCTGGGTAATTGATTGTCCTCAGCAATACCCCTTGATGGGGAGAGAAGTTGTTTTCGTGATTGCTGTAAACAAACTTGTGACACTCAAGGAAAATAAATGCTTCGACACTGCTGGATATATAAGATTAGGTAACTGTGCTACTCATCGCTGCTTTATTACTATTTATAATCTGTATTTGCATGTTGGCAGAACTGATCTGAGCAGAAGGATTTAGACAGAATGATGTGGGTGGTTTGATCGGCTTGTGTAGAGAATCCTCTTTTTGCATGCTCCTGCAGAGAACATGGACTGCTCACTAGTTCTTTAAATCTGGCTACAAACCTACTGTACAGCAATATAAACTCTTTCATGGCCAGGGACCCAGAGATTGGATTACCCCTTTTCTGGAGTCAGCCTGCTATTTTGCATGCCAGTGATTCAAGCTGCAGCCCTCAAATGAGAAATAGAAGATCGAGACACTCCAAAAAAGCAGTAAAAGGGAAACATTTATTTAGGACCCTGTAATCTGCTAGGACCAGGCTTTTTCAAGGCTAACAAACTGTCTTCACATGGTCCACTTTGGTTTATTTTATTGGCAAAATATTGGGCCATTATGTCCTTCTTTTGGATATACCAGCTGACATCGTCTCCCTTCACACGCTGATGCTATAATAACTTTTGCTCTTTTGAAAGAGTATAAAATTCTGTCTCTACATAACAGTGGTTCCCAACCCTGGTCCTCAAGTACCCCAAACAGGTCAGGTTTTCCAGTTACAGTTGTGTTCAAAATTATTCAACCCCCACTGAAATTGAGTGTATTGGCCAGTTTGACATTGATTTTGATCATTCAGTCATCTTGCTTACAATTAAATCAAAGAGGCACGTGTAGGTCAGACAAATATAACATAACATTTATAATGAAATAACCACAAATGTCTTTTCTGTGCTCACATCATTATCAGTTTTATTCAACCCCCAAGTGACATTCAATCTTAGTACAACATCCTTTTACAGTTATAACCGCTTTTAAACGTGAAGCATAGCTTGACACAAGTGTCTTGCAGCGATCTACGGGTATCTTCGCCCATTCGTCATGGGCAAAAGCCTCCAGTTCAGTCACATTCTTAGGCTTGCGCACTGCAACTGCTTTCTTTAAGTCCCACCAGAGTTCTCAATCGGATTTAAGTCAGGTGACTGCGATGGCCACTCCAAAATGTTCCAGCCTTTAATCTGCAACCATGCTCTAGTGGACTTGGAGGTATGCTTGGGATCATTGTCCTGTTGAAAGGTCCAACGTCTCCCAAGCCTCAGGTTTGTGACGGACTGCATCACATTGTCATCCAATATCTCCTGGTACTGAAGAGAATTCATGGTACCTTGCACACGCTGAAGCTTCCCTGTACCTGCAGAAGCAAAACAGCCCCGAAGCATGATTGACCCCCCGCCATGCTTCACAGTAGGCAAGGTGTTCTTTTCTTCATAGGCCTTGTTCTTCCTCCTCCAAACATAGCGTTGATCCATGGGCCCAAACAGTTCTAATTTTGTTTCATCAGTCCACAGAACACTAGCCCAAAACTTCTGTGGTTTGTCCACATGACTTTTGGCATACTGCAGTCGACTCTTCTTATTCTTTGGAGACAGCAAGGGGGTGCGCCTGGGAGTTCTGGCATGGAGGCCTTCATTACGCAGTGTGCGCCGTATTGTCGGAGCTGAAACTTCAGTACCCACATCTGACAAATCTTTTCTCAGTTCCTCAGCAGTCACACGGGGACTTTTCTCCACTCTACGCTTCAGGTAGCGCACAGCAGTCGAAGTCAGCATCTTCTTTCTGCCACGACCAGGTAGCGTTTCAACAGTGCCCTTTGCCTTGAATTTGCGAATGATGCTTCCTATGGTCTCTCTTGGTATGTTTAACATCTTTGCAATCTTCTTATAGCCATTGCCCTTCCTGTGAAGAGTAATCACCTCTTCTCTTGTCTTCCTGGACCATTCTCTTGACTTCACCAGGTTTGTAACCACACCAGTAAATGTCTAGAAGGAGCTGAGTATCAGTCATTTTAAAGCTGCCTAATTGGTGCTTATTATGCTTTATTGCTGCTCCGTGACATCCACAGGTGTTTTCAATACCTGATTGAAAACACTTGAATGAACCGCTGTTCTTCAGAGTGGTAGTCTTTAAGGGGTTGAATAATTGTGTCAATGAAGAATTCACAAAAGAAACATTTACTACTGTATTACAAAACCAATTGATGTCATTTTAGTTGCATATGGTTCTTTAAAAAGTCCTTGTAGGATTTCATTCTGAATACAATTACAAATGTACACTAAATTCCCTAAAACCCTTTACAGCATTGGGGGTTGAATAATTTTGAACACCACTGTATGTGAAGCACAGCACAGGTGATATGATTTGCTGCTGAGTGATTGCAGAATTCAGTCTATTTCCCCAAGGCGATCCTTAAAACCTGGTCTGTTGGGGGTTCTTGAGGACCGCAGTTGGGAACCACTGCTATATAATGTTAGCTAAATTAATAGTAGTAAATGTATAAAAAAAAAAATCCCAGCTTCCTGTCCCAGCAGATTTCCCAGAATCCACTGTTCTTCCATTGGCATGTCCACTAAAAAGCCGACCATGTTGGGTAATTTGACATGGAGAAAGCAGAGGGACTCTCCTACAACCAGTTCCCACACTCTTATTACAGCTACAGCAGAAGATGTTAGTATGTAAAGGATGTGGCAGCAGCAGGTGATGAAGCATTACAATAGCCTGTACTAGCCAGTTAGAACAGAAAGAGTAGGGGTGCTCAAAGATGGTGGCATCATAATCACTGGAGTTGAGGCGAGCACTGGTGGAATATCTCATTATGCAATGACGTATCGGAGAACTTAATGCCAGTTGACATAATCAATGCATAATGGATTATTATGTTAAAGTGATTTTATTAATAACTGTTGCGATTGAAGCAATTTGCTAAATTACTTTGGATATAATCTCACCATTTTATCTCCACAATCGCAATGAAGACTTTTTTACTTTCCCTTGATCTATGCAGGCACCTATTTGGAGATTGCATGCTTTTCGAGACCCTACTCCCTGTGTCAAACTCCATAAGGAGTTGAGTGTGTGTGTTTCTGGCACAGCTCAAAGTTGACAATAAAGTTGTCAGGAAGTCCATAAATGCAGTACAGCTGCTATCCGCACAGGTAGACGTCCCATTCCCTTTATGTGAACAGCAAAACTGCTACCAAGCACTGCGCTAAACTACAGATATAAACGGATATATAAGCCGTGAAATTCTATCAACTCAAATTATTAACAAGTAGTTTTCTTGTTAAACAACAATGATCTGGGGTGAAAAATGAAATGGGCGAGATATGCCATAATTGGAGAAAAATGAAAACTACTAGTGGATCCTTGTGGAGTAGCAGAGTCCTGGTCTACGCAGAAGCCATTTAAAAAGCTGTAAAGGCTGGTGCCTTCAACAAATACAGACTCAATTATGTTAAATTTGTGTTTGCAATATATTACTTGGTTATATAACAATTGAGGGTCACTAACCAGTCTTGAGTGATCCGGTCGTCTTTTGTAAACCTATATTGGCCTTGTCATGTGAGAAGATGCATTTATTGTGTAGCAGTGATCACATATGCTAAAACTCTCCTGACCTACTTTTAAGCAGATGAAGTCCAAGGCAGTGATGGGAACCCTACAAACTGTTTCTGCCATGGTTTTGGCATGTAATTGGTCCTCAAAGGATTGATTCCGAGCTGAAATGTAATCTAAAAAACATATTTTATGGATACATAAAGAATTGGCTATTCAGACTTTTTGCAGCTGCGATTTGTTTCACGCTATCGTACCTAGGAGGATTAAATACTTATTTCAAGGCTTAGAATTTGTTTCCTCTTGTCTCTAAGCAATCCAATTGACAAAGTAGATTATGTCTCAGACAGTTGCTCGCATTTAAATCTACACAAATTGTTCCTGATTTGATTGCAGGGATTTCACAGGAAGGTAAGCATAGAAAGTATAAACTCATAAAACAGGACTGGCAAATCCAAAAGCCAGAAAAACATTGACTCACTGAGTTTTAGGTCGGGGTCAGACGAGCACATTATGTGCGCCCGTACTTACGTGCCTCCCGGCGTCCGTTGCAGGGTCGGCCCCACGTAGCGTGCACACAAATTGCTCGCCCTACAGCAGACATGCTGCGGCCGTGCTGAAAGCCTCCCCGTCGAAGTGTTATGACCAGGTCTTTTTTTCAGGGGGTACTTGCCGGTAATCAGTACCGGCACCTCACCACCAGCCTGAACTAACAGAGAGCATGATGCTTCTCCCCCCTCCTGCAGTGGCAGGCAGAGAATCGTAAGTGCTCGGCAGCTCCTATTGCTCCTGAACGCTTCCGATTGTCAAGAGTGTATGTAGGGACCAATAAACCCCCTCTTCTCCCAGTAAGTGACAAGGGAGGGTTGGTTAAATTAAATCTCCCCTCTGTTTCTTTAGTGCCCCAGCTCTGGCAGTTGTGTGTAAACATGCTGCACCCTCTCTCTCGCTCTCTCTCTGCAGCCGCTGAAACTTTGAACAGCATGGGGAGGGGGTTGCAGCATATTTACACACATCTGTCAGAGCTGCGGATTGTCAGGCTAGCGGGGTGATCAGAGGAGCTGGCACTGTAAGGCGGTACAGGGGGCCACCTAAGAGTGCAAGACCAGGAGGGGGTGCAATAAAAAAATCGGCCAGGTCAGAGAGCAGACTCCCCCGCGGTGCTGGAAACGGAAGCCTGCGCTCTCTTCTCCTGGTCCCTTCCTCCTTGCTGGTGCCTGGCCCCCTCTGATGATGTCAAGAGGAGGGTGTGCCAAAAGAAGTCTACACTGCCACCTTACCCCCAGCCTCCCTAGCAGTTCCAGACAGTGTGTGGTGCACCCTGGAAGGTGAGATGGTAGAAATGTAAGTCCTGGCTGCATTGCTCTGCAGAGACTCGGTTACAGGCCAGCCTCAAGAACAAAGAAAAAAGCTGCTGCTGCTGCTTCCAAATACACTTCAAAACAGCATTTAAAAATATCAGCTATGGCAACACAGGTATGTTCACCTGGTCCTGCTGTTACCACCATGTGGGGGGTGTTCTCAAAGTCACACACCCTCTCATTGGAGTCCCCAAATATTATTCAAACAGTACTTTGTGGATAGTGGAGTTTCATTGCTGTGGAGCTCATACACACTGCACATTACTGTGAGTTTCATTTCTGTGGAGCTCATACACACTGCACATTACTGTAAGTTTCACTGCTGTGGAGCGCATACACACTGCGCATTATTGTGAGTTTCACTGCTGTGGAGCTCATACACACTGCGCATTACTGTGAGTTTCATTGTTGTGGAGCTCATACACACTGCGCATTACTGTGAGTTTCATTGCTGTGGAGCTCACGAATGCTGGGGGATTATTCACTCAGTGCCAGCGTTGCAAAAAAAAACCGCTAACTGCACTGCAATACAGATTTTTCTTGCAACAGAGGCACTTAGTTGATAACCCCCCATGGGTTACAACAATAGTTGTAGCTCATTTAAAGGAACACTGTATTAAAAAATATAGTTCCCTTTTACAGTGTCTTCCTTTAAGTGAGCTACAACTATTATTTATTATGACTTTTCATGTCCTCATAATCAGTTGTTCCCCGGATGTGAGCGTACCCCCACCTATTTTTCCAGAAAAGAAGCACTGGTTATGATGCGTATTCGACCGGGCTGCAAAACGCATCCTTCATAGGAGGATCGAGCCATGCAGCGTGAACGCACTAACTGCGCTCAGCGAGGTGGCCAGACGAGCGTCAGAGTGGAAGGAACGTCCACTCTCACAGACATTCCTTCCTCTCTTAAAACTGCTCGTCTGACCCCAGTCTTACCTCTACGCCAATACATATAATACCTTTTTCTGGCTCCTAAAAATGTCTAGGTCGGGGCTGTCAAACTCTTGCCCCCCCCAGATGTTGATGCCTACAACTCCCAGAATTCCTTCAATACAGTTGATGGCTAGAGAATCATGGGAGTTGTTGTAGTTCAGAAACATCTGGGGGCTGGAGTTTGACAGCCCTGGTCTAGGTGGTTTCTAATTTTTCTCAGTGGTACCTAACTATGTCCTACCTTTTTAATTATTTGTACCGGCTGGGTGGAGTAGAGGTAACATCACTGCTCTATGACTGTGGAGACACAGGTTCGAATCCCAGCAAGAGCACCTTTCCAGTAAGTGTCCTTGGGCAAGACACCTATCGGTACACACTCGCCACCCAGGACATGCATGAAAACGAGAGAAATCTCATAGTATCCATCCTGGTAAAATACTTTCTCAAGAAAAAAATAATAATTTAGAATTCTCAACATTTGTCCTCATCTTGTCTCTTCCCCACAAACCTCGTCATGCATAGGCCTCAGATTCTGTGTAACATGTGCGTTGACCATAAGCGTCAGCCTTTCCGAGCTAATGACAGTGTGATTTTATCCATGCTATTTGTTTTTAATGCTGTCTCGCATTCTGTCATCCTGCAAAATGAGTACAATCCTACTGTGACTTTTTGGGGAAAAATTCTAAAAACTCACTTGTACGGAGAGACAGCTGGCTGACACAGCTCCACATATCCTTCAGTGTCTGTACCGTGGAAAGCATCCCTGGCATTTGGTAGTAGTGGAGTTAGCAGATGGCCATCTAGAAGTAAGGACTGAGGACTTATTTTTTTAAAATAAAAAATAAAAAAGATTCACTTTTGACACAAAATTGGCAAAGCCGCTCTGATATTTTGTTATTCCATCTGGATCAACCAAAGTCGGATACTTGACTGAGCTTTTGTATTTTGTTTTCTTGAATCGATTAATCAGCTGCCTGTCCTCTTGTTCTCATACAGGGCTGTTTTTTCCAGTAGCGTCCAAATTTGACGAAAAGAAAAAAAATTATGTGGTTATGATAATCTGTCAGATTATTCCAGCATATTTATAATTCAATAAGTACACACCTGTGAGGAGGTTATACTTTTTTTAAAGTGTGTAGCGGTGGAAATGACCACATTATGCTACTGTATATTGTAGAGATATATCCGTGTAAGGAAATCCTAGTACCCTCTAATTGTCACCTCATTACTTCACACCTCAAGGGTCCTAAACGGCCCAGCAGGATTGGCTGTCCAGATTTTTGAAACTGCATTACCCATGAGTCTCTACCAATCTGAGTGGCTGAGCATCACAGGAGATGTAGTTCCAAAACATCGGGAGGCCCAAGGTTGATGACCCTTATTTTATCTGGATATACTGTAGCCTAATCCTCCTGCTGGGCATTCCAAAAACATACTTGACAGCAAAATAAATCACATTGTATTTCTTCCTGGTGAAACATTTTATAAATCTATAAAAATAGAACTAGATCGTGTGATGTTAATGATAAATCCTGGGGTATCACATTTATTTATATTTATATTCCAATATGGAAATTGATTTGGATATCAATATCATTGATACGTCGAAAAAAAATAAGTCTGTCACTTCATGGTGTCAAAAATAGTAGCTGATTATATTGGAGTATGGTGCAACGTTTTGAACTCCATAGTACAGGAGGGGTGGGGTCGCGCCTATTCCCCGATGGGGCGGCTGCAACCACCAAATGTATCCAGCCCAGCAACATGTATAAAATCTAACAAGGAGAAAAATGTCACCTGTGTCTATTCCCATTATACCGTGTGAAACAAAACACAATTAGAGGCTTTGGTTTCTATTAATGGCCATTAAAAGAGTTTTGAACCCCATGCTTAACAAAGGTACCGGTAGTAACCGAAACATTTCACTGTACTCCAATAAAGCCAGCTACTATTTTTGACACTATGGAGTGACCAGCTTTTTTTTCCTTTTTTCAACGCTGCTGGGCGGGATACCTGAGAGGCCTGGAACCCATAGGTTAACCCTTTGTTGGTGTGTATAACCGTGTGCTACATCAATTTACTCCATCCGTATCCTGGATAGTCTGTCTCAGCACAGTGTTAAATGGTTATTGATATTCTGGATGAGCTACCTATTTGTAGCTTATTGGGATCATTTCAGACAAAGCCTAAATTAACTCAAAGGATTTACTGTATATCCCTGATATCCCCTTCAAAATTGCTTAGTAGTTGAAGAAAATCCTGTTCAAATATGTCCTTCCGCATTTCTGTAAATTTGGCAATCTTTCTTCGTATTGCTTTTTAAGATTGGTCTTATCACTTCTATAACCCTATAACATGTAGAATTTCAAGATGATCAGCATTAAACTGCTTTAAGATTCCAAGCTAAGCCTGTACAGAATACACATTTAGGAAGTGGGGTTGATAATATCATGAACACGCATTTTCTCTGCAGTTATTGACTAATTAATAGCAGTCCTATGGTACCTTGCTCGGAATAGCTGTCATGGAATCTCCTAAATGGCCATAAAACCCTATGGGTGCGTATTCGTATTCCTTGCATAGGGAGGGTTTGTAAGTAGCTTTCAGAAAAAAGAATGCCTTAATCACCCGGTCGACTATAATGAGAATCCTTATGTGTGCACCATTTTAAATTCCATTTGAATTAGATATATTATTATTGCAAGCCTTGAGGCAAGGCTTTGTAATATGTTCTGCTCCACTGTATTGACCTTTCACTCTCCCGCTCAGTATGACAGATACTTATGGCGGGGCTATGGATATCTGACATTCTCGCTCCAGCCAAAGTGTCTGTCTCCATGGTATGGAGAATCTTTCCTTGGGGTAAATAAGAGCCGACTTGACATGCTGCAATGACTCAAAGTATCCCAGAGGTTCCTAAAAGTGTCCATTTGGAAAGAAGTCAAGTAGAAGCATCGACACTTACATTTGACATACATTAGTCGAACAAAGGTCAGACTGTCCAGGGAGTTTATTACCGCGTAAAGAGAAAATCCTGTGTACCATCCTAGTTTTTGTTTCAAAGGTTGATGCATTTATTGTTTAGTTCTGCTTAATTCTATTGTTTTGTATTCTATTAGCTCCTTTTGAAGTTGTCTCCAATGCTGTTACATTTGTTTTTCAGGGTACACATTTACCGAGTTCTACCCACAAAAGTTGTAATGCCCATAAGGGTCTCATAAGCATGTTATATGGGATATTCCAGTGAACTAACCTATAGAACTTTTCTAGATGTATTTTCTTTACACGCTCTGTTCTGCACCACAATGTGTCTGAGGTACAAGGCTTGTGTCACATTTCCTACCAGAACTCGGTATATGATCCTTGTACGCAGCACGTCTATCCTTTCCCTCCGATCCTTAAGTGGTCGGTAAATGTTTTAGCCTTATGCTGGTAAATGTTTTAGCCCTATGCTGGTAAATAGAACAGGATACACAGATACAGGTAATATAACAAAGCCAGGAGTTGATACGCCAGAGAGTAACAGTAAGCCGTTAGCCAGGGATCAGTACGCCAGAGAGTATCTGTAAACCGTTTTCCAGGGGTCAGTACACCAGAGAGTAACAAATATAAGCAACACTGAGAGGGATATAGAAACCACGTCAGGGCAATGAGACAATGCACTGCCTGTGGTTTTAAACCCGGCGGTGCTGCGTCACAGCGCCCGGCTCTGCCCCTGGCGTATCACGTAACCGCCGCAGCTTTCCTCTTCACTCGGCGCCTGGCCAGCGAGCAGTGAGGACGATGCTGCCGGGCGCCAGGAACCATCAGCGCGGTACATGACAGCTTGGCAGACAGCTTACAAATTGTAAATAAAAATACAGAAGCAGGATTGCCTGAAATCTTTCCCTTACCTTTATTTTATCCTTGCGTTTTAGATTATTACTTTACATTAATCTTTTTTGTAAAACTGCAAAGGTACAGAATTATGAATATATATTCGACTAGGAATGAAAATGAACACCGACAAGTGACAAACATGCTGATGTGAAAATACTAGCTAACAGATATAGAAGTTTAGTAACTTAATGCTAAGACAATCAAATACTATTAAACTAATATGGAGCCGTATTCGGTTGCTCAAAACATGTACTTTAACTTAAAAACATTGCTGCTCTACTTACATACTTGTACATTTCTTTCACACAGGCTTTGAAATTATAACTGACACTCTGCTTGCTCTCTGACCACCAAATGGCTTCTAACCAGGAAGTAGCTGCAATGTATCACTTTAATTTGGCAGCCATTACTAAGTAACAGTCCCTTAATACATTAAATGCATGTAAATCTATGATTACCAGAACACGCTCCAAATATCATTTTCTGTAGGTTTACCTGGTTACTATCAGGGTTATTCAGAGAGCGTGAAAATCAGGAGAATGACTGGAGAATGAAAAATTCTAGGTCAAAATAACCAAACCAGAAAAATTCTCCCTTTCAAAATCGGCTATTTTGACCTAGAATTTTTCATTCTCCAGTCATTCTCCTGCTTTTCACGCTCTCTGAATAACCCTGCTAGAATTTTTCATTCTCCAGTCATTCTCCTGCCTTTCACGCTCTCTGAATAACCCTGTATGTCTTTTAGCATGAGAATACAACTACGGTGACTTGTGTGCGCTTTTGAAATTAAATAAAAATATTCTAAATAAAAAAAATAGCTTTTTTTATTTTTAACTTCAAAGATGAGTGGTCTCATTTCATGTAATTTTGATTGCCCTTTTTTATTATAAGAAAATTGTGGGGTACAGAAAAGAAATGGGAAGCAAAATATAAACCAAAAGTGAAAACTGGTATAAAATCAAATTCGTATATCATCATTGTTCTATAAACCAAAACAGGGGGAAGAGGGAACCATTAGTTATATGTTAAGAATAACAGGAGGCCAGTAATTAATAAAGGACCAAAATAGTAATGGGGTCATTATTGTGTGTGGTAATGGTATTAGGGGAAAGGGAAAAGAAGAAAAAAGTATTTGGGGGGGGGGACATAGAAAGGGGATCCAAGACAAAAAGTAGGAAAGGAAATAAAGAATGAACAAGGTGCGCGAGGAGGGAGAATGCCTGAAAAAATCAGCATTAATGACTTTTTTTCGTTGGGTTACGACTTTAAGATCCACACTATCGGGACCACTGTGACTCTTATCTATTTGCTCCCAATATCTATTGAAAATATTCTAAAGATAATCTACCTGTGGAGAGCCAATATTGCCCATCCCTGATCTAGCAAACCTGTTACAACGATGTGTTGGGCATTGCTGTTCCTGTGTACAGGTTTCATTATTAACCCCTTCACTAGCAAGCAATATTTTATTTTTTGTTTTTTTATCATGACATTTATTTGAAACACGAGATGCAATGTTAACAAATATAGAGTAAAATAGAAATTTTGCACACAGATTGTTGTTCTGAGAAAAAGTAAAATGATGTAAATCCGTTAATTTTTACATTTTCACGCATTAGTTTATCCATTACTGAAAAATTGTTGGAATGAAAGATTCTGGTGACCCTTATCTTGCACAATGTCACACAGGGTCTGTATTATCAGCAAAAAGGCAGAAATGGCTTTTGTGTCAAACACTTTAACTCTTTAACATAAATAATAAAAATGGTGAGATCTCCTGCTTACAGGGATATGTACTGATCATAATGAGATTATTAGCAATGCAGCTTCCAAACAATATTTTTAGAATATGTATGTGACATAATGCCTGTGTATGGAAATTCTAGTAACACCTTGTATCTGTACTGTACAGGGATTTGCAGTCATTATAAACCCCTGAATCTTATGCCTGTACAGCAGTGCGTGTGACCCCAGAGGGCTCTGCGTATTGTGCCCTCTCCTCCCTGGTTGCTGTACTGCAAGAGTAATGTATTTGAACTTTTTGTTACAGGTGAGGTTTGGGGCTGTTAAATGCGGCTTGTTCTATCTCTTTGCGGGTGCCTGGATAGAGATAAAATTGTGGAATTAATTTCTCCACGGGGAGCACACTGATCTGCGTTTAAAACTGTGTGAAGATTGTTTTTTGACATCCTAAGGACTGCTTTTTAAATGGATTACGATGCAAAATCGAGATAACTCGATTTTGATTGTGAAGGGGTTAAGCAATCACGTCATCCAAAGTAATGCCAGTTAGATTGTAAATTCACAGGATGTCTGGCTGAGCACTTGCAAGTTTGTATTCGCGTGACATTATGTACCATTATTTATCATGTCTCACGTTTGTGCTTCGCCATATAAAGAGCTGCAGAATTTTCTGGCGGATACTAATACTAACTAAAGTGCAGGTGAGAATTGATGTGGATGGCATATGTGTTTGTTTCAGATTTAAGTGCAATGATAGGTATATAGCAAACAATTCTATTGTATGCCCACGTCTCCCTGTAAGACTGTTTACCTTGCAAAGCGGCGTCCTATGACTGCCTGCGGATGACAGACTGAAAACACATTCATCATATCCAAGCCAGTGAGTTTCGGCTCTTCCCGGAGTCTACAATTTCTGAAGCGTTCTAGAAATAAACCCAGAAATAGATTGCCATGCGAACAATCGTAATTAACAGAACCGCTCAAGCTTGGCATTACTATTTAAAAAATTCACTCGCTTTATGTAAATTAATACTTATCAACTCGTCTTCTGGACCTACTTCTAAACCCATCGATATATTGTGACAGCAGCAGATATCTTTCATACTATGGTCATAAATTGGACTTTAGTATAACTGTATTACAGTCTGCTTCGTGAGCTTTCTGCGGCTTTAACTATATATCATGCACGAGAGAGGATAAGAAGTATTGGGCTACATCCGCTCCTTTCTCGACTACGTGAAGAAATAAATAATGATGTTTAGTGCACATACAGGAATCCTCTGTATTATACCTGAGCTCGAGCTAAAGAGATTTGTCCAAGGTCACAACAGGAACACAAAGAACCAAGGTGTCTGTCAGCAATGACCTAAGTTTCATAATTGCTTTTAATGCTTAGAGTAATGAATTTTTTATAGTAATGCCGGGGTCAGACAAGCGCACTAGGTACGCCTGTTCTGACGTGCCTCCTGGCGCCCGCCGCAGTATTTTGATGCTGCGACGGGGCCGGTCACACGCTGTAGCGCGCACACGAATTGCGCACGCTACAAGCTTCCATGCGCAAAGCCTCACCGTTAAAGCGCTACGACGCGTGTTCGACGGGGATGTAAAGCGCAGTCCTCCTTAGGAGGATCGAGCCCTGCAGCACTGAACGCACTAATTGCGCTCAGCAAGGCGGCCAGACGGACGTCGATTGGAAGGAATGTCCACTCTCACGGACATTCCTTTCACTCTTAAAAACGCTCGTCTGACCCAGGCCTAAGCCAATATAAAAGTTTGCAAAAGTTTTTTATCTTTTTTGAAATTTTACAGTTTTCTAAGCATAATCGTATTAGGATTCAGATCGACGTCAAATACATACATTGTCATGTAATGAAATACATGGACTTTTATTTTGGTTTTATTTTTATACGCTGATGGTATTTTTTACAACTCGCCAGTATTCAGTGGGGATGTAAACTAATGAATAAGGTAAACAATGAATAAGGAATTGCATCTCATTCTTCCCAAGTTTCTTGTAAAGTCACTTTTCATGCAATTCTGTCATTAAATTGTCTTTGTTCTTACATGTCAGCCTAGTCCTTAATCCAGCTGTACGTTCCTGATGTGAGGTTGAGAGTACTCTCTGCAGGACTTTACTCCTGGTCATTGCACGTTAAATGATTGGCATGGAGTGTCAGCTAAGGTTGCATTTTGTGCGTGATGGAATGCCTTTAGATTAATCACACTGCGTGACCCTGGTACATCCCATTTCATGAACCAGATCTAACCTCTCCTTGTCTTTGACCTATGGCAAGCAGGTGTGGTGGGTACAGCTTGACCTGCCCATGTAGAATTGATGCAGCTCCTATTTCTTACTGCCCTGAAAGAAAGCATTGGGGCGTTTTCACTTCATTCCCAAAATACCCCATATTAAACGCAACCTCTAATATCTTCTGAGGTTTATGATCTGTTTCTTACCATCTAGACCACGGGTGCTCAGCTTTGGCCCTCCAGATGCTTTAGAACTGCATTTCCCTTAAGGCTCTATCATGGGAGATGCTGTTCTGAAACATCTGGAGGGCCACTGTTGAGCGTCCCTGATCTAGACATTCATGAAGAATTAACTCACCCGAGTTTATTCACAGGATCTACAATCACCCTCCTCCAAAGGGAGGTTGTCAATTTCTGAATTGCGTGTTCCTTAAATGCAGTGCAAAAAGGAATCTGTTTGAGAGCAGAATATCACTGACCTTGGCAGTCGCTCAAAAAAACCCGCTAAAATAGCGCAACACCTTTTGCATCAGATTGCCTGGACTAAGGTTTTACAATAGAAGTACAAACAGTGACTCCTTATAATCCACTAATCGTATAATAGACTGATAAATGAGAAGGAAATATGTAACCATTTCATATACCATCTACCACCTGACCCCATTCTTGCCAGACAAAAAGTGAATACAAACGTAGTTCTTATTATCCTTTATTTATATAGTGCCACATATTCCGCAGCGCTTTACAAGATCGTGTACAAGGGGTTGATTCATTCGAATACCACACATGGATGATATGGTCTGATTCAGGAGGACCCTGTTCCCAAGGGAATTTACAATCTATGAGTAAAAGTATTTTGTGAGGTAGGCTCATCCATATCGTTAGGTTTGTTGCCCAAGGACACTCGCTGGTGGTGTCTTCTCATTCTCAGTGGGATTGAGTTTGCTTTCCGTGATTGTAGATCAGCGACCTGGTGGTTAGTTTGAACCCGCTTCTCGTAAAGTCGAGACTTGCTTCTCCACAGTTGTATTAGAGGGATGTGCTGAATGGTATTTTGACTTGCTTCTCCACGGTCGAAGGGTAGTGCCGTTACCACTGGACTTCACAGCCGATATTGGGCCACAGGCCAGCCTTCAGAAATTTTGGGGCCCCCTTACTGACCCTCAGAATAGGGCCCCCCCTCTCCCCATAGGAAATAAATTTTTAATGTGAATCGTGATCACATTACAGAGTGTTAGTCCCAATATCTTAAAATCACACATATTGTTCGCACAACAGCACATTTAACATAAAAAAGTATCTATCTGGTTCAAATAAGTTAAGACAGTAAAAAATTCAATTTCTTATTAAAAAAAATATGAATCAAGATCGGATTACAGAGTGATGCTCCCAATACCTTTAAAACCACACAAAATGTGTATTCGTGCAAACAATGTAGCATAAAAGTATAATTAAATAATTCCACTGGCAAAGCACCACAGCAACAGAACTCTCAGTAATGTGCAGTGCGTATGAGCATATCAGAGCACCACAGCAATAGACCTCCAACAGTAAAGGCAGGGAGTATGAACGTACACAGGATCCACAGCAATAGACCTCTAACAGTAAAGGCAATGGACCACATTACATACTTGGTGCTAACGTTTACACTCACCTGAGTGAGCATTAACGTTAGCCCAAGTATTTAACGCATATTTCAATCCAAACGCTAATGTGTTAAGTAACCCGTTTGCGTTTGGTATCTTGTGCTTTTCAGCGCGAGGTTACTGAGCTTTCGCTCCCTATACTTAACATGGGGAGCGCAAAGTGTTAATCAGCGTTAGGATTACAAAGTCCCAGCGCTGATTAACGTTCAGCTCTGGTTAGTGGAAAGTTAACCACAGCCAGAACCTGGTGTTAACGAATTCCGCTTCTGCAGAATCCGTTAACACCATCCAAAAAAATTAAAAAAGTGAGCAGATACTCACCTCCTGTCCCGCGGCGAGGACCACCTCCTCTGGCCGGTGGGAGCAGGTTAAGACTGGGGAAAAAAGTCCCTGCAGTATCCCACTGAGTATCACTGCACTCACCGTCCGGATCTCGCAAGGCGAGATCCGGCTGCTCATGTGACTGCCGGCGTCTGCTTCAATGGAGTCCTATGGACTCCATTGAGAGGATGCGCGCAGCTGCGCTTAATGCTGCCGCGAGCATCCCGGGTGTTAACGCGCAGTAACAATGCAAGCAGCATTTTTTG